>CAMPQE020000020.1:7499989-7910657 GCA_946902985.2 Meconema thalassinum
CGGGCTCTTGGTGTCCCCGCCCGGACCCCCACAGGAATAGCGAACTGCGCGCTACCTTCCATCTTATGAAGCGCACCTGCGCCTCCTTACTACGAGAACTAAAAGCTCAAGCAGCCATAACCTCCCATATGTACATGATGACGTCATACACGCCGTAATGCATAACGGCAGACCGAAGCATAACGATGAAGTCGACAAGATCATTTGAAATGATAAAACACGTTGTTGTAATGATAACTGTCTCATGTTAACATCCGAGGTTCAGACAGGCGACTGAACACCTGCACGTTTATTGCAAGGTCGAGTTCAGTATATACTAAGCGCACGCTTTCGATACTACAGCAGGGGGCCGTGGCACGCCAAAAGCTCGCCCAAAGCTTCTGCAGCAGCGGGTAACAAAGCCGCCGCTCACCGTTCTTACTTTATATGAAAGACCATATATATATATACATATGAAAATCCACAGCCTGCTTCTAGTCGACCAGCCGTGTCAGGGAATGGAATGAATGAAGCCCCCATCTAGCGGCAAGGACATGAACTGTGCCGGCTGCTGAAGCCTGTCACACTTATATATATATATAAAACACATGTAATTTATTTCATGTTATTTTTCACACACTCAAGTAATTGGAATTATTTAGTGTTGATACTGAAAGCCACAATATGTCATTGGGTGACTGGATATTCAGAACTGAAGGTTTGAATCCCGGTGCTAAGTACACAACCAAGTGCTCTGGACTGATAATTTTAAGATGTCCATAGCCCTTTAAAGACGCAGTGGCAATAGCCCTGGACAATTGGTGTACCTGGTTCCTATGTCCAGCTATTGAGACATCCAACCTGCCGTAGCCACGACTGAATTAGGTATCTGCACGTTCATACACCAGAGGTTCGAGTCAAAGTGGTGACAGCGACCACCCTGACAATGGGATCTCGCCCACTCGTCATGACCAATTTTGTCCAAATTTATGGTATACAAGCTGTACCCGGCATGCGTTGCAATGCCAATCAAAGAAAGTGTTGGCGTTGAAATTCTGTTTCTTGAAGTGATTTTGGATACACAACATGTTTTTCAATTTCCGTTCACTGCCTCTAAGCTATCGTAAAATGGATTTTCTAATTTAGAATCATTCGTGGGAGCGTGCACAACAACTTTCAAAAGTTTCATCGCAATCGGATGAATGGCATATGAACGTATACGGGATTTTGTTTGAACGATTCGTGCGCTGTCACTCATTTGTTGATTTTACTCATACGCTTCCTACTTGAGAAATGGATTTACTATGTCGAAACCCTACCCTGGCGTGTACACTCATCAAGGTTTCATCACAATCGAAGAAGGTTATATGAACGCATAGGGGATTTTGTTGAAACGCTTCGCGCGTCGTCACCCATTTGTTGCATATACTCGTGTGCTACCTATTGTGAAATGGATTTACTAAGTCGAAACCCTCCCCTGGCGTGTACACAATAACTCATCAATGTTTCATCGCAATCGGATGAATGGTATATGCACGTATACGGGGTTTTCTTAAAACGATTCGTGCGCTGTCACTCATTTGTTGAATCTACTCGTGCGCTACCTATTGAGAAATGTATTACTAAGTCGAAGCCCTTCCCTGGCGTGTACACAATAACTCATCAAGGTTTCATCGCAATCGAAGAAGGTTATATGAACGCAATAGGGGATTTTGTTGAAACGCTTCGCGCGTCGTCACCCATTTGTTGCACCTACTCTTGCGCTACTTATTGTGAAATGGATTTACTAAGTCGAGACCCTTCACTGGCGTGTACACAATAACTGATCAATGTTTCATCGCAATCGGATGAATAATATATGAACGCATACCGGATTTTGTTTAAACGATTCGCACCCCGTCACTCATTTGTTGAATCTACTCGTGCGCTACCTACTGTAAAATGTATTTACTAAGATAGAAACCGTCACATAAGTGTCCACAGCATCTCACCCAAGTTTCATCGCTATCGGACCAATGGGATATGAAGGCATAGGGGACTGTATTGAAACGCTCCGCGTGTCGTCGTTCATTTGTCGAATCTACTCGTGTGCTACCTACTGTGAAATGTATTTACTAAGCCAGAAACCTTCCTTGGTGTGTCCACCATATTTCACCCAATTTTCACCGCTAACGGCAGAATGCTATATGACCTTATACGGTACTTTGTTGAAACGCTTCGCACGTCGTCCCTCATTTGTTGAATCTATTTGTGCGCTGCCTATTGTATAGTGGATTTACTAAGGCAGAAACCTTCCATGATGTGTACACAATATCTCACCCAAGTTGCATACCTATCGGACGAATGGTTTATGAATGCATACGGGACTTGTTTGAAACTCTTCGCGTGTCGTCGCTCATTTGTTGATTCTACTCTTGCGCTACGTACTGTGATATGGATGTACTCAGCCAGAAACCTTCCCTGGAGTGTACACAACATCTCACCAAAGTTTCATCGCTATCGGATGAATGGTAAATGACCTTATATGGGACTTTGTTGAAATGCTTCGCGCATCGTAGCTCATTTGTTGAATCTACTCGTGCGCTGCCTATTGTAAAGTGGATGTACTAAGCCAGAAAATTTCCCTGCAGTGTACACAACATTTTACGCAAGTTTCATAGCTATCGGACGAATGGTATATGAATGCATACAGGACATTGTTGAAACGCTTTGCGTGTCGTCGCTCATTTGTTGAATCTACTCGTGCGCTATCTACAGTGAAATGTATTCACTAATTTTGAAACCTTCACGTAAGTGTACACAACATCTCACCCAAGTTTCATCGCTATCGGACGGATGGTATATGAACACATACGGGACTTTCTTGAAACGCTTCGCGCATCGTCGCTCATTTGTTGAATCTACGCGTGCGCTACCTATTGTAAAATGGATTTACTAAGTCAGAAACCTTCCTTGGAGTGTACTCAACATTTCACCCAAGTTTCATCGCAATCGGACGAATGGTATATGAACGCATAGGAGACATACATACAGACAAACTATTCGTAACATTGATTTTTATACACACATCAAAAAAAGTTTTGCATCACCTCGGTTCCCAGATCTCCGGCATATAGACGTTGACTGTGTATATTGTATCAAAGATACAGTCCCTCTGACTGTTCATAGATGTCACTAAAACTGCTCAAAGATGTAAACAACCATGCATGAGCAGGGCCTATTAGACGGAGGGGGTACGACAGCCGATCAGTTCCAGTCATTCCACCAGGACGAAGGTACGCTGCTCATGTTGTCTGTAGTTCTACCATGCCTAGAAGGTCAATACCGCAGTTCGATCGCGTCCGCATTGTTACTTTGTGTCAAGAAGGGCTCTCAACAAGGGAAGTTTCCAGGCGTCTCAGAGTGAACCAAAGCGATGTTGTTCGGACATGGAGGAGGTACAGAGATACAGGAACTGTCGATGACAGGCCTCGCTCAGGCCGCCCAAGGGCTACTACTGTAGTGGATGACCGCTACTTACGGATTGCCGCTCGGAGGAACCCTGACAGCAATGCCACCATGTTGAATAATGCGTTTCGTTCAGCCACAGGACGTCGTGTTTCAACTCAAACTGTGCGCAATTGGCTGCATGATGCGCAACTTCACTCCCGACGTCCATGACGAGGTCCAGCTTTGCAACCCCGACACCATGCAGCGCGGTACAGATGGGCCCAACAACATGCTGAATGGACCCCACAGAATTGGCATCACGTTCTCTTCACCGATGAGTGTCGCATATGCCTTCAACCAGACAATCGTCGGAGACGTATTTGGAGGCACCCTGGTCAGGCTGAACGTCTTAGACACACTGTCCAGCGAGTGCAGCAAGGTGGTGGTTCCCTGATGTTTTGGGGTGGCATTATGTGGGGCCGACGTACGCCACTGGTGGTCATGGAAGGCTCCGAAACGGCTTTACGATACCTGAATGACATCCTCCGACCCATAGTGCACCCATATCGGCAGAATATTGGAGAGGCATTTGTCTTCATGGACGACAATTCTCGACCTCATCGTGCACATCTTGTGAATGCGTTCCTTCAAGATAACGACATCGCTCGACTACAGTGGCCAGCATGTTCGCCAGACATGAACCCTATCGAACATGCCTGGGATATGTTGAAAAGGGCTGTTTATGGACGTCTTGACCCACCAACCACTCTGAGAGATTTACGCCGAATTGTCGTTGAGGAGTGGGACAATTTGGACCAACAGTGTCTTGATGAACTTGTGGATAGTATGCCACGACGAATACAGGCATGCACCAATGCAAGAGGACGTGCTACTGGGTATTAGAGGTAGTGGTGTGTACTGCAATCTGGACCACAAATGCTGAAAGTCTAGCTGTATGATGGTACAACATGCAATGTGTGGGTCTCATGAGCAATAAAACGAGCTGAAATGTTGTTTGTGTTGATCTCTATTCCCTTTGTATTTAAAGGTTCCGGAATTCTTGGAACCGAGGTGATGCAAAACTTTTTTTGATGTGTGTATATATAGATTTAGGGCTGACCAAAAAAGAATGTGACAGAAATGGGAGCTCCAGATGGCCAAGCGTTTAGAAAAAATAGTATTTTTGGCGGCTGTCGGGTGAGGCATGAGCCACGTAATATGTTAGCATAGTTTCCAGGTAGTGGTTGGCACAGCGGAAAGAGTACAGAACGGTAATCCGGGGGTCGTGGGGTCAAACTCTATGCGGAAATATTATTTCCTGTTTTTGGTTTTAACTAGCAACCCGCCCCGGCTTCGCCCGGGAACAGTTATGGATTCATAACGTGCTAGCTCGTAAACAGACTGTCGCCTCAGTAATTGAATGGAGATTGTTGAAAGAAATGAAAAACGTAAAAACACTTATAGTGGGTGATGTATTGAAGATAGAGATATGCTCTCGCGGACTTTTTTGTAGAACTTTTGATGCTGAACAATTCTTACATTCAAATGATATTTTTAACGGTTTGCCCAGCGTAAGCTTAAAAAGCGCACGGACGCCAAGTATATTTTCGTCTTTTTCACTGAAATCGTTACTGCTTGGCTTCCTTTGATCATAGATTGTTTTCTACAGAATCCTTCCTCGAAATATCCTTTACAAAATGGTGAAAACTGCATCAAAATTCATCCAGTGGTTCTCGAGATTACCCGTGTCATCCAGGAATCGGGGACTTTGTTTTATACTAAGTAGAGATTTGTACGTAACTTAAACCGAAAATAAACCGTAACAATGCTCAATATATTGTAGTCTATCTATTAATGTTTGCATAAAAGTCATTAAACGCAAAGGCAATGGAAAATTTAGGATGGCAAATAAATTTCCAGGAAAGGATTGCAATTAAGGCGTACACAAGAACGTCGTATACAACATTATATATATTTACTAGCAACCCGGCCTGGCTTCACCCGGGAACAGTTGTGAATGCATTACGTGATAAGCGCTTCTTTACGATGTCAATGAACTACGATCTATATCAGTTAAATCACTGACTGGACTATTAACTATATTATCATGGAGATGCATGTGCAACAAATTTTTGTCAGACGTAATTTAAGAATGGCGAGGTGCATGAAACACAAATCCCCCTTCCGCCCAATCTAAAAGGACTTATAGTGGACGATATATTGAATATAGAGTTGTGCTCTCGCTTACGTTTTAGTAGAACTTTTCATGCTGAACAATTCTTACACTCATTGTAATTTGATATTTTTAACGGTTTGCCCAGCGCAAGCTTAAAAAGCGCACGGACACCAGGATGTTTTTTTCGACTTTTTCTCTGAAATCGTTACTGCTTGGCTTCCTTTGATCATAAATAAATTATTTTCTACAGAAACCTTCCTAGAGGTACCCTCTACAGACTGGTGAAAACCGCATCAAAATCGATGCAGTGGTTCTCGAGATTACCCGTGAAATCCAAGAATCGGGGACTTTGTTTTATACTGTACCCATGTGAGTAATCTCGGTGGATAATATGCATCTGCCTCCAGCTAGCATCAGCTCTCAGGCGTGTACGGTAACCCCAATTTAGCAGTGCATATTTTGGATTTGAGGCTAAAAGGTATCAACTCTACAATGATAAGGCACAACTCTATTCTAAAACTTTAATCCAGTAAAATAAATCATGGCTTCAAACACAAAACAATACCCAAAAAGCATAAAATAAAAGCAAACAAAATTTTTACTTCCACAATCCACAAGTAAACAAATATAAAATCACAACAAAGTCATACCTAGCCATAAGGCTTTACCCTTCTGTGAACTTCACAAGGATATACTAGTGCGCTGATGCACCTACGACTTCAAAACAAACTGTACATTAACATAACAGTCATACAATGTGACTTCTTTAATATTACAACAAGGATTATTCCTTAAACCTCTTTATGTTAAACAATTATGTGTGCCGTGCGTGTTTTAATATTTTTCTTCTCACCAATGAAATGCTTTGCATGCATTTACCTATTTGGACGTTGCACCAAAATCAACGTGCAACTCCATAATTATGTAAGCTACCCCCTACACATCCTCCAATTATATGGTTTCACCGCATGCTGTCTGTGATTCCTAGATAAAACGTTACGTTATAGCTTATGTCGGATTGTACGATAGACTACCTCGCGCTCATGGCGATTGGCATCTAGTCACCAACTGCATGACTTGGCTCCAGTGACAGTACAAATATATCATGTAACTATTCGTCAGATAGCTAAAATAATGAACCATCAGGATGAACTATAATTATCCATGTGTTCACAAACCACATGGCCATAATACTCAACATAACACTCATGCATTATATGTCATTTCAACAAGGTCTAGAATCTCTTCCCTTTATAACTTGCCTGAGCGGCCCGGGTGGTTGGCTCCGTCCCTCGGCTAAGGAAGTCGCTACACAATAGAAAGTGGAATGGGTCGTTTCACCAATTATCTCGACCTTTCTAAAAGTTTGAAAGCCTCCCTCTCTAAGCAGTGAAGATTTACAAGACAAATACTGTGTCCTGACCGACACACATGTTCCCAAAGGATCTTAATTGACTATTATGCCAACAGGTATTGAATGAGCTTTTGTAATTATTCCTACGTCGAGGATAACGATTAATTAATGGCCTCACATGGGTCCATTCAACATGAAGGTTCGGGGTTCGCAATGCATGAGCCTGGCGGTTGACCGATGTCTCAAGTATAATATAGGCGCACAAAACCACTGTCGCCATGAGTTTTCGCTGCCAACGAGCGTAAATAACTCATCAATAAGTTCTCGGGAAATCATAGAGCTGCGAGGTGTCCTTGTTTCCTCGACTCTGTCAAGATTCCCATCCCGGAACACATTTCAATCCTTTCTTCAGAGTTAGGGTCCTACACTAAAACTCTGGAATAAATAATATCTCCACCAATGTCCACGACATAGGAGAATTCATACGTAGAATAGACTATCTGGCCCCTAATGCTCCATGCTACGACACTCCGACCTATAATATTAAGAGAAATCTAACATTCACTCTATAAGCTTCTCAATTAAGCTGCAAATTCAATTCACTAAAAGCTCTTTCATTACTGGTATCATTACTGAATATATGCAATATTCTGATATAAAACTTCTTTCCATAGTTACTGTAATGTAATCTCACTGTAACATCTTCCTGCTTAGATTGATAAGTCTTGCACTTAGCGTTAATAATTCTCGCTTACAACATTTATTTGTTTCCTGATGTGTTCATTCATACTCTTAATCACCATTATTATTATATCATCATTCTCATTGACATAAATGACCAAAATCATTATTTATTATTATTCTCACATAAATTACCAAAATTTCCGACATAGCTAAACGTTTTAAACTCGAACAATCGCGTTCGTTGCATTTACATAACTGATTGCCATTCTTAATTCATAGTGGGAATAATTACTCCACTTAATGATGCAAATTAACATCTCAACTCTATAAAAATCAACTCAATACTGATTAAACATGGAGGATCAGCCTCCTAACTGATTTTTACTGGCATCTATAAGGAATTCACAATACCTTTACGGAATCACAGACATGCAGCGGTCCATACTTCTACATAATCATAACCATAATTTGTGGGGTACTTACATCTCTATAGGCATCTAAGGTGGCTCCGACCAATCATATTCTTCCATGTCGCCCGCCATAATGGGTTTAACGCGACATATTTCTCTTGTTTACACACACTTGATTACACATAATTCCTATCACCAACACGACACGTTGCATACCTTTCAGGAAGTTATCACTCCCCAAACAAGTGAAACACTTCATCAAACACTACTTTAAATGATATTTTTACATATACATTACACTGAACACTCGTCACTTTATACACACTTCAATGCTGAAATTCCCTAGCAGAGATCGAAATCGCAGGTGTCGACGGCATCTTACGTTACCAACTCCTGATTGAAAGTCTGGTTATCTGCTCTCGGAACTCTCCAACAGTTTTTATGAATATCATTCCTACAGTAAGCGTCCTGCGTTACATCAATACGCTGGCTCCCAAACATGAGCGTTAACATCTGGTACTCTCATGGCAATACCAAACACTTAGTAGAGTTTCTTTCGCGCATTCTATCGTAGTTACACATATACGATTAGTTAATACTATACACACTGCGCTTATTAAAGTTCAACACTTTCACAAATAGTTATATACAATAGTTCTACCGTTAGTCTATACGGTGCTTCGTAACTGAACACGTCATAGTTCGTGCTGCTGATTATGCCTGTATCACGACTATTATTCATACAAGCATATTTACTGTTTCTATTACACATACCAGTCTTTGTCCGGCGTCTTGATGAATAGAATCGTCATGCGTTTTGCCTTGACGAACTTGCTTCAACCTGGCTGTAGCTGACTGAAGTTTCACTCGAAGACTGCACGTAGCTTATTTGAAGACTTCTGTATGCGACTTACACGCTGTCTCGTACTGCTGCATATTTGCTGCATACTGATTGCAACTTATTGCCATTGTGCTACAATTGACATTTGAGTAAGACTGTAACTGGCTGTAACTGCGCTTGGCGGCATGTAGACTGCGTGACAACTGAGTTTCAACTGAGCATAGCTGAGAGCTCCTCCTGGGGTCTACTCCCTTATATCGGATTTCCACAGAAAGTAGAGCAACATCTTCCCGCGTAATCTTGGCTCCTCTCACAGCATGATTCAGGTCTTCAAACCATGATCATTGTGTTCCTCTCTCTTCACAGGTCCCAAAACTATCTGTGTGCAAAGGAATCGCTCGTCCAATTAATTAATATTAATTCCTTTCTCCATGGCGTGGGACGCTACCTAACGGGAAACCCCCGGCAACATCTTCACATCCATCCGCGAACAATGGTCGTTTTACAGTCCTTACGCACGTCATCAAATATGCACCAATTTCGCAGGTAAAAGACTCTAAAATTATCTTCTTGCCAAGATATTCACCTGTGTGCAACTCTCATCTCGATTCGTTACTCCAATCACGAGTAATCAATGATTTTTCTGGGCATTTCTCCGCCCCTACTCTAAATCCATTCTCCGTCGGGGAATAACTATGTCATTATTCAGGCCTCGCCCCTGCTCTAGACGACATATTGGGGTCACTGAGATGGACGTGGCGCCGCTGGTTCCAACCCACAATTCTGGGCCAATTAGTAAATGTCAGCTCTGCCCTCCTCTGTGCTTCAAGCCTCCAATAGCTTACACCAAATCGTCTTATAATGATATAATCTGCTCATTATTTCCTACATTATTTTAATAAATAATGCCATTTCATCAAAAATCACACCAGTGATTAAATATACATTTCTTTCGAGGGGTTTTTACCAAGAAACTCCCTGTACAGATCTCTGGTTCGCTTCCTGGTGGAACCTTTATACTGAGATCACAGTCTCCGAGAACCATGTTCGATTCCAGTCAGCATAACCCCATCGGGTTCATGTTCCCCTTGCAAAACTTATAAAAGTCCAATGCAAGTGGCTTATATAAGTAACCAGCTGACTGTCGACCACCGTCTGTGTTTACATCTGGGGTCCTTCACCTTGTCTGGCTGCGAGTGGGTTAGTAGTGTTCCCCCTTCCACACTCGGCCTTGTTTCTGAGCTGTCTATTCTCCCTGCGAAGGGTCGCGTTTACAGCCTCAACCTCTCTGGCCACTCTGACCATTTCTTCATAGAATTCTCGCAAACACTGGCATTCTTTCTGCTCTCCGCTTACACTGGGTAAACTGTCTGCTTCTCGTCCCGTCTCGCCGTTCCAACATTCAGGTCTGCCTGCTTGGCTGCCTCCGCTCTCCACGTTGAGTTGGGTGTGCGTTACTAATTCTTCTTCTTGTTCATCTAATTCTTCTGGCGAGTAATAAACTTTTAAGTTGGCTATGTTCATAACGACCTCGTTTCCATTCTCTAAATGCCTTAACCTGTATGCATTGTTCTGGAGGTCTCTTATCACCTCGAACGGGCCGTGGTAAGAAAAATTAAACTTTTTATACTTCCGTGCCTCTGGATCTGAACTGGCGGGTTTCTTAATTAAAACTTTCTGTCCCACGAGAAGCGGTTTATGATACCTCTTCGCACGATTCCTTCTCTGACGTCTCTCCGCCTGTGCTTTGAGATATTCAAAGGTTCGTTGGATCCTCAATTCTCTACCGGGCTGTGCGTCTACAGGTAATGGAATAACACCATTCCACGGTCTCTCTGGTCTCTGATCCAGATGTAGAGTAACGGGAACCTGACCTGTCGCCTCATGTACAGTATTATTTATACAGTATTCAATGACTTCTAGAAATTCAATCCAACGCCAATTCGCTTCAGAACAGTAGATCTTCATGTATTTCTGGACCTCTCTCATTACTCTTTCAACGGGACTTGCCTCAGGATGGCGAATGGTAGATAAAATCTGCCTAATTCCTAGAGTTTCCAGTTCTCGACGAAATTCTGCACTAGTAAAGCAACTTCCGTGGTCCGAGAGAATGTTATCCGGCTTCCCAAGAATCGGAATAACTCTCTCTTTCAGGCGCTTCAAGACCTGTTTTGAACTTGTCTTTTGAATGGGGCACAACACCACCATTTTCGAAAATACATCCATGGCTACAAAAATGTGTCTATTGCCTCTACGTGCTCTAGGCAATGGTCCAAAGTTGTCGATACTCAATAGCTGCCTTGGCTTCTCTGGTAATAACGGGATAGGTCGTTGCCTCATTAAAAAGGGATTCGGCTTTACCCTTTGGCAAAGATCACATGTTCTAATAGCATTTCTCACCGTTTCTCTCAATTTTGGCCAAGTAAATGCTTCCTTCAACAGAGCACAAATTTTATCTATCCCAGGATGTCCAAATGCTCTGTGGGCTAGCCATACTAATCTCCTCTGCAAAGATGCAGGAATTACAATCCTTTGACGTGTGTGATCCACATCGTCCCACTTGTGTAATATCTGATTATACCATACATAATCTGTTGCCAATGCCTCCGCCTCTCTGTATATCGCAGTTCCCCTTGCTAAGCGTCCCTCGAAGTAATCGATTATCATCTTCAACCATGGGTCTTCGCGTTGTAGGTTGGTAATGTTCCTTAAGTCATCCAACGTCTTCTGATCTCGATTCTCAATCTGGACCGCTAGTACTTCTTCTTCTCTAGGGTAACGACTTAATATGTCCGGTATTACATTCTCTTTCCCTGGACAGTATTCTATTTCCACATTAAATTGCTGGATATACAGGGACCATCTTGTCAATCTCTGACTAGACAAATCTGTCTTTAACAAAAATGTTAAAGCTTTATGGTCTGTTCTCAGAACTATTCGGAAGCCGTACACGAGTTTGTGCCACGATTGCAACGCGTACAAAATTGCGAGCAATTCTATCTCTGTGATCGTGTAGTTTTTCTCATGGGCTCTCAGTCTTCTGCTGATAAAGGCGATAAAAACTTTCTTCTCAGGCTGGTCAACATTTTCCTGGAATAGCATCGCTCCAATCCCAATAAGTGATGCATCCGTCTGTATGATGAACTTCTGGGTATAATCTGGGTATCCCAGTTTCACATATTCCAAAAGCATTTGTTTTGACCTCACGAATGCTTCCTGACATTGCTCCGTCCAATTCCATCTGCCGCCTTTCTTCAATAGGTCCTGCAGTGGTGCTACTGTCGCAGTATAGTTTGGGCAGTGGTTCGAAAAGAATCCAATTACTCCCAAATACTGTCGGACGTGCTTAACTTTCGTGGGTCGAGGGAAATTCCGAATTACCTCCAATTTATCTGGATTAGGCTTCACTCCATTTGCATCAATAACATGCCCTAGGAATTTAACTTCCCTCTGACAGAAGTGCGATTTCTTGATATTAACCTTAAAGTTAGCCTCTCGAAGGTCATCTAGCAACTTCTTCAGGTCTCTCATGTGCTCCTCCAGAGATTCTGATGTGAGTAGAATGTCGTCTACATATCTGATGGTACTCTCTTTAACCTCATCTGATAGATTGCGATCTAACGCTCTTATCAGGGCTGAACCAGCTGTTTTCAACCCAAAAGGTAGCCTTAAAAATGTGAATGTATGTTGATCAAACATAAATCCTGTCAACAGACTAGTTTTCTTCTCTAATTCCAGGTGGTGGAAACTGGATGTGATATCCAAATTTGAGAATATAGTTTTCCCTCTAAACTTCCTGAGGATCTCTTTAATAGGTGGCACTTGGTCAAATTCCGGAATAACTCTCAAATTTAAGCGTCTCAGGTCCAAGCAGACTCTGACAGATCCGTCTGACTTTGGTACAATTACCAATGGACTTACATAAGGCGTAGGTGTTTTCTCAATAACGCCGGCCTCCAACATCTCCTGAATTGCCTCTTTTACTTTAGCATAATGCTTTTCAGCTATAGGGTAGGGTTTCTGCCTAAATGGTGTCCAATCACTGACTTGAAAAGCATAAGTGAAGTTCTTTATCCGACCAGGTCTCGAATCAAAGACTTCCTTCTGTTCCAGCAATAACTGCTTTAAATTTTCCTTCTCTTTTAGCCCAATTTTCGCTTCTTCTAGCTTCTCCGAAATATATTCTTCCAATTTGGGTTCCAGATCTTTTTCCAAGTCTGTGGCTAGTGTTTTGAGCTCCGCTTCTAACTGCTCCATAGCTAACACTTCTTCATCAGCCACATCTCTGTATGTATGCCATACTTGTTCACTGGATCCTGGTTCAATTTCATTGAGTGCGACCTCTAAGCCTTCAGCTTCTTCATTCACATGGAACATAACCCTGTCCTGTGCTAGGTCAATTATCACTCTGTATTCCCTTATAAACTCTGCCCCAATAAGTAGGTTATAAGGTAGTTTGTTTACTAACAGGAAACTCTGTGAGAAAATCGAGCCTCCTATCTGTAAATCTAGGAATACCTGGTATTTACATATCATTGTTCTGTCTGGAATTACCCCTTTAATTTTGACACTGGAGATCGGTATCTTCAAAATGTTCTCTCTCCGGGCTATTTCATTATATAGAGCTTGTGTCATCAGGCTCACTGTTGATCCCGTATCTAACAGACTTCTGACTTTTAATCCTGCCACTCTCACAATTATAATAGGCAATTCTCTCTTGACCATGACCTGTGGTCCTCCTGTATCCTCAATCAATTCTTCTGGTTTGGCTATCCAATTGATGATGTTAATAGACTTCCATCCATCAGTCTCGAGCTCTTCTAATTTTGGCGTTTTTTTTTCTTCTTCAGCGCCCGCCCCTTTGGAGTTCCTTCTCTCCTGTTCGCTGCGCTGTAGTTCCAAACTCTTAGCTCCATCTCCATATCTGTCTGGCGATGTCCTGTTCTGCATGACTTCTTGCCAGCGGACTTGTGATTTCTGGGGCTCATCTCCCCTTTCTTCGAGGTATCGCAAAGAAGCATGATATCGCTCTTCTGCCTCGTCATCGAAGTTATTTCTTCTCTCTTGGGGTCTCCAATTTCTATTATTGCCTTCCTGGCCATTATTACCTCCATTGTTATGGTACGGTTTGCCCCTGTTATTGTGTTTATTCCACGAACTTCGACCTCTTCCTGCTTTATTAGCATTTCCTTTGTACCTTGACTGCCATTTTCTGGGTTCCTGTTCCCATTGCCGTCCATAGGAATCTAAAGTTTCTGTGCTCGTGGCCTTGTTGTTCCTTGGAGCTTGCTGTTGGTCAGTCTGTGTGTTGGTCACGTGGACTTGTTCCACGGTTCGACTCTGACGCATAGTATTTGCTGTGGTGAGGTCCAGTTGCCTTAGAACTGTCTCCATTTCCATAGCAGTTTTCGCATTAGCCGAGATTAGTAGCCTTTGGATCTCGTATGGAAGCTGTTTGGCGATAGCAATGCATAGCTCCAGTTCACTAGGTTTTTGATCCAGCTCTTTAAAACGACACATCTGCGATATGAAGAATTCTGCGTACTTCGTCGGGTTGTTCGTGCTGTACTTTTTGGCATACAAATCCAGCCGTAAATTCTGCTGAGTCGCGGCGTCCCAATATCTCTTCAAGAATGCCTCGCGGAATTCCTCAACAGTATCAAAAGTGTAACGGAAGCTGCGAAACCATAATGCGCACTCCCCCTCTGTTAACTTCTCTATAGCACGTAGCCTACGCTCCTGCGGTATTCGTGCATCATTGAGATATTCAGTCACTTCCTTTAACCAATATTTTGGTGTCATACTACAGTGACTACCTGAAAATTTCCTAGGTTTTTCTTCGCTTGCCCTAATGACGTTTATCACCTGGGTGTGCATCGCATTTTCATGTGGCGTCGATGCCGCAATTGGTACACCTGGCGTCATGTAAGGACTTTCTCCTGCGCCTGTAGCGTTTCTGCTTATAGGTTGGGTTTCTAAGTCTGCCCACCTTGTTTTTCTTATATCCTCTATGCTGCCTTCACTTGACTTAGGATATTTCAGAAGTGTCTCCTCCTGTGCTATTATCCTAGTCTCCATTTGGTTATGGCGCATTTCTGCTCTTTCTAGGCGAGTAATGACTTCTTTTTCTATTCTTGTAAGCCTATCTCGGTTTTCCTCGGCTACTTGAAAAATTTTCACCTTGTCTTCTTTCAGACTTTGTTTGATATGGGATATTTCATCCTCTACGTCCTCTTTAATTTGAGCAAGGGTCTTGTCGCTTGCCTCTGTTTTCTGGCCTTCTCTTATTTCGAGTTCTTCTCTCAGACCTTTAATTTCATCTTGAATGTGTCCATTGACTTTAGACAATTCATTCCGGACCTTGGTGATCTCGCCTCTATTTTCCTCTTGTCTTTTATTGACTATGATAATGTCGCTTTGCACTTGGTCCAGTTCTTTATGAACTTTACCCATCTGACTTTTCACGTTGCCTACCAGCTCCTTACTTTCATGAGCGATAGCCTTAATTTCGCCTATTTCCTGGCATTGACCTAATATATTCTGGTCCTGTTTCTTGAGGTCACCGTTAATTGCTCTAGCGTAGCTTTTCAATTTCTGGTCCCATTTGGAGTCGTTCTCCTCTAATCTCTGGTCTACTGTTTTCGTAAACTCTGCGAACTGTTTCGCTTGGCGTTCGAGATTCGCCTCATTTTGGATCTGAATATCCTTAATATCGTTAGACAACGCCTCTAATTTACTGTTGGTTTGCTCCTGAGCATGCCTACACGCTTGCAAATTACCCTCAAGTTTGGCTTCTATAGCCTCGAAACGTTTATCAGTATTTACCTGCATTTCCGATACAATGCTTACAACAGTATCTGTTACTTCGGTCTTAATAACCTCTTGCATTTGACCTAACTTATTGTTTAATTCGTCTTTATATTCAACTTTATTTGCCTCTAAACGGTTGTTTATTTCAACCTGAGTTGCATTAATTGCCTCCTGATGGGCATCTAAACGATTGTTTATACTCTCCTGGAAAGCCTTGGTTTCCAGTTTATTCTGCTCGTGAGCAGCATCAAAATGCTGTTTCAGTCCTGCAATAACTTGCAAGATCTCCTGCGTACCTGACATTTTCCAATAACACACTTAAATATGCAGGCAGGCTTCCTGGAAAAATATGTGGATACGTTTCGAAGAGAAACATCAAACACTGCACACATATTGTGAAGTCGTACAAAACCTGATAATATTATGGTAGATTGTGGATTGGGTAAGTAACGCTCGTACCCTTAGGCCATTCTCTTCTCAATAGAGAGATTCTGCGTTACCTCAAAAAGCCTACTGAATTCAAAAATCACTCAAACACAGTTTGAGGCAAAACAATTACTATGGTTTTCCCCATGAAATACCATAAAAAATCTATGGGTTTTCCCTAAATCCCATAAGTTCCACGTATTCTGGGCGCCATGATAAATGAATAGTAATTTATCACTATCTATCGTTGCCCGGTTCGTGCAATGCCAAAATCGCTCATATTGCACTGACGCAGGCGGTTCCATAAAGAGTTAATACCGTCCCACGTTGCTTGGGCCATGATAAATGAGATCAGAGGGTGGTATCTATCAAAATTTATATATACGTATCGGAACTTAGCTATGGATTAGGAGCGGTCACACCCTACTTCGTTAATTCTTACTTTAATAGAGTTGTGTGCATTAAATCTGACCGACTTTAGTCGTACCTTTAGCTCAAATCACAGTATAGGACATCAATTCCCATGTACCCATGTGAGTAATCTCGGTGGATAATATGCATCTGCCTCCAGCTAGCATCAGCTCTCAGGCGTGTACGGTAACCCCAATTTAGCAGTGCATATTTTGGATTTGAGGCTAAAAGGTATCAACTCTACAATGATAAGGCACAACTCTATTCTAAAACTTTAATCCAGTAAAATAAATCATGGCTTCAAACACAAAACAATACCCAAAAAGCATAAAATAAAAGCAAACAAAATTTTTACTTCCACAATCCACAAGTAAACAAATATAAAATCACAACAAAGTCATACCTAGCCATAAGGCTTTACCCTTCTGTGAACTTCACAAGGATATACTAGTGCGCTGATGCACCTACGACTTCAAAACAAACTGTACATTAACATAACAGTCATACAATGTGACTTCTTTAATATTACAACAAGGATTATTCCTTAAACCTCTTTATGTTAAACAATTATGTGTGCCGTGCGTGTTTTAATATTTTTCTTCTCACCAATGAAATGCTTTGCATGCATTTACCTATTTGGACGTTGCACCAAAATCAACGTGCAACTCCATAATTATGTAAGCTACCCCCTACACATCCTCCAATTATATGGTTTCACCGCATGCTGTCTGTGATTCCTAGATAAAACGTTACGTTATAGCTTATGTCGGATTGTACGATAGACTACCTCGCGCTCATGGCGATTGGCATCTAGTCACCAACTGCATGACTTGGCTCCAGTGACAGTACAAATATATCATGTAACTATTCGTCAGATAGCTAAAATAATGAACTATCAGGATGAACTATAATTATCCATGTGTTCACAAACCACATGGCCATAATACTCAACATAACACTCATGCATTATATGTCATTTCAACAAGGTCTAGAATCTCTTCCCTTTATAACTTGCCTGAGCGGCCCGGGTGGTTGGCTCCGTCCCTCGGCTAAGGAAGTCGCTACACAATAGAAAGTGGAATGGGTCGTTTCACCAATTATCTCGACCTTTCTAAAAGTTTGAAAGCCTCCCTCTCTAAGCAGTGAAGATTTACAAGACAAATACTGTGTCCTGACCGACACACATGTTCCCAAAGGATCTTAATTGACTATTATGCCAACAGGTATTGAATGAGCTTTTGTAATTATTCCTACGTCGAGGATAACGATTAATTAATGGCCTCACATGGGTCCATTCAACATGAAGGTTCGGGGTTCGCAATGCATGAGCCTGGCGGTTGACCGATGTCTCAAGTATAATATAGGCGCACAAAACCACTGTCGCCATGAGTTTTCGCTGCCAACGAGCGTAAATAACTCATCAATAAGTTCTCGGGAAATCATAGAGCTGCGAGGTGTCCTTGTTTCCTCGACTCTGTCAAGATTCCCATCCCGGAACACATTTCAATCCTTTCTTCAGAGTTAGGGTCCTACACTAAAACTCTGGAATAAATAATATCTCCACCAATGTCCACGACATAGGAGAATTCATACGTAGAATAGACTATCTGGCCCCTAATGCTCCATGCTACGACACTCCGACCTATAATATTAAGAGAAATCTAACATTCACTCTATAAGCTTCTCAATTAAGGGGGCCGATAACCTAGATGTTAGGCCCCTTAAAACACCAATTATCATCATCATCATCATCTCAATTAAGCTGCAAATTCAATTCACTAAAAGCTCTTTCATTACTGGTATCATTACTGAATATATGCAATATTCTGATATAAAACTTCTTTCCATAGTTACTGTAATGTAATCTCACTGTAACATCTTCCTGCTTAGATTGATAAGTCTTGCACTTAGCGTTAATAATTCTCGCTTACAACATTTATTTGTTTCCTGATGTGTTCATTCATACTCTTAATCACCATTATTATTATATCATCATTCTCATTGACATAAATGACCAAAATCATTATTTATTATTATTCTCACATAAATTACCAAAATTTCCGACATAGCTAAACGTTTTAAACTCGAACAATCGCGTTCGTTGCATTTACATAACTGATTGCCATTCTTAATTCATAGTGGGAATAATTACTCCACTTAATGATGCAAATTAACATCTCAACTCTATAAAAATCAACTCAATACTGATTAAACATGGAGGATCAGCCTCCTAACTGATTTTTACTGGCATCTATAAGGAATTCACAATACCTTTACGGAATCACAGACATGCAGCGGTCCATACTTCTACATAATCATAACCATAATTTGTGGGGTACTTACATCTCTATAGGCATCTAAGGTGGCTCCGACCAATCATATTCTTCCATGTCGCCCGCCATAATGGGTTTAACGCGACATATTTCTCTTGTTTACACACACTTGATTACACATAATTCCTATCACCAACACGACACGTTGCATACCTTTCAGGAAGTTATCACTCCCCAAACAAGTGAAACACTTCATCAAACACTACTTTAAATGATATTTTTACATATACATTACACTGAACACTCGTCACTTTATACACACTTCAATGCTGAAATTCCCTAGCAGAGATCGAAATCGCAGGTGTCGACGGCATCTTACGTTACCAACTCCTGATTGAAAGTCTGGTTATCTGCTCTCGGAACTCTCCAACAGTTTTTATGAATATCATTCCTACAGTAAGCGTCCTGCGTTACATCAATACGCTGGCTCCCAAACATGAGCGTTAACATCTGGTACTCTCATGGCAATACCAAACACTTAGTAGAGTTTCTTTCGCGCATTCTATCGTAGTTACACATATACGATTAGTTAATACTATACACACTGCGCTTAATAAAGTTCAACACTTTCACAAATAGTTATATACAATAGTTCTACCGTTAGTCTATACGGTGCTTCGTAACTGAACACGTCATAGTTCGTGCTGCTGATTATGCCTGTATCACGACTATTATTCATACAAGCATATTTACTGTTTCTATTACACATACCAGTCTTTGTCCGGCGTCTTGATGAATAGAATTGTCATGCGTTTTGCCTTGACGAACTTGCTTCAACCTGGCTGTAGCTGACTGAAGTTTCACTCGAAGACTGCACGTAGCTTATTTGAAGACTTCTGTATGCGACTTACACGCTGTCTCGTACTGCTGCATATTTGCTGCATACTGATTGCAACTTATTGCCATTGTGCTACAATTGACAATTGAGTAAGACTGTAACTGGCTGTAACTGCGCTTGGCGGCATGTAGACTGCGTGACAACTGAGTTTCAACTGAGCATAGCTGAGAGCTCCTCCTGGGGTCTACTCCCTTATATCGGATTTCCACAGAAAGTAGAGCAACATCTTCCCGCGTAATCTTGGCTCCTCTCACAGCATGATTCAGGTCTTCAAACCATGATCATTGTGTTCCTCTCTCTTCACAGGTCCCAAAACTATCTGTGTGCAAAGGAATCGCTCGTCCAATTAATTAATATTAATTCCTTTCTCCATGGCGTGGGACGCTACCTAACGGGAAACCCCCGGCAACATCTTCACATCCATCCGCGAACAATGGTCGTTTTACAGTCCTTACGCACGTCATCAAATATGCACCAATTTCGCAGGTAAAAGACTCTAAAATTATCTTCTTGCCAAGATATTCACCTGTGTGCAACTCTCATCTCGATTCGTTACTCCAATCACGAGTAATCAATGATTTTTCTGGGCATTTCTCCGCCCCTACTCTAAATCCATTCTCCGTCGGGGAATAACTATGTCATTATTCAGGCCTCGCCCCTGCTCTAGACGACATATTGGGGTCACTGAGATGGACGTGGCGCCGCTGGTTCCAACCCACAATTCTGGGCCAATTAGTAAATGTCAGCTCTGCCCTCCTCTGTGCTTCAAGCCTCCAATAGCTTACACCAAATCGTCTTATAATGATATAATCTGCTCATTATTTCCTACATTATTTTAATAAATAATGCCATTTCATCAAAAATCACACCAGTGATTAAATATACATTTCTTTCGAGGGGTTTTTACCAAGAAACTCCCTGTACAGATCTCTGGTTCGCTTCCTGGTGGAACCTTTATACTGAGATCACAGTCTCCGAGAACCATGTTCGATTCCAGTCAGCATAACCCCATCGGGTTCATGTTCCCCTTGCAAAACTTATAAAAGTCCAATGCAAGTGGCTTATATAAGTAACCAGCTGACTGTCGACCACCGTCTGTGTTTACATCTGGGGTCCTTCACCTTGTCTGGCTGCGAGTGGGTTAGTAGTGTTCCCCCTTCCACACTCGGCCTTGTTTCTGAGCTGTCTATTCTCCCTGCGAAGGGTCGCGTTTACAGCCTCAACCTCTCTGGCCACTCTGACCATTTCTTCATAGAATTCTCGCAAACACTGGCATTCTTTCTGCTCTCCGCTTACACTGGGTAAACTGTCTGCTTCTCGTCCCGTCTCGCCGTTCCAACATTCAGGTCTGCCTGCTTGGCTGCCTCCGCTCTCCACGTTGAGTTGGGTGTGCGTTACTAATTCTTCTTCTTGTTCATCTAATTCTTCTGGCGAGTAATAAACTTTTAAGTTGGCTATGTTCATAACGACCTCGTTTCCATTCTCTAAATGCCTTAACCTGTATGCATTGTTCTGGAGGTCTCTTATCACCTCGAACGGGCCGTGGTAAGAAAAATTAAACTTTTTATACTTCCGTGCCTCTGGATCTGAACTGGCGGGTTTCTTAATTAAAACTTTCTGTCCCACGAGAAGCGGTTTATGATACCTCTTCGCACGATTCCTTCTCTGACGTCTCTCCGCCTGTGCTTTGAGATATTCAAAGGTTCGTTGGATCCTCAATTCTCTACCGGGCTGTGCGTCTACAGGTAATGGAATAACACCATTCCACGGTCTCTCTGGTCTCTGATCCAGATGTAGAGTAACGGGAACCTGACCTGTCGCCTCATGTACAGTATTATTTATACAGTATTCAATGACTTCTAGAAATTCAATCCAACGCCAATTCGCTTCAGAACAGTAGATCTTCATGTATTTCTGGACCTCTCTCATTACTCTTTCAACGGGACTTGCCTCAGGATGGCGAATGGTAGATAAAATCTGCCTAATTCCTAGAGTTTCCAGTTCTCGACGAAATTCTGCACTAGTAAAGCAACTTCCGTGGTCCGAGAGAATGTTATCCGGCTTCCCAAGAATCGGAATAACTCTCTCTTTCAGGCGCTTCAAGACCTGTTTTGAACTTGTCTTTTGAATGGGGCACAACACCACCATTTTCGAAAATACATCCATGGCTACAAAAATGTGTCTATTGCCTCTACGTGCTCTAGGCAATGGTCCAAAGTTGTCGATACTCAATAGCTGCCTTGGCTTCTCTGGTAATAACGGGATAGGTCGTTGCCTCATTAAAAAGGGATTCGGCTTTACCCTTTGGCAAAGATCACATGTTCTAATAGCATTTCTCACCGTTTCTCTCAATTTTGGCCAAGTAAATGCTTCCTTCAACAGAGCACAAATTTTATCTATCCCAGGATGTCCAAATGCTCTGTGGGCTAGCCATACTAATCTCCTCTGCAAAGATGCAGGAATTACAATCCTTTGACGTGTGTGATCCACATCGTCCCACTTGTGTAATATCTGATTATACCATACATAATCTGTTGCCAATGCCTCCGCCTCTCTGTATATCGCAGTTCCCCTTGCTAAGCGTCCCTCGAAGTAATCGATTATCATCTTCAACCATGGGTCTTCGCGTTGTAGGTTGGTAATGTTCCTTAAGTCATCCAACGTCTTCTGATCTCGATTCTCAATCTGGACCGCTAGTACTTCTTCTTCTCTAGGGTAACGACTTAATATGTCCGGTATTACATTCTCTTTCCCTGGACAGTATTCTATTTCCACATTAAATTGCTGGATATACAGGGACCATCTTGTCAATCTCTGACTAGACAAATCTGTCTTTAACAAAAATGTTAAAGCTTTATGGTCTGTTCTCAGAACTATTCGGAAGCCGTACACGAGTTTGTGCCACGATTGCAACGCGTACAAAATTGCGAGCAATTCTATCTCTGTGATCGTGTAGTTTTTCTCATGGGCTCTCAGTCTTCTGCTGATAAAGGCGATAAAAACTTTCTTCTCAGGCTGGTCAACATTTTCCTGGAATAGCATCGCTCCAATCCCAATAAGTGATGCATCCGTCTGTATGATGAACTTCTGGGTATAATCTGGGTATCCCAGTTTCACATATTCCAAAAGCATTTGTTTTGACCTCACGAATGCTTCCTGACATTGCTCCGTCCAATTCCATCTGCCGCCTTTCTTCAATAGGTCCTGCAGTGGTGCTACTGTCGCAGTATAGTTTGGGCAGTGGTTCGAAAAGAATCCAATTACTCCCAAATACTGTCGGACGTGCTTAACTTTCGTGGGTCGAGGGAAATTCCGAATTACCTCCAATTTATCTGGATTAGGCTTCACTCCATTTGCATCAATAACATGCCCTAGGAATTTAACTTCCCTCTGACAGAAGTGCGATTTCTTGATATTAACCTTAAAGTTAGCCTCTCGAAGGTCATCTAGCAACTTCTTCAGGTCTCTCATGTGCTCCTCCAGAGATTCTGATGTGAGTAGAATGTCGTCTACATATCTGATGGTACTCTCTTTAACCTCATCTGATAGATTGCGATCTAACGCTCTTATCAGGGCTGAACCAGCTGTTTTCAACCCAAAAGGTAGCCTTAAAAATGTGAATGTATGTTGATCAAACATAAATCCTGTCAACAGACTAGTTTTCTTCTCTAATTCCAGGTGGTGGAAACTGGATGTGATATCCAAATTTGAGAATATAGTTTTCCCTCTAAACTTCCTGAGGATCTCTTTAATAGGTGGCACTTGGTCAAATTCCGGAATAACTCTCAAATTTAAGCGTCTCAGGTCCAAGCAGACTCTGACAGATCCGTCTGACTTTGGTACAATTACCAATGGACTTACATAAGGCGTAGGTGTTTTCTCAATAACGCCGGCCTCCAACATCTCCTGAATTGCCTCTTTTACTTTAGCATAATGCTTTTCAGCTATAGGGTAGGGTTTCTGCCTAAATGGTGTCCAATCACTGACTTGAAAAGCATAAGTGAAGTTCTTTATCCGACCAGGTCTCGAATCAAAGACTTCCTTCTGTTCCAGCAATAACTGCTTTAAATTTTCCTTCTCTTTTAGCCCAATTTTCGCTTCTTCTAGCTTCTCCGAAATATATTCTTCCAATTTGGGTTCCAGATCTTTTTCCAAGTCTGTGGCTAGTGTTTTGAGCTCCGCTTCTAACTGCTCCATAGCTAACACTTCTTCATCAGCCACATCTCTGTATGTATGCCATACTTGTTCACTGGATCCTGGTTCAATTTCATTGAGTGCGACCTCTAAGCCTTCAGCTTCTTCATTCACATGGAACATAACCCTGTCCTGTGCTAGGTCAATTATCACTCTGTATTCCCTTATAAACTCTGCCCCAATAAGTAGGTTATAAGGTAGTTTGTTTACTAACAGGAAACTCTGTGAGAAAATCGAGCCTCCTATCTGTAAATCTAGGAATACCTGGTATTTACATATCATTGTTCTGTCTGGAATTACCCCTTTAATTTTGACACTGGAGATCGGTATCTTCAAAATGTTCTCTCTCCGGGCTATTTCATTATATAGAGCTTGTGTCATCAGGCTCACTGTTGATCCCGTATCTAACAGACTTCTGACTTTTAATCCTGCCACTCTCACAATTATAATAGGCAATTCTCTCTTGACCATGACCTGTGGTCCTCCTGTATCCTCAATCAATTCTTCTGGTTTGGCTATCCAATTGATGATGTTAATAGACTTCCATCCATCAGTCTCGAGCTCTTCTAATTTTGGCGTTTTTTTTTCTTCTTCAGCGCCCGCCCCTTTGGAGTTCCTTCTCTCCTGTTCGCTGCGCTGTAGTTCCAAACTCTTAGCTCCATCTCCATATCTGTCTGGCGATGTCCTGTTCTGCATGACTTCTTGCCAGCGGACTTGTGATTTCTGGGGCTCATCTCCCCTTTCTTCGAGGTATCGCAAAGAAGCATGATATCGCTCTTCTGCCTCGTCATCGAAGTTATTTCTTCTCTCTTGGGGTCTCCAATTTCTATTATTGCCTTCCTGGCCATTATTACCTCCATTGTTATGGTACGGTTTGCCCCTGTTATTGTGTTTATTCCACGAACTTCGACCTCTTCCTGCTTTATTAGCATTTCCTTTGTACCTTGACTGCCATTTTCTGGGTTCCTGTTCCCATTGCCGTCCATAGGAATCTAAAGTTTCTGTGCTCGTGGCCTTGTTGTTCCTTGGAGCTTGCTGTTGGTCAGTCTGTGTGTTGGTCACGTGGACTTGTTCCACGGTTCGACTCTGACGCATAGTATTTGCTGTGGTGAGGTCCAGTTGCCTTAGAACTGTCTCCATTTCCATAGCAGTTTTCGCATTAGCCGAGATTAGTAGCCTTTGGATCTCGTATGGAAGCTGTTTGGCGATAGCAATGCATAGCTCCAGTTCACTAGGTTTTTGATCCAGCTCTTTAAAACGACACATCTGCGATATGAAGAATTCTGCGTACTTCGTCGGGTTGTTCGTGCTGTACTTTTTGGCATACAAATCCAGCCGTAAATTCTGCTGAGTCGCGGCGTCCCAATATCTCTTCAAGAATGCCTCGCGGAATTCCTCAACAGTATCAAAAGTGTAACGGAAGCTGCGAAACCATAATGCGCACTCCCCCTCTGTTAACTTCTCTATAGCACGTAGCCTACGCTCCTGCGGTATTCGTGCATCATTGAGATATTCAGTCACTTCCTTTAACCAATATTTTGGTGTCATACTACAGTGACTACCTGAAAATTTCCTAGGTTTTTCTTCGCTTGCCCTAATGACGTTTATCACCTGGGTGTGCATCGCATTTTCATGTGGCGTCGATGCCGCAATTGGTACACCTGGCGTCATGTAAGGACTTTCTCCTGCGCCTGTAGCGTTTCTGCTTATAGGTTGGGTTTCTAAGTCTGCCCACCTTGTTTTTCTTATATCCTCTATGCTGCCTTCACTTGACTTAGGATATTTCAGAAGTGTCTCCTCCTGTGCTATTATCCTAGTCTCCATTTGGTTATGGCGCATTTCTGCTCTTTCTAGGCGAGTAATGACTTCTTTTTCTATTCTTGTAAGCCTATCTCGGTTTTCCTCGGCTACTTGAAAAATTTTCACCTTGTCTTCTTTCAGACTTTGTTTGATATGGGATATTTCATCCTCTACGTCCTCTTTAATTTGAGCAAGGGTCTTGTCGCTTGCCTCTGTTTTCTGGCCTTCTCTTATTTCGAGTTCTTCTCTCAGACCTTTAATTTCATCTTGAATGTGTCCATTGACTTTAGACAATTCATTCCGGACCTTGGTGATCTCGCCTCTATTTTCCTCTTGTCTTTTATTGACTATGATAATGTCGCTTTGCACTTGGTCCAGTTCTTTATGAACTTTACCCATCTGACTTTTCACGTTGCCTACCAGCTCCTTACTTTCATGAGCGATAGCCTTAATTTCGCCTATTTCCTGGCATTGACCTAATATATTCTGGTCCTGTTTCTTGAGGTCACCGTTAATTGCTCTAGCGTAGCTTTTCAATTTCTGGTCCCATTTGGAGTCGTTCTCCTCTAATCTCTGGTCTACTGTTTTCGTAAACTCTGCGAACTGTTTCGCTTGGCGTTCGAGATTCGCCTCATTTTGGATCTGAATATCCTTAATATCGTTAGACAACGCCTCTAATTTACTGTTGGTTTGCTCCTGAGCATGCCTACACGCTTGCAAATTACCCTCAAGTTTGGCTTCTATAGCCTCGAAACGTTTATCAGTATTTACCTGCATTTCCGATACAATGCTTACAACAGTATCTGTTACTTCGGTCTTAATAACCTCTTGCATTTGACCTAACTTATTGTTTAATTCGTCTTTATATTCAACTTTATTTGCCTCTAAACGGTTGTTTATTTCAACCTGAGTTGCATTAATTGCCTCCTGATGGGCATCTAAACGATTGTTTATACTCTCCTGGAAAGCCTTGGTTTCCAGTTTATTCTGCTCGTGAGCAGCATCAAAATGCTGTTTCAGTCCTGCAATAACTTGCAAGATCTCCTGCGTACCTGACATTTTCCAATAACACACTTAAATATGCAGGCAGGCTTCCTGGAAAAATATGTGGATACGTTTCGAAGAGAAACATCAAACACTGCACACATATTGTGAAGTCGTACAAAACCTGATAATATTATGGTAGATTGTGGATTGGGTAAGTAACGCTCGTACCCTTAGGCCATTCTCTTCTCAATAGAGAGATTCTGCGTTACCTCAAAAAGCCTACTGAATTCAAAAATCACTCAAACACAGTTTGAGGCAAAACAATTACTATGGTTTTCCCCATGAAATACCATAAAAAATCTATGGGTTTTCCCTAAATCCCATAAGTTCCACGTATTCTGGGCGCCATGATAAATGAATAGTAATTTATCACTATCTATCGTTGCCCGGTTCGTGCAATGCCAAAATCGCTCATATTGCACTGACGCAGGCGGTTCCATAAAGAGTTAATACCGTCCCACGTTGCTTGGGCCATGATAAATGAGATCAGAGGGTGGTATCTATCAAAATTTATATATACGTATCGGAACTTAGCTATGGATTAGGAGCGGTCACACCCTACTTCGTTAATTCTTACTTTAATAGAGTTGTGTGCATTAAATCTGACCGACTTTAGTCGTACCTTTAGCTCAAATCACAGTATAGGACATCAATTCCCATGTACCCATGTGAGTAATCTCGGTGGATAATATGCATCTGCCTCCAGCTAGCATCAGCTCTCAGGCGTGTACGGTAACCCCAATTTAGCAGTGCATATTTTGGATTTGAGGCTAAAAGGTATCAACTCTACAATGATAAGGCACAACTCTATTCTAAAACTTTAATCCAGTAAAATAAATCATGGCTTCAAACACAAAACAATACCCAAAAAGCATAAAATAAAAGCAAACAAAATTTTTACTTCCACAATCCACAAGTAAACAAATATAAAATCACAACAAAGTCATACCTAGCCATAAGGCTTTACCCTTCTGTGAACTTCACAAGGATATACTAGTGCGCTGATGCACCTACGACTTCAAAACAAACTGTACATTAACATAACAGTCATACAATGTGACTTCTTTAATATTACAACAAGGATTATTCCTTAAACCTCTTTATGTTAAACAATTATGTGTGCCGTGCGTGTTTTAATATTTTTCTTCTCACCAATGAAATGCTTTGCATGCATTTACCTATTTGGACGTTGCACCAAAATCAACGTGCAACTCCATAATTATGTAAGCTACCCCCTACACATCCTCCAATTATATGGTTTCACCGCATGCTGTCTGTGATTCCTAGATAAAACGTTACGTTATAGCTTATGTCGGATTGTACGATAGACTACCTCGCGCTCATGGCGATTGGCATCTAGTCACCAACTGCATGACTTGGCTCCAGTGACAGTACAAATATATCATGTAACTATTCGTCAGATAGCTAAAATAATGAACCATCAGGATGAACTATAATTATCCATGTGTTCACAAACCACATGGCCATAATACTCAACATAACACTCATGCATTATATGTCATTTCAACAAGGTCTAGAATCTCTTCCCTTTATAACTTGCCTGAGCGGCCCGGGTGGTTGGCTCCGTCCCTCGGCTAAGGAAGTCGCTACACAATAGAAAGTGGAATGGGTCGTTTCACCAATTATCTCGACCTTTCTAAAAGTTTGAAAGCCTCCCTCTCTAAGCAGTGAAGATTTACAAGACAAATACTGTGTCCTGACCGACACACATGTTCCCAAAGGATCTTAATTGACTATTATGCCAACAGGTATTGAATGAGCTTTTGTAATTATTCCTACGTCGAGGATAACGATTAATTAATGGCCTCACATGGGTCCATTCAACATGAAGGTTCGGGGTTCGCAATGCATGAGCCTGGCGGTTGACCGATGTCTCAAGTATAATATAGGCGCACAAAACCACTGTCGCCATGAGTTTTCGCTGCCAACGAGCGTAAATAACTCATCAATAAGTTCTCGGGAAATCATAGAGCTGCGAGGTGTCCTTGTTTCCTCGACTCTGTCAAGATTCCCATCCCGGAACACATTTCAATCCTTTCTTCAGAGTTAGGGTCCTACACTAAAACTCTGGAATAAATAATATCTCCACCAATGTCCACGACATAGGAGAATTCATACGTAGAATAGACTATCTGGCCCCTAATGCTCCATGCTACGACACTCCGACCTATAATATTAAGAGAAATCTAACATTCACTCTATAATCTTCTCAATTAAGCTGCAAATTCAATTCACTAAAAGCTCTTTCATTACTGGTATCATTACTGAATATATGCAATATTCTGATATAAAACTTCTTTCCATAGTTACTGTAATGTAATCTCACTGTAACATCTTCCTGCTTAGATTGATAAGTCTTGCACTTAGCGTTAATAATTCTCGCTTACAACATTTATTTGTTTCCTGATGTGTTCATTCATACTCTTAATCACCATTATTATTATATCATCATTCTCATTGACATAAATGACCAAAATCATTATTTATTATTATTCTCACATAAATTACCAAAATTTCCGACATAGCTAAACGTTTTAAACTCGAACAATCGCGTTCGTTGCATTTACATAACTGATTGCCATTCTTAATTCATAGTGGGAATAATTACTCCACTTAATGATGCAAATTAACATCTCAACTCTATAAAAATCAACTCAATACTGATTAAACATGGAGGATCAGCCTCCTAACTGATTTTTACTGGCATCTATAAGGAATTCACAATACCTTTACGGAATCACAGACATGCAGCGGTCCATACTTCTACATAATCATAACCATAATTTGTGGGGTACTTACATCTCTATAGGCATCTAAGGTGGCTCCGACCAATCATATTCTTCCATGTCGCCCGCCATAATGGGTTTAACGCGACATATTTCTCTTGTTTACACACACTTGATTACACATAATTCCTATCACCAACACGACACGTTGCATACCTTTCAGGAAGTTATCACTCCCCAAACAAGTGAAACACTTCATCAAACACTACTTTAAATGATATTTTTACATATACATTACACTGAACACTCGTCACTTTATACACACTTCAATGCTGAAATTCCCTAGCAGAGATCGAAATCGCAGGTGTCGACGGCATCTTACGTTACCAACTCCTGATTGAAAGTCTGGTTATCTGCTCTCGGAACTCTCCAACAGTTTTTATGAATATCATTCCTACAGTAAGCGTCCTGCGTTACATCAATACGCTGGCTCCCAAACATGAGCGTTAACATCTGGTACTCTCATGGCAATACCAAACACTTAGTAGAGTTTCTTTCGCGCATTCTATCGTAGTTACACATATACGATTAGTTAATACTATACACACTGCGCTTAATAAAGTTCAACACTTTCACAAATAGTTATATACAATAGTTCTACCGTTAGTCTATACGGTGCTTCGTAACTGAACACGTCATAGTTCGTGCTGCTGATTATGCCTGTATCACGACTATTATTCATACAAGCATATTTACTGTTTCTATTACACATACCAGTCTTTGTCCGGCGTCTTGATGAATAGAATCGTCATGCGTTTTGCCTTGACGAACTTGCTTCAACCTGGCTGTAGCTGACTGAAGTTTCACTCGAAGACTGCACGTAGCTTATTTGAAGACTTCTGTATGCGACTTACACGCTGTCTCGTACTGCTGCATATTTGCTGCATACTGATTGCAACTTATTGCCATTGTGCTACAATTGACAATTGAGTAAGACTGTAACTGGCTGTAACTGCGCTTGGCGGCATGTAGACTGCGTGACAACTGAGTTTCAACTGAGCATAGCTGAGAGCTCCTCCTGGGGTCTACTCCCTTATATCGGATTTCCACAGAAAGTAGAGCAACATCTTCCCGCGTAATCTTGGCTCCTCTCACAGCATGATTCAGGTCTTCAAACCATGATCATTGTGTTCCTCTCTCTTCACAGGTCCCAAAACTATCTGTGTGCAAAGGAATCGCTCGTCCAATTAATTAATATTAATTCCTTTCTCCATGGCGTGGGACGCTACCTAACGGGAAACCCCCGGCAACATCTTCACATCCATCCGCGAACAATGGTCGTTTTACAGTCCTTACGCACGTCATCAAATATGCACCAATTTCGCAGGTAAAAGACTCTAAAATTATCTTCTTGCCAAGATATTCACCTGTGTGCAACTCTCATCTCGATTCGTTACTCCAATCACGAGTAATCAATGATTTTTCTGGGCATTTCTCCGCCCCTACTCTAAATCCATTCTCCGTCGGGGAATAACTATGTCATTATTCAGGCCTCGCCCCTGCTCTAGACGACATATTGGGGTCACTGAGATGGACGTGGCGCCGCTAGTTCCAACCCACAATTCTGGGCCAATTAGTAAATGTCAGCTCTGCCCTCCTCTGTGCTTCAAGCCTCCAATAGCTTACACCAAATCGTCTTATAATGATATAATCTGCTCATTATTTCCTACATTATTTTAATAAATAATGCCATTTCATCAAAAATCACACCAGTGATTAAATATACATTTCTTTCGAGGGGTTTTTACCAAGAAACTCCCTGTACAGATCTCTGGTTCGCTTCCTGGTGGAACCTTTATACTGAGATCACAGTCTCTGAGAACCATGTTCGATTCCAGTCAGCATAACCCCATCGGGTTCAATACTAAGTAGAGAAACAAAAGTTTGGTGCTTTTCAGTCGGTCAACATGAATGTACCCAAAAAGAGCTGGGTTATGTCCTAATCCTGAAATAAATTACATGCGATTAATAAATACACTAGGATGAACAGTTTCGATCGTCAAGTGATCATCATCAGATCCAATACACTTAGGCTATAACATCTATGTTTGAGAATACAGGTGAAATATATTTACAATATGTACAATTATTTAGTTGCAGTATTGGTAATGCAACTGTCGTATGCTAAAATGGTGATAAAAATCCGGAGTTAGTCTGTTTGGGGGTGATTATATGGTTATACAAAATCAACTATGGTTATTCTGTAATAATACAGGCTGATACTTACGGTATCCGGTTGTCTTCCTGACTGGAACTTCGAGTAGTTTCGTGTTCACTCTAGCACCAGTTTTGGTCGACTAACTCGGGTGTTAACTGGACGAAACTGGTTTTTCCTTTCTCCCCCCTTTGTTCCTGTGTGCTTTCTGAGGTCCGTGATATGTTTATTTGTGCAACGTTGCCAAATCTAGATAAGAATATATGTTATTGAATACAGGAATATCTACGACTATTAAAGACCGTGGAACCGTCTTCGCCACGCGTGGACTAAAAAGCCATTCAACTAAGCGCTGCCCGGTCTATTGAAGACGTCCCGGCACCTTTAATACTGCCGCGCATACCGGCCTAGGTTTATTGCAGAAAAAAGTATATAGTACACCTGATCCAGATAACATTTACCTATTAACCACCGCTATTCTCCCCCCCCCCCTTTTTTTTATCTAGCTTGGCTGTATCGCTAAGTTGTGTCTTGTTTCCTACAGGGTGTGTTTTTAGTAGAGTGAAAAGGGGTGAACTCTCCATAAAAGTGTGTTCATTTAGATTGTTGGGATTGTTTCGTTTGGCTAGGTGAATCTCGATTGCTTCCTTTATGTCGAGAGCTCTGCCTTTCGATTCGTGATGAATTATTTTTAGGTCAGTCTCGATTTAAGTTAAGCTGTGCCCCGTGTCACACATATGTTCGCATACGGCTGAATGTGTTCCGTATCTTATCGTAATCCTATGTTCATTATAACGTGTATCTACTCGTCTTCCACTCTGTCCAATGTAATTAGCTTGACAACCAGTGTCTTGGCATGTAATAGAATATACCCCTGACTTTGAATACGGGTCTTGTTTATTTAGATTACTATTTTGCAGGTGCCTCCCGGTCGTATTGTTCGTTGTGAATGCTATTTTTATGCCTTGCTTTTTGAAAAGATTAGTGATTTTATATGTGTTCGTATTCACATAGTTGAAGCGCGCAATATTTTTCTCATTACTGTATGGTCTGGGAATCGTTTTGTCTTTATTTTTATGTTTGGCTATAATTTGGTCTATTCTGCTTGGCGGGAAATTGTTTTCTTTTGCTATTTGCTTAATGGTTGTTATTTCCTTATTATAGTTGTCTTTTGACATGGGTATGTTAAAAGACCTGTGCACCATTGAGTTGAACCCCGCTAATTTGTGCGTACTGGGGTGATTAGACTGATTATCGATTGTATGCGAGGTTTATGTGGCTTTCCGAAATATGGAATATGAAAGTTCGTTATCTTTACGTTCAATGGTTATGTCGAGATAATTTATTTTTCGGTCTGTTTCGATTCCTTAGTGAATTCGATTGAGTGGTGTAGGCTATTAATGGATTGGAGAATTGTTTCTTCGCTTGTTAGTTCAGTATTGTAGATGCAAATTACATCATCTACGTATCTTTTCCATATTACTATTCCCTTTGTTGAAGTCTTTTCTAAGAACTCATTTTCTAGTGCATCAATGAAGATGTCAGCGATTAGTCCGCTTAGTGGTGATCCAATCGCTAGGCCTTCTGTTTGTGTGTACATTTTATTGTCGAATTGAAACACGTTTCAGCTGAGGACGACCCTCAGTAATCTCACAATCTCTTCAGTTTCTTTTGCCGAATTGTTGGATTTTAAGTTGTTTGCATCAATAATAGGAATATTGGTGTACATATTAGTTACATCGAAAGTTACAAGCCTCAAGCTAGGTTTCATTTGTAGGGTGTTCAATGCTGTTACTAATTCCGTTGTGTCCTTTCCAACGACAAAAACAACTCTGTATTTTTGCTACCGGATTATCATTTTAAACGATATTTATCATATCAATATGACTCATTTTAACAGAATCCATATGAAATTAAGTGTTGGTCTGTGAATCAAGAGGACCTCTTTATCAGGAATTTAAGGTTATGAGCGGTGTCGCGTCTATTAATCTAGTTGATCCATATCGTATTCTTTATTTAGGCTAGTGCTGGTGGAAGTTACAAATCATCTAATAAAATGAGTTCCGTTTTATAAACTACAATATCTGTAAAACACTCCCTTTTACAATAGATTAATATTTGTTCCAATAATAGTACAAAATACCGGTGTATCAACAATTTCACGTGAGGTTTCTTCTATGTTAGATGTTACTCATCATATGCGACTACTGTAAGGCTCGTAATTTTTTATTATTATTATCATTAAGGGAAAATGGCCTGAAAGTTACGTCCATTATACTGTAATACTTATCAACCCCACTACAACCACCACCACCACCACCACCACCACCACTACAAAATTGTATATTTTTAAAATATTTTTTTCTGTTAGTTTAAGTATCATGTGCCAGTTCCGTAATAGTATTCATTATCATCCATAAAACAAATAAATCCACCGGGCGAAGCCGGGCACTACTGCTAGTATAAATATAAAAATACACTCCTGGAAGAAATTACATGTATTAGTTAATTATCACCATTAAATGTGGGCAATTTTGTATAGGCAAAACCTAGGGAATGGCTTCAAATCTCTACACGTGTGTCTACAGACATTTAATTCCATTGCAGGGAAAGTTATCACGTGATGTTGGGTCCCCTCAGACGGTTTCGCCATCTCTTTGGGCCAGATTTTATTTTAGATATGATGTGATTATTTTTGTCTGGTGGCCAAAATACGATGTAATGGATTAAAATGATTGTAGTTCAAAATAATAAAAATAAAATCTAACATGTGAACGAAAAGTCAGCAGCAAGGTATTTGTGTTAAAAATCGTTTGGAAACAAAACAAAATACAAAATAATTGAAATTTTAACGAGATAAATTAATAGATTGTCGGGTGAAAACTTTAAGTTAATAATTTTTAATAATTGCCAAAAAAAAAAATGGAATGGTGCGTGGTGGTGGAGGTAAGTATAATGTTATTGGTTTTACGTCCCTTTTAACTACACTGGCTTTTAGAGACGCCGGGGTGCCGGAATTTTGCCCCGGAGGGGATCTTTAACGTGCCAGTAAATCTACTGACACGGCTCCCTCGCATTTGCGCACCCTCTAATGCCGGCTGACTGCGCCAGGTTTCGAACCACTGTGCAGGTAAGCTAATAAGTGATGATTATAGGGTGTTGACAAGATCAAGAGGCTGCTTGGGGTATAATGGAGAAAGGGGTCTTGTGAAACATAAAAGGTGAATGTTGTTGATTTTGATAATGAAGTGAAATAACTTGATTAATATTATGATGATGAAACTGAAAGTCCACAGCCTGCTTCCAGTCCAGGGAATGGAATGAATGAAGCCCCCATCTAGCGGCGAGGATATGAACTGTGCCGCCTGCCGAAGTCTGTCGCACTCCCCTGGGGGCAATGATTAAATGAATGACAGATGAAATGAAATAATAGTGGAGAGTGTTGCTGGAATGAAATTGTGACAGGTAAAACCGGAGTACCTGGAGAAAAACCTGTCTGCCTCGGCTTTGTACAGCACAAATCTCACATGGAGTGACCGGGATTTGAACCACGGACCCAGCGTTGAGAGGCCGGCGTGCTGCCGCCTAAGCCATGGGGGCTAATTATGATGATCATGATTATTTATTAATACTATTATTTACTGAATTACAGACAGCGGTAGCTACACTCGCTGGACTGGCTGTGTGGCTCAGTGGTAACGTTATCGCCTGTCGAATCCTGGTGAAGTCAGCTGGCAAATGAAGGTGCGTAAATGGGAAGGCGCCATGTCAGTAGATTTACTGCCACGTTCAGAATCCCCTTTGGGGCATAATTCCGGCACCGCGACGTCGCTAAAAGCCGCAGAAGTTAAAAGGGACGTAAAACCAACAACATTATATTATTATTATAATACTGTATTAACGCGCAGCGCTAGGCCATGGGGCCAAGCTCTCTGTGGACTCGGTAGACGTGGTTTCGAATGCCACCGTCGGCTGTCCTTGAAATGGGTTTCCATGGTTTCCCATTTATCAACTCCAGGCAAATGATGGGACGGTACCGTCTGTCAGGCCACGGCTACCTTCCACATCCTTCGCAGTTTCAATCATCTTCATTCATTTCATCTCTCATTAAGTCCTCTCATGAGGTTGACGTCATAAAGGGCATCCGGCTGTAAAAATCACCCGCCACATATCTTTTCATCACATCGCATCCCAGACCCCCTCGAAATCGGGAATAATAAGGGGTAGACATACAATGCGATTATTATTTACTGATTAATTTGAAGAATCCACGGGAAAAACGGGCTGTCATATTCTGCAAATGTTTCAGGAGTGCGAATTTAAACTTTCAACACTAAAAAGAAATTCTTAAAACATCCCAATCGAGGGTAAGCAATATGGTCATTTTGCCAAATTTATTTCTTATAAAGGAAGTACATGTAAAACAAATAGCTACTAAAGTTAAATTTTGAAACGAAAAGTGAGCGGATATGGGACGTCTTTTTGTTTCCATTGAAAATAAAAACCTCTGTTTCTCGGTGACATTCCGCTTTATTTGAAATTAACTTCAACTGGCTGGCCACCAGAATGCACCATAAACTCATTTTCAAAAAGAAAGTGGACTTACCCCGTTCTTTCCGTGGGTTCTTCAATTATTTTTATGAAGGAAATCAAAATGAAATGACTATGTAGGGATGTAGCGGTGATGATTGTTGTGATGTGGATGCTTTCAGTTGAGCTAAAGACCGAGACAATAATATTGTTATTAGTCTTAGGTCTGTTTAAACTACTGCGGTTTTTAGAGACACTCGAGTGCCAGAATTTCACCCCGCATTTGCTGTCCTTCAAATGTCAAATAACTGCACCAGCATTCGATCCTGCAACCTTGGTCACAGCAGAAGAGAACGTGCCCGCTACGTCACGTTACTTTTGTGCTGAAGTGAAAGATCAATCATATAACTTTGAGTACGGTATCTGTTAACTATGACTCCTCCCATAGAGACGGCATCCTTCTGTAACGAGTCACAGGAGTTCATTTCGAGGTAAACAATATGAACGACTTTTATATTTATGAAAACTACAAGTGGGAATTCAGTGCCAGTAGATACAGATTGTTATAGTGGCTAGTTATGCGAAGCTTCTTTTCAGTCGCTTGAATAGGATACAGAAAATAAAATGTATTCTTAAAATTTCTCACTGCCACCATCTTGAATGTTTTGAAGAATTGATTATCATTAGATACCAATATATTCAGCTCTTTAGAGACACATTGTGTCATGTTTTAATGCGCAGTGATGATTAGATCGCCAGAAAAAATGAAATATTTGAAGTTCTCATACCCACCATGTGTTTTCGTGCTGATCACGATTTTGAAAAACCTTAGCCTATGTGTACTTACTTCATAGCCCTCTATCACCAAACAAAATTCCAGTTTGGTGATATTCTCGGAAATATTGAAAACCTGTGAACTATTGCACGTGGCCGACATGTGGTACTGTCTTATGTATAGTTATGTATCAGTTGATAAAAAATTATATAAGTGGATCATTATACTAAGTTTCACCTCAATAGCTTGATTAAGATATACAAAATAAAATAAAGTTTTAACACTTCAGACTGCCGCCATCTTCAATTTCTTAAAACGCTGACATATTACGCTCTAAAGAAATACAGTAAATGCCATGCCATGTTTCACTGTGCTTGAATGATTATGTCGCGAGAAAACCCCATTTAAGTGTTTGAATTACGCGTGGCCACCATGTTGGTTTTGGGTTTATCATGTTTATGCAGTTCACATATGAATAAGTGAGATTAAGAAGGGAAGGATTCCAGATGACCGTACTTTGGGAAACCGAAAATTCTTCATAGCATCCAAACTAAAAGTGAGATGAAGAAACCTATCAATATAAACTTAATCAGCGGCTTCGGTGGCGTAGTTGGTAGCATGCTGAGCTTCTATGCCCAAGCTCGCGGGTTCAAACCCCGCCGAAGTCGTCGGATTTTTTAAGAACGCTAAAAATCCCTCAGTATACCTTCCTTCGGAGGGGAAGTAAAGACGGCGGTCCCATTTCATAGATTTATGGCATGTTAAAGAACCTTCCACTAATTACACCTGTATGAAGCTAAATTATATTTAGGTTAAACATTTGACTAACGTTCTTAGGTCCATACGTTCGTCGTCAAGAGCAAACTGTGGTGGCATCTGGTAACTAAGTTCTGAACTAGTTGGTCGTTGACGGTGGAATTTGGCGGCAAAACTAGGACTACTTGAAAAAATTAATGTCTGCAGTCCTTACTTGAATTAAAACAGATACACACACTAATACAGTCATCACAATTAACACCGGTTAACAGACAGATTCTATACACACCCAAAGTACACGGGGCTACATGACCGCGTTGTCGCAGCCCCTAAACTAAGGTACCAACCATAAACTTAATCATTATAACCATAGAAACATTATTCCTGAAGTCGTTTGTTTTTAGAAGCCATATTATGACTCCGATATTTGTTTAAAATTGGTGGAATCGACTCTATTTAATCTTAACTAATAGAATAATACAATAACACATTTATTACAATTCTATTGTTAACTGCATTGTTTCAAAACACAAAGAATGATTATTTAATTGATATTTCAAAATTCAGAAAAGGCATGAATCCAGTACTCCCTGTCTTTATATTCAGCCTTATCAGTAGCAGTACATCATTCAAAAATGGTGTTATAAAACTCTAATAGGCACATCATGTATTTCTTTTGGCACCATCTTCGAGTTTCCTCTTTTTATAGGAGGAGCAGGCAGGTTAGCTTCACCGTCTAGATAAGTGACCGGTTCACTTTTGGGCCTGCCACTGTAAACTGTCGTCATTATGTGTTGCTCCTTAGTAAATTCAACAGTACACATTTTCCTGCACCCACATTCGAGCTCTGGTTTCATTTGCTCCACTAACCTGACACCTGTTGCCACAAACTCCTCTCCTATGTGTTTTTCTCCTTTTATATCTCTAATATTTCCACAACAGTTTCTCGTTATGATTTCTTCAAATTATAAAGCTTCAGGCATTGTTTTAAACATCTTTGCTACATTAAAAGTTTTCAGCACTAAATGACTCACCCATTTATCACATCTCCGGTACTGTAATTTTACCTTTTAGCACATAACTTCAAAGCAGAGCAAACTGAACTGCAGTGTGTAATTACACCAGACCTGAAACTAAGCACCCTGTTGGCCGGAATATGAGAACAGGAAGGGAAAGATATCCAAAAGATGTGTTTCAAACAAAAGAACTAATTGACTCTCAGCTCATTTCACCAAAAAAGTGGAATCCCTCCCTTTTTATTCTCACCGATTCACATGTGAACATACTTTAGGCCTATGATTTTCTATCATCATACAAAATGTTATGTTGATTGCTGCAATATTTTCTGAGATTTGAGAACCAGTGAAATATACACACTGCCATCATGTTAGATTGTTGGCAGTAACTATCGGACGAGGTAGTAGTAAATCCCTACGATGCGATGTTTCGTTAAACTCGCTCTAGAAATCTGAATTTATTAGGGACAAATACAGGGTGTCTCAAGTCTTTTGGGTGATATTGGTACAGGTGATAACAGGGTCCTCAACGGAGTATATTGAGATAGGGAACTAATGGGCGGAAATTCATATTTATTGTTGTATGGATATACACAACGTATAGTCTACCTCATACCAACAACGTAGCTCATAGTAATTATTTAAAGTGACGACGGCTGGTCTGAATGCATGTATGGCAACGGCACATGAAGTTTTGCTGGTGTCCGTGAAAGGATGTGGTCTCAACACGACGATGTACCAGCCCACTTCGATGTTAATGTCCGCGATCACCAGAACAACACGTACCCTTATCGTCGGATTGGAAAGGGAGGTCCTGTCCCATGGTCAGCGCGATCGCCGGATCTTACGCCTCTGGATTTTATACTGTGGGGTTACGTCATGTCAATGGTGTAAGAAACCCCAGTAGAAACTGATGAAGACTTGCTTTTTGGGGTCCAAGCTGATAATGAAAATACAACTGACGTAAATCTAACTTACATACTAAAAGAAAAAGGAAGGAAGCTTGTAGTTTAACGTGACCGTTAATCTCGCGATCATAAGCCACGGGACCTCCGTTTTACGTGGAATCCGAACCACAGGACATGGCATTTCACATCGAAAATCTCACATGCATTGACCGGGAATCGAACCCGGTCCGCCTTGGTGAGAGGCATACAGCTTGACCGCTGCGCCACCACGCCCCACTCATACATACTAAAAGAGATGAAAAGGAAAGAATTAGAGAAAAAGAAGACATGGAAAAGAAATGCCTCCAGCCCCCGGAGAATGAGATGTTGTTGTTGATTTATTCAGAGGCTTTGCGACATCGTGGTCATATAGCCCCGTGTACTTGGGTGTGTGTAGAATTTGTCTGATAATCTGTCTTATTGTAAAGGCTGTATTAGTATGTGTATATGTAAGTCAGGTGAGGATTGGGAAGGAGACGGCCGAGTGGGAAACCATGGAAAACCACTTCCTAAATGGCTGAGATAGGAATCGAATCCACATCCTCTTAGTTGTGCCTCACGAGGCTAAGTGTACCCCGTTCCAGCCCTCAAACCAGAATTAAATTTATTTGCTTAGCCGGGAATGATACTCGGACCTGCGGGGTGACAGCCAAGCATGCTAGCCGTTACACCACGAGGGATGCGGGACTTCAAAGGAAGTAGAGCCATGAATGGGAGATAGGAATGCGGGATATAGGACAGGAGTTTGCCGCAAAGTCGCTGGACAAATAGAAAAACCAGACCCAGCTCATGAATCCATCAGGTTCAGCAATTCCCAAACTCACTAGCGAAGAAGCCTTGAGGGTGTATCACCCTCAGGGGCTCACAACTTGTGGGGCGTGGGTTGGCGATCACCGGACCGCAGCAGAGCTCAGCACTACTTCCACGTGTGTGGGACTCATCTCTTTCATCTTTCCTGCCGATCTCCCTTGGTCAACTCTTGTTATATTCAGGCCCCGACGTTAGTAGGGTATTCGAGGCTTAGGGTGTCTTTCATTTACCTGTCTTAATTGTCCCACCTTTCCTGATACTCTCAATCATCGAGGGGTCAGCACTCTTTTCATGGCATCTCCTGCCTACTACACAAGGCCGTAAACGATCCAGGGTATGTATAGCCCAACCTTGGATAGTGGTACACGCTCAAGGGTTCACGGCGGGTGGGCTCAGGAGTTGAAGACCCCGAGGGTTTCCTGAGCTGGATCCGTTTTCCATTGTTTCCATTGACTTTGGGGCGGACACCCTTTTCTTTCCCTTTCCTATCTGCCTTTCATGGCTTTACTACTCTCCGAGTCACTCAGTCCTAATTTCTTGAGGGTTGAGGACATTTCCTTTCCCTGTCTTTTATTTCCCTTATTCCTGATTTGTCGTCCTTTTCTTCTTCTAGTTCGTAAGCAGTAAGTCTGCATTTAGTTTTAGTTTTGATATCATCATTTTTAATTTTCACCCAAATCATTAGGGGCCAATAACTTAGATATTAAGCCCGATAAAACAACAGTTATCTTCATCATTGAGGGTGTATCGCTATCCAAGCACCGTGTGTGTTGGGGAAACACTCCCTGCCTCTTTTAGGACCTCTTACAGAAGGTAGAAATAAGACCAAGAGAGGTTTTGTTACAGATCCTACCTTTAATTTTCTAAATTTATAGTTCTCTCAGATGCTCTCAGAAATGAAATGAAGATTACAAACAATAGAATGATCACACGGTACCCATTTGCGTACTGTCTTGACACTTTATCTGGAAATAGCTCCTAACCATTTCTCACGCAGAGAATATTGTCCGACGGTAGCTCGGGAAATGAAAGTCTCTTTATTCTAACTTGCAAAAGGGTACGCAGTAGTACACCATAATAAAATCATTCAGAAAACATTCAAACACACAAGTTTACCATTGCGTCCAATACAAAAGTGGTGTTGTGTGCCATAGTACTTGGTGCTGCTTCCTAGTGCCTTTATTTGGAAATGAGGCTGTACGCGTAAACCAGGGGAAGGCAGCTTCAGGCGGTGTGACATGTCGAAACGAAGAGCAAGCTTATCAAATCGTGTGACGTCAGGCGAAAGCCGTGTAATACCATGTTGCCTAGATCAACGGCGCTGTGCAATGCGAACAGGTTGTATGTACTTGCTGCACGGATATTATCTATGTTCGGTTTGACATAGGTGTACGAACAATTCTTTTCTATTATGAAATTTGCTAAGTCCAAATCTCGAAGTACCGGTACCTTGTCAGATCATAACCTAACATGCAGCCTTCGATTACAACTTTCCCAGACACTACGTCCTAACATTGATACACTAGTTGGAGAAAAACGAAATTTTAAGTGTCGGAAAATGTCCCCGTGATTGTATTGTTCTGTATGGCTCTGTTCTAATGTGCAGGGAAATGGCACTTTGTCCAGTTCTATTTACGTTATAGCATTAACATTAACTACTTTCATCATTTTAAATGATCTTGTCGACTTCGTCGTTACGCTGGGGTCTGGCGTTACGTTACGGTGACGGGACGAAATATACCCAGATGCACTGAGGTGTGTGACGTCATAGTACCGCTTGGTGCATGTGTTCCCGACAATCTCTACTTCGTTAGTATAAGACAAAAATCCCCGATTCTTGGATGTCACGGGTAATCTCGAGAACCACTGGATGGATTTTGATGCGGTTTTCACCATTCTGTAAAGGATATCTCGAGGAAATATTCTGTAGAAAATAATTTATGTATGCTCAAAGGAAGCCAAGCAGTAACGATTTCAGTGAAAAAGTCAAAAACAGACTTGGCGTCCGTGCGCTTCTTAAGCTTACGCTGGGCAAACCGTTAATCATATCAATATACTATGAGCGTAAGAATTGGTCATCATGAAAAGTTCTACAAAAAATTCGCGAGAGCATATACATCGCCCACTATAAGTGTTTTTAGACTGGATGGAAGGGGCACGTCCCCGCGCGCTCTGGTGAGCGTGACGGCATCCCGCACGCTAGACCTTGCTTTGCCCTTGGTTTGAAGTTGCACTTGCCGTTCGCGAGTAATTTGAACAAGGTAAAGTATTATAAAGCAAGATAAGTATTATGCAGATAATTTTTTTACATGTCAAGAGTCTTTGGCTTCGAGCGAAGCGAGAAGCCTCCAGCCTTTCTAGCATTTTACAGCATTTGTAGCATTTAAAATGATACTAAGTCTAGTCTTTCAGACTGACTGTTACCTTTTGTTACATTTTTCTTTTTATACGAGAGAGCCGAAATGTCATTGGTCATAATCTGTGATCAATTGTGTAATTGCAACAAGGAGCATTAACATTACGACATCCAAGGCGTTCAGTTCGTAGTGTCATTAACACCAGATATGTTTCCTGTCTTTCCTACATTGCTGCATCCCGCATGCCTCAAACTAAATCCTCGTCCTCTGTGACAGCCGTACAAAGCGCGCAGACGTCACACGCTACACTCGTCTTCGGTGCGCACATGTACAGCTATGTGAGCTGACGTCACACCAGCACCGCCTGTCCTCCCCTGGCGTAAACCAATGCTGTATTCATGGAATGGACAGGCATTAAAAACAGCCAGGAGAGATGCGATCCAGCTGGCAGTGGCAAAAGGACACTGCTCACAACGGCAAGTCTTTAATGGAAATTTGTAGTGTGGTCAAATGACTTCCGAATTGAATTTGCCTTCTTTCAATTGATGGCAGGCATGGAGTGCGTCGGTGGCCCTTTGATGCATTTCATCTGCACTGTACCGACAGCAGTGGCTACGCTGGCTAAAGCGCAGCCTTAGGTCATGGGGCCAAGCTCTCTCCTGACTCGGTAGACTCGTGGGTTCGAGCCCCACCGTCGGCCATCCTTGAAATGTTTTTCTCTGGTTTCCCATTTTCAGCACCAGGCCGTTTCCATCCACATCCTTGCCCAGTTTCACTCATCTTCATCCATTCCATCTCTCATCCCGACGCGCAGGTCGCCCACGGGCGTCGACTAGAAAGACCTGCATTGGCCTCTCAGGAGGCCACACGACAAAAATACTCGATTTGACATGCTGTATCTGCAACACCTCGTGGAGTAATTTCCTCACTATTTCAGACGGTTATCCGGACCAGAGGTCATGTTACCCGATATTAGGTTCGATCTCGATGGGGTGACAGTAGAGGGGCTGTGGGGGTTCTGCTTCAAATACCGTTATTTATGCAAATGAGGGGGGCGTGGCAAGGTCAATGACCTTGAGGTAGGTCATGATCAATGACCTTGAGGTAGGTCATTGACCCCCAAGGTCGCCGGGACCCCGGAAGGTAAACAAACCTTGGAGGGTCCAGGAACCGGTTTGAGGGGGTGTGGGTGGAGGGGGAGGAGTGGGGGGGGGTGGGGAGGGAGGGTGGGGGAGGGAGGGGGAGGGAAGGGTGGGTTGGGGGACGAGGTGGGAAGGATGGAAGAGGCTCTGCACGAGACCCTCCTCGACCCAGTCTCTCTCTTGGACTGAGCGCCTTCTCTGATATTATCCTGGGCTATATAGCTTTGCTTTGAGCCCGATGAGATCCGAGTGTTGCCGAAGGTTTCCGAATCTTTGTCGGTGAATGAATCGTCAGATTTGAACGGTCAACTGGTGTGTGTGTGACGTCACAGCAGATTACGGGATGTGAGGTAGGTCATGGACGGGAGTGTTTTGAATGGAAAACATGAATGGCGGTGGATGGCGGTGGTTGTTGAACCCTGACGTGGTAGGTTGGTTAGGTGTGAATGGGTCTGAGAGACAAACAAGATGGGGTTGAAAGCGCTCAATGATAAACAAACTTCAATGGTATCTGGAGTAGTGAATGGAATTGAGAGAGAGGGGGAATAAACTGGTTGTTGAATGTGCTCAATGGTAAACAAACGTCAATGAATCTGGAGTAGTATTTCCTGTAAATGGTAGGGTGGGGGTAGGATACAAATCGCATAGCATGTTGAGTCGGCCAGCTCGACATGAAATAAAAACAAGAAGGTGTACACCAGATCTGATTTATTAATCCATGAAGTATATGTGGCATTAAAACCTAGCCACTTAACAAAAAGTTTATTGCCACGTTTTTGTACAATTTTTTCAACAAGATAATGCTTGGGATATTGCGTCCTTTGCAGTTCCTCCATGTAGAATCCTCCTTGGATTGGCTGCTTGTTGAGGTCATCAAGTAAATAAACAACTGGATTAGAAAGTTTTACCTTGCGAATACGAAATATTTCTGTGCTCCAGTTTGGTGTGTATCCTTTGGCGAAGATTGTTTTATGTTTACTGATGCGCACATAATCACCAATACGTAATTGATGACGTCGTGGATCTACTGTTTTGATTTTGTGATGAATGCGATCCAATTGCGCAATGTTCTTGGTTACAAGGCGTGGTTTCATTTTGATGGTTCTATGTTTAGTGTTGTTGTAACGTGTCACCAGGTCGCCTACAAGTTCAAGCCAGCGATAAGATCCTCTTGCTGTAAATTGTTCCCACATGCGCGTCTTGAGTGTGCGGTTGAAACGTTCTACAACACTTGCCTTTAGATTGCTAAAAGTGGAATAGTGATGGATGTCAAGTGATTTGAGATAAGCGGAAAAAGTCTTGTTGAAAAATCCTTTGCCTTGATCTGTTTGAAGCAAACGAGGTTGTCGTCGTGACCGCTGAACGATGGTCTTGAATGCAGCGGTGACCAGTTGTGCAGATTTATTCCGAACAGGTTCAACAAAGGCCATTTTGGAATAAACGTCGATGACGGTGAGCAGATAGTTGACCCCGTTGTTAGCTTTGGCATAGGGAATCATTTCAACCAGATCAGCTTGCCAAAGATCGTCAACGCCCCGTGTGATGACATGACGACGATGGTAGAGACGACGAGCTGGTCTATGCAACTCGCGAGCAATGCCAGCCTTAACAGGCGAGGGTGTATGAACACGTTGACTCATTAGACAATAATGCCAGCATGACGAAGCTCCTCTTCTATTTCTAAAACTTCCGCCTCGTGTCCGGTATGACCAGCCTGTTCTGATGCACGCAACAGTTGCAGACGTTTAACCAACTTATTTGGATTGTTCCAATAGGCGAAATCGATGAATGGTTTCAAAGTATTAAACGTGATACCGGACGCTGAATTTGCACGGCGAACACTTGCATAGGTGGGAAACAATTTTGATATGATGGTTTTATATTTGAAGCTCTTATTAGCATTTACTGCTTCAGAACGTTTATAATTACGTCTAAAACCATTTGTAGCCAACAAGATGTCTTTATACTTTTCAAGATCTTCTTTATCATAGCCCTCGGTAGAAGGTGTACGTGAAAATAAAAGTTCTAAAAGACCTGGCGTCAATTTATAACGAACTGTTTTAACAATCAAAACATTGTCACTTATCTTGATTGGTGAATCGCCAATTCGAAATCTATTGTTTTCATAGCGAACACCATAGGTAGTATCAGTTTTCTTAGTAAAAAGATCTTCAAGGAAGGGAGTAACCAACGCACCATAATTTTGTAGTAAAATGGATTTTAACCGCACATATTGTTCGGGCGTATTTAATATTTCTTTAAGAGTAGGCTGCTTTTCTTTGAGTCTAGTGGGTGTTTCAGCAATTATTGATGTTTTCAAAAACTGGGGCAGCGGTGATTCTTTGGAGCTAGAAGACGGAAGCAATGGAGAAAAAACATCCTCAGGTTCTTCATCATTTTCATCCTCCTCTTCAATTGTTTGTGTTTCTTTTGAGCGTGTACTAGGTTTTGATGTTCCTTTCAACACAGCTTCCAGAGGTGACTTCAAATGTTTTTCGACAAACAGTTCACTGTCGGCATGTGCACGTTTTAGATAGCGAAACTTTTGTCGAATGCTATTTCGTGCACGGATTATGTGCTTTTTTAATTGACTCCCTGTTGTCGCCATGACATCTGGACTAATGATGTTCAGAAAAGCAATGCAGCTACTTAAATACGAATGAAATGATCAAATCCCATGCGGTAGCGTCCATTGTTGATGTTGCTCTGCTTATCAATAAATAACAAGACAACTGTGGTGATGAGCGTTCCAACACATGCCACACAACTGTGTAAAGGCTTGAAAGGTCATGTCTGGGTTCACGTGATCATCGTAGACGTGATGCATGTTGCGCTCATCCTGTCGGAAGAGAACAATCACGTTGGCATTGTCACGAATTAACTGTTTTGGTATTCGCGAATAGGTTTGAGCGAGATAAAAACAATCAATATATTTATGACGTCCCATGCTAAAGTAAGCCTGAATAATACCCTGTCGTTCTGTGGCCACATCGTCAAAAATCATAAGCGAATGGGGGCGAACATTGTCTGGAGAAATGACATCTTCGTGTGCTGCGAATGTGAAGTAGCCCATGTTGCGCAGACCTGACATGACCTGTTCCAAGAACACATACAGCGGTTGATACAGCGATTTGGCAAAAATATAGATATTTTGAAAGCGCACTCCGTTTAAGGAGGTGATGAGGGTAAGCAGAAGATTGGTTTTTCCACATCCCGACGGGCCGGCGATGAGACAGCGAATGGAGGATGGGAAGAGTGATCCATGACGTTGTTCGGACGATGTTGAGAAGAGGTGTGAAACCAAGTCTCCCACCGGAAGTGAATGTTGTTGCTTAATAATCTGCATATCAACTAAATGTGAAAGGGGAAGAGCTGGTCTCTATATACATGAGACAAACGGGTGTTTCAGTTCCAGTGTAACCATGGACGCCTTTGGAAGAACTCTCAAAACAAATGAACGATTTGCTTTGACAAACGATCCAAAACATGATACAGATCCGGCTACTAAACGATATGTCGATGCTAATGTATTGTCACGCACTACAGATGGCAATTACGACTTTAATGGAAAGCGATTGACCAATATAACAGAACCCGTATTACCCTCGGACGCATGTTCAAAAAAGTATGTAGATTATTACCGATTACGACGTATCAAAGGAGATTATGAAGCTCAGAATAAACGTATTACAGGCGTTGCAGATCCTGTGAACGATCAAGATGTGTGCACCAAAGCCTATGTGTTAACCAATGCTGTGGTGTTAACAGAAGCAAAGGACTATGACGTACACCAACGTCGAATCACTCAGCTGGCTCTTCCAACAAACAACACGGACGCTGCTCGAAAGGACTATGTAGATAACAAGGTGAAACAGGTGCTCAGTATTGTGCCCACCCTAACTGCAAAGGGCTATACAGCAAATAATGCACGCCTTGTGCATGTGGCCGATCCTGAAGATGATCAAGATGTTTGTACAAAACGGTTTTTAAACTCTGAAATGGAAAAGGTGTGGGAAATTAAGGAGAACGCTCTACAGATGAAGCGAAGACGAATAGCAGAAGTTGCTGATCCTGTGCAACCTCACGACGTGACGACCAAACGATTTTTGGAACAACGGTTATCGCTTTTTATTAAATCAATACCCTCTATATTTCTGCTTCACATTGTAAACCAACAACCGGTAAAAGATCCCAATAACCTCGCCTACATACTACGTTCGGGGTATGACAATTACCGTTTAATGTATGATGGTGCCATTCGTGTAATTGAGTATGCACCAGATTTGAAACATTTAGAGGTACGATTAAACGGTAGTGTTCAACCACTTATTGATCAACCGGTGAAAGCCGGAGACAAATTATTCTTTCACTTGAAACTCTCGTCTGAAGAAAAAGAGGCGGGGAAAACGATGAACGATTTTCCTCTGTATATAGAACTTGAATATACAGCCACCATTGAATAAATAACTACAGGTTCCCTTCCTGAGGAGCGTTAGTTGTGTTCTATACTTTGCGGTGTGAGGTTGTCTTGTTCTTTGGTCGCGATGGTGAAACAGAGATATGTGGCGAAGAAGAGGAAGAAGTTGTCAAGAAAGGGAGGCTTTAAAGCTATTCTTCATGCGGCACGTCAAGCTTCGCGCGGAGAAACAAATAGTGAGTTGGCTATTAAGAAAGCACTCCGAGCAGCACGATTGCATGCGAATCCCAAAAGTAAACTACGTTTTAGAAAACGTGCCCGAGTTATTCCTGTGCCGAAACGTGGTGGATTTTTACCTGCACTGTTTGCTGGACTAGCAGCCCTGGGTTCACTTCTTGGAGGAGCAAGTGCGGTAGCACGAACGGTGAAAGCTGTTGAGGAGGCGAAGCAACAGTTGAAGGAAAGTGAAAGGCATAATAAAACTATGGAGGCCATAGCACTGCGCGGTAAAGGTGTGAACATGAAGCTAGCACCCTACAAGAAAGGACTCGGCATTTACATGTCGCCAAAAAACGGTTAATCGATGCACTGCCACGACGAGCCATGACGCATGAGGAAGTTATAAGATATGCAAAACAGCTTAAGATCTCCCACTTTCGAGGCGTGTTTATGCGCAACCAACTACCGTCTCGACCACGGCGCCATGAAAGTGCAGTTGTCAATTTGGATGACAGTCATGGACCGGGAACGCATTATGTGGCCTACATAAAGCATGGGCGAACCGTGTGGTACTTTGACAGTTTTGGAAATCTTCCTCCTCCGACAGAGCTTGTTCGCTATTTCGGAAGCAGTGCAACAATACACTATAATGTGAAACGAGTGCAAAATTTTAACACGCAACAGTGCGGTCGTCTATGTTTGACTTTTCTATATAAGACCGAGCACGGCGGGTGACGTGGTCATTATGACAACAGAAAGTAGAACGTTTACAGTGCACGGACAAGGTGCGGAAGTAACTGTTGACTTTTATCCTCCTATTGAATTGGGACGACGACCCTACGTGCTGGGACTTGTTTCGTTTGAAGGCTATAATAGAATCTGCAACATAATTGAAGACGTCAATGATAAGTTCTACTACGATGACTATGTGTTAACTCTACCGTCTGGCAGCTACACCGTAGATGATATTCACGATCACATCTACACAACTCTCACCAAAGAATTTAGTCTAAAAGCATTTCTGGACGGGACACGCAAGTTTGAACTCATAGCCAACAACGTGACACATCGCTGCAGTATTCTTTCTTCTTTTAGGATTGATTTTAAATCTCAACCAGATTCGATTGGGTCATTGTTAGGCTATTCACCACAAGTGTTAGTACCGAACGTGATACACAAGTCTGACCAACCGGTGAAAATAATTGAAGATCATCACGTATCTGTCACGTGTAATATTATTACAGACGTCTACACCAATCAAGATCCCTCTCATTCGCTTTATGATTTTATTGTTACTTCACCTGGTGGTTATATCATCCGCGAAAACCCGTCGGTGGTGCTCTATCATCCTGTGAGTGTGACCAACATCAGGAATATTACCTTAAGACTGGTGAATAGAAACCAACGTCTCATTCGGTTAGACCCTCATACACCTGTGACCTACAAACTGTATTTGAAGCCAGCATGAAACAAGTGTATAAAGCGGCAACGCTGACAAGAGCAGGTGTTAGTTGTGCTCAACACGTGTACAGGTTAACACGTGTCAACAAGCAGATCCTACAACAACTTGGTTACACCTTACGTCATGAATTCGATTCTAGACGTGACAAACCCTGTCGAAGTACAGGAGGGTATTGTAAGAATTGAACACCATTCCTACCAACCGTATACTCAGGGACTAAATAATAATGATGAGATTCGCATTACTATTAACCAACAAGATATCTACACGCTTCCACATGAAAGTTACATCCAGATTGAAGGGCAACTCACCAAATTGGATGGTACCATTCCAACAACGTCAAAGTTGGCCAACAATGCTTTGGCCTTTTTGTTTTCTGAGGTTCGCTACGTGATCAACGGTATTGAAGTGGATACTACTCGAAATGTTGGCATAACAAGTGTCATGAAACTTTATCCCTCGTACGGAAGCGAAGAGAGTAAAGCTTTTTGTATGGCTGGTTGGTGTCCCAACTCAACCAACGACTGGATGATTAACGATGATGGTACATTTACTGGACATTTACCTCTAAAATTAATACTAGGCTTTGCAGAGGATCATAAGCGCATTATTGTGAACGCAAGACAGGATCTGATTCTTGTACGAGACAGGAGTGATTATAATGCGCTAAAGGGAGCTGATACAGCGCCAATAGATACAAAAATTCTACTGCAACGAATTCTATGGAAAGTACCGCACGTTACTCTATCAGATCAGAAAAAATTGAGTCTGCTCAAGATTGTGGAGAAGGATACAGCTTTACCCATTCAATTTAGAAGCTGGGAGCTGCATGAATACCCGGTATTACCACTCTCCGATACACATACTTGGTCTATAAAAACCTCACGGTATACAGAGCGGCCACTCTACGTCCTGGTTGGATTTCAAACAGATCGCAAATATCAACAGAATAAAGATGCATCAAAATTTGACCACATCCAATTACGAAATATACGACTCTTTTTGAACGGAGTTACCTTTCCCTATGAGGGAATGGATTTAAACTTTAACAAGAACAAATATGGTAAGCTCTATGACATGTTTGTAAACTTTCAGTCTTCCTATTATCAGAAAGAGGCATGTCCGCTATTATCACCACAAGACTTCAAGTCCCTGGCGCCTCTGGTGGTGATGGACTGTTCGTATTTGGAGGAGTCGATGAAGGAAACAACAATTGATATCAGACTAGAATTTGAAACATCTACAGTTATTCCAGAAAAAACAACAGCCTATTGTCTTATTGTTCACGAGGCGCAAGTGTTTTATCAACCGCTGTCCAATATGGTGACCAGAGTATAAATAGCATGTCTTCCTCCATTGCCCTTCACAGTCATGGAAAGCTACGATGAAGTCACAACCCCCTCTGCGAGGTGGGTCTGCAAATGTGAAAGTGATTCACCAGGCTCAGATGAAGATTCAAGGTTTACCATTTATCGCGCCCTAGTGAGTGAAGCTATAACTGCCTATCACAAGAATCATACTGTGCTTAGAATGCCGCCGCATCTGGTTCACTATTTACCAGATGGATTCATGTCTACGTTTGGTATTCATGACAGGGGCTACAACAACAAGCCCATCGCTAATCAAACAAATAATGTGGACGATGGTGTTGCCAAAGCTTCATCTTGTCATGTTGGAGAGCGGGTAGATTGCATGGACTGCAAATGCGATCGTTGCTCAACAAGTCGAGACGCTGATGCAGCATTTGAGATTTATCGCACCCTGGTGAGTTTAGCAATACGCGCCTACCATAAAGCACAATTTCTTCGTGAAATGCCGCAGCATCTGATTGCCTATTTACCAGCTGGATTTCTGACCGCGTACGGTGCACACGACATTGACCTTAATTGGGATAAGCTACCATTACACCTCCGTATGTCGGCGGATGTTGCAGCCTGCCGTCCTTGTCGTAGACACTTTATGCATCGAGGAGATTCTCACTGTGATTGGGATGGTCCAAATCCTATGATAAAAAATTGTAAGCGATGTACTGATAACTTTATGAATAAAATTGTGTAATTGATTCTTTGTGTGTATATTATTTTCCCGCTCCTATCCAATCAGTTAGTTGTTAAGAAGCAGCGGTGGTGGAAGGTGTGATATCCGTCGCCATGCCGAAAACATTGATTGTCGACGTGCAGGGTTTCAAGGTGAACGGAAACAAGTTTGTATTTAAAGAAGTTGGAATTATTGACTGCACAACCATGTGGGCACCAAGAGTAACCAGTTTTGTCTTTGAACCACCGTTTCCATTGCATTTGCAGTCAGACGAGGACAGAAGACAAACAGAGTGGTTGCAACGCAATTTGGGACTAGTCTGGAAAGAAGGCGACATTCCTTACCAGCATCTATCACTTGTTCTGAAAGCTCACTTGTTTGGTGCTGACCTTGTATTTGTAAAGGGAAGTGAAAAAAAGGAAGGAGGGAAGGAAGATTGTAGTTTTACGTGACCGTGAATCTTGTGATTATGAGCCACGGGACCTCCTTTTTACGTGGAATCCGAACCACAGGACATGGCATTTCACTTCGAAAATCTCACATGCATTGACCGGGAATCGAACCCGGACCGCCTTGGTGAAAAAAAGGAATGGTTGCGTCAGTATGTTAATTCAACATGTCAACTTGTTGACCTTCATGATCTGGGATGTCCTGCACTGTACAACCTGTCCGTGCCTGATGAACCTCTACAAAATAAAACACTTCAAAATGTTTGGAAGCTTTTTGATTGGCTAGCTCGCAGAGCATGTCAAAACTTGCATGTTGAGTGCAAAGCGTTGTAACGTCAGCTTCAGTGTGAGACATACCAGTGATCAGTGTGGACGTGTAGTAATATGGCAGCAATTGAAGGTTTGGACTCAAACCCCACAGAGCGAGCTATTGTCAAGTTTTTTGCCTGTAAAAAGAAGCTAGACAGTTTCACAGACGAGGAATTGAACGCTTTGCCCAAGGCGTTCCTTTTTTATGTTGCTTCAAACGCGGTGAAAAATATTTGGCACAGTGTACCTAGTGAGTGGAGCAGAGATCCTGGTCTGCGTGAACTACAACCATGCACTGACTTTAGTCATCACCAGCAAGTGTCTATCACTAAAATGCCATCCATTAGACAGTGTGGAACGTGTCAGCTCATCAAATTGTACCACGGCCATACAAATATACCGTCCTGTAAAGACTTTGCTTCATCATTCCATGGTTGCGATGACGAAGAGGAAGAAGAGACAGCAGCGGCAGTATCGCCAGCACCAAAAAGTAAGACAACGCTTGAAAAAGATATGCCAGACCTTTGCTGGTCATGGTCTAGTTAACAAGGCCATTGATCTACTTCCCATTGAACTGCATATTCCTGGCTATCAATTTTGTGGACCTGGAACTAAACTAAGCCAACGTCTAGCACAAGGGAACTCTGGAATCAACATATTGGATGCAGCGTGTAGAGATCATGACATTGCTTACAACAACAAGAATATAGAAGTACGTCGAGTTGCAGACCGCATTCTTCTAAGAAAGGCCATGCAGCGTGTGATGTCATCTACTGCTTCTATTGGTGAGAAGATTGCAGCCTTGATTGTAGCAGGAGCGATGAAGTCAAAGCTATTGATTGGTGGTGGATTAGTGAGGAAAAGGACAAAGTAATAAACATGAATCAAATATTGTGAAGTATTTATTTGAGAGTCAGTCCACCAGTTCATAGTATACACAAAATATGGTTTAGTTTTCTTCTTGTACAAAAACCAACAATTTTAATAAAAAGAATTGAAAATGAAAGTGTGTTCTTTTTTTACAAGGTGTGGAAATGACCATAAGGCAAGCTATTTACACCATCCCACAGACGTTTATTGTCATATGCTGTCAGCGATGTTTTATTTTGATTTACTGTAAAAATATTATGGTTCTTTGAAAGAATGCGTGTTTGCTGGTATAAGCGAGAGGTGTTTGCGTAGAGTACACATCGATATTCCTCAACATTGAGGAATTGTGTGACGCTACGAAGAACACCCTTCGCTTTGCATTGACCTTTATTCTTTTGTGTTGAAAATGCGTACATTTTCGGCGCCAAAGCCACAAATTCTGTCATAACATCACCGGCGCACTCATCCTTAAATAGACCTATTTTTTTTTATTCATGGGAATTATGCCAAACATATTGTTAACCTCATAGTTTGAGGTATCAAAGTAATTTGGATGTTCTCTCATCACTGAGTAAACATCTATCGTATTGGTTTGATAAATAAGACTGTCTGTATCCATATACAGTAATTTTACATCTCCAAACTTTTGTTTGGCAAACTCATAATGAAATTGATACATTACAAATTTTGAAAAGTCAAGTATTACCATTCCCAAGTAAATTGGTTTGTTATACATGATTTCTGTCTTTGACAATTCAATGGTTACTAAATCAGTTTCAATAACTCGTACAGAATGGAAATTAGGCATAGCTATATATTTTCGTGCGCCATATCGACCGTCCCAGTGGTTTACCAAATGAATAGTTCTATGCTTTCGAATATTTTCCATTGATTTACCGTAGCACGCATTGTTCATTAATTTATAAAAATTTGATTCAAATGTGGTCTTGGCGTGCTGCCGATGATGAGTATTCAATTGCATGTACGGTTGTAACCATGGTTTTTGGTCAAAGCAAATAATGCGGTGAATGGATTGCAGTTTCAAACCATGTTTCAAACATTGCATTAAATTTTCAATGTGTATGACGTACCGATTTTTTGAATTTAACGTTGCCAGCAACTTTTTATTGTTGGAACGTGAACTGGGAGGTTGTAATTTTTCAACACAAAATGGTAGATCAGAATGATCATTGTGTATCTCACAGGGATATAATAAGTCGACCTCTAGAACGTAGCCACGCGTGTCATTGCTCAACACATCTTTTAAATTAAAATTTGAAACTTCATCTGAAGTCAACCATCGAAAATTTTGATATGGAAGAGGTTTTTCCATAGCATATCCGTATAAATTGTTACAATCTAGGTAGGTGAGGTATGTTGTAGGTTGGTTTGGTTTGTATGTATCCATATATGGATTATTTGCTTTGGCGTGCTTTTGCACAAGCGATACAAGCCCGCCACGTATTCCACGTTCAAAAAAGAGTAACATGTCGATGTCTGTTAATAGTTCCAGTTCTATGTCAGTCACCTTCAACATACAGTCCCAACTGTATCCGGCAAGGGTGTAGTAATGGGCTGGATCTAGATTGTAGATTTCAAGACACAGTTTGCGAAAGTGTTCAAACACGTCTGTCAAAAGTAGTGTATCAATTTTGAGGTATAAATCAGCATACTCGCCCAAAGTTGATATCTTGAACACGTCCCATACTTTTTGGGCGTGTAAATAGTCTTCTTCAGAAATATGACTTTTTGTTAAGTCATTGTAAAATTTGTCCTTTGAAGGGAGTGCAGTTTCCTGTAAACATGCCCAATTGTTTACATAATTATAGGGAAACACCCCTTTTCGAATGCATAATTCAAATTGTTTGGCATCAGTAAAGTGTTGACGTACAAAATGCAAATTGTTTGGGTGAAGCCCTTGAACAAGCGCATCCAATGATGATGCGAGGAATCTATACGAATCTAAAAATCGTATACTGATTCCATTTCGCCATTTCGAAAACGAAATAAAATTTTCATGATTTTGTGGAATTAAAGAAAACTTTTGGTTTTCAAGGTTAACAAATTCCTTAATAATTAGATGACTGTCATACCGAGACATGTTGTGCAAGAAACAAGAAATATAGCGTGCTCTTTTATAGGCCAAATTACATGCACTATGAGCCGCTCCTCTAAATTTGCCAGTGTACCGATTATGGTCTCTCACTGGCGTGTCACAAGTTGCTATTGGTTTTTGACAAATGTGGCAAGTGGTTGCTGTTGCAAAAGCCACCTCGTCTGCATCCGACATTTGAAGCGGAATTGGGTTTTCCAGGATATTGTACACCCGATCTGCCAAGGCATCCAATTCATTTAAAAACCAAGCAGCAGCATCTGCATCGCGATGAGATTTGAAGTATGAAAGCGAAGGGTCATATGAACAAATCACGTTTAGAGCACAACTGAATGGCACATGTTGCTGTACTTGTTGAGTGTACGGGCGTGCTGGATCCGGGTTACATGTGTCAATGGGTGTGGTTAAACATTCAAAATCTGCATATACTGTAAATGGAAGCGGTTCTTGACGAGACACATTTTGAAATTTCATACTGGCTTTATCCTTTTCTGGGAATGTAATTTTTACAGCTGGTTGTGTAATGCAATCAATAGTATGGGCTGTCAACTTTTGATTGCTAGTAAAATATTGCAAACAGCGATCACATATATATACCCTATTTTTACTCTTTGTAACTTGTGAACGAACTAGTCTGGAAAGATCTTTGATATAACAATAATGGTTGCACAATTCCCCTTCAATGTACAATAAATTAAAATGCTTTTCTTTTTTTTCCTTTGTCACATAGAGTGGCCCAATAACTTTGTCCCCTTCAACTCCGTATACATTAATGGAGTAAAGCAGATTTTTAGATTCAAAACGAGAAATGGCGTTGAGGTCCATTGGGAATTCTATGTCTGCTAAATTTAGACTGATCATTAATTCCATAAATTTCTGGTGATATTTTCCCATTCTGTGAACATTTTCAGTTGCAGGACTTAACCCAGCAGCCAGGGACCACACAAAGCAAAAAACGTCATTATTATCCACATTGATAACTGCGTGACGGTTTTCCAACTGTTTAGGCAAATTAACATGAGATGAACCACTATTTATGGGATCAAAGGTGCATACATTAATTTTAAGATGATTGATAGCATCCAGCGATTTGCCACTTTCCAATTCTTGAAACTCTGCAAAGCGCGTCATGAGCTTATCGACAATGTTTTTACTATACCAACTGTGTATATTATCAGTGCGGTACAATTCGCACATTTTCGTATGTAAATAAATCGGTTTGGTTACTTCAACACCTTGTTTTAAAATAACAAAATCACATAATAACTCAGCGTTAATCTTTAACGCTACATGTTCTCTTAAACAGTCTTGCATTTTATTTTGAAAAATGTTGTAGCTAGCGTTTAAAAATTCATTTGGGTCTAAAAATTTAGCATCATTATTAAATTTTAAGCTACATAACTTATTATTAAAACAACTATCCACGTTCTGCCAACTAAGTTCTGATGCTGACATCATGACACTTACAGTAATTACATTTACTACAAAAACAGCAAATCACTGAACAGTTTGCAGAGAATGAAAACAAACAAAGTTTATTGTCTCTGCAAATTCTGTTTTAACATTAACAAATTTTAAATTTTATTTGATTCTTCAATAAATTCTACCAAACATCTTTTGTTTTCTAGTCCCAAATATTTTAGGTAGATGGTTCCTTTGTTGAGGTCATTTACAGCTTCGTCGTTGAGTTCCATGAACCTCGCAGGTAAGAAGACAGCGAAATCTTCTAGTTCACAAATTATTCTTCTGCCATATTTCGTGTTTACTTTGCGAACAGCTGTCACCAAATAGGTCTCGTTAACTGGCAGGTCCTGTAATCGTTTAGTCTCCAGACCTGTTGCTCTGCCAATGAGATTCGCAACTGTTATAGCAGACATATTGGTTCTGAAAGGTAATTATAAAGTGTTTAGGTAAACTATTAAAAAGGTTCAGGTACCCTCCACCTTTATTTATTAGCACATTAACTCAAACCCTGATCTATAGACTAAACCATCAAATGTGTATACAAAACTTATTTGCGAAGACGAGGAGTCTCCAACAGCGCTCAGTCCCAGTAAATCAGTCGGATAGAGCGAGATAAGGTAATATCTCTTTTGACTGACGTCAAGCCTGGTAATGACTGTTAGTTGCAATAATAGTTTCATATATCCACTTGAGTAGTGTGTCCTGCATCCCCATCCAAACCTCTAGACTAAACCATCAAGTGTGTATACAAAACTTATTTGCGAAGACGAGGAGTGTCCTAACAGCGCTCAGTCCCAGTAAATCAGTCGGATAGAGCGAGATAAGGTAATATCTCTTTTGACTGACGTCAAGCCTGGTAATGACTGTTAGTTGCAATAATAGTTTCATATATCCACTTGAGTAGTGTGTCCTGCATCCCCATCCAAACCTCTAGACTAAACCATCAAGCGTGTATACAAAACTTATTTGCGAAGACGAGGAGTGTCCTAACAGCGCTCAGTCCCAGTAAATCAGTCGGATAGAGCGAGATAAGGTAATATCTCTTTTGACTGACGTCAAGCCTGGTAATGACTGTTAGTTGCAATAATAGTTTTATATACCCATTTGATATTATTATCCACTTGATAAATATTTAAGGTCAACTGTATAACCATCGACAGTTAGAGAAACTAAAGGTACTGTGTTCAATATTACCTGATAGAAGATCTTTGCAGCAAAGCGATGTGTATACTACCAACTCGTGGACTTCTCTGGCTAGCAACAATAATGTCAGGGCTTATATACCCTTACAATCAGAGGCAACACGCCGGTTTGTCCCGCTTTCTCAGTAACTGGATGACCTCCATATTTAGTGTCCGCTTTCTCAGTAACTGGATGACCTCCATATTTAGTATAAATGAACCAGCTACTTTACAAAGAATTATCATTCACTGCTACTGCTATGTCGGATCATGAAAACACCCATCACGAAGAAGAAGAAGAAGAATCCGCAAATTGGGATTCATCTTTAGACATTTTCATGTAAGTAATATTCATTTTTTTTAAATTGATACCAGGCTAAAAAAATTAAATCAAAGCCTAGAACGCTAACCAATTAACCATGGGACCGGAATATATTTTTAATTAAGACAATACAAACACTCAGTCCCCAAGCCAGGGGAATTTATCACCAGAAAATACAATCCCCACAGACCTCTCAAAAGTCTAACCCAGGACCCTCCAGTTTAGAGGCTAACAGCAGTCAAGAACAGTATAGTTGAGCCACACAGCTAAACACATAGTTGTATCTTGTCTCGCAATAAACAGTCAAGTTAATTATTACACTATTGTTTAAATGCAATGCCAAGCTTGGCTAACACTATTGCTGTTAATAGCGTTTGTCAAATTGTGGTCAAGTAGCTTTGAACACTTTGATAGGTGTTAAGGTTTTATATACTTATCCGGGTGTAGCCCAAGGACAGCCGACGGTGGGGCTCGAACCCACGCGTCTACCGAGTACGTCCTGACAACCTTCTAATTGAATTTCATAGCTAGTTTTTTTTTGTCGTGTGACCTACTCAGAGGCCAAGTGCAGGTCTTTCTATTCGACGTCGGTATGGAGTGGAAGATGAAACTGGGCAAGGATGTGGAAGGAATCGGCCGTGGCCTATCAGAAGGTACCGTCCCAGCATTTGCATGTGGAAGGAATCGGCCGTGGCCTATCAGAAGGTACCGTCCCAGCATTTGCATGTGGAAGGAATCGGCCGCGGCCTATCAGAAGGTACCGTCCCAGCATTTGCCTGGTGTTGAAAATGGGAAACCACGGAAAACCATTTCAAGAACGGCTGACGGTGGGACTCGAACCCACGCGTCTACAGGTCAGCAGAGAGCTTGGACAGTGACCTAATGTTGTGCTACAGACTAGTTAGAAGAAGATGAAACTGGGCAAGGATGTGGAAGGAATCGGCCGTGGCCTATCAGAAGGTACCGTCCCAGCATTTGCATGTGGAAGGAATCGGCCGTGGCCTATCAGAAGGTACCGTCCCAGCATTTGCATGTGGAAGGAATCGGCCGCGACCTATCAGAAGGTACCGTCCCAGCATTTGCCTGGTGTTGAAAATGGGAAACCACGGAAAACCATTTCAAGAACGGCTGACGGTGGGACTCGAACCCACGCGTCTACAGGTCAGCAGAGAGCTTGGACAGTGACCTAATGTTGTGCTACAGACTAGTTAGAAGAAGATGAAACTGGGCAAGGATGTGGAAGGAATCGGCCGTGGCCTATCAGAAGGTACCGTCCCAGCATTTGCATGTGGAAGGAATCGGCCGTGGCCTATCAGAAGGTACCGTCCCAGCATTTGCATGTGGAAGGAATCGGCCGCGGCCTATCAGAAGGTACCGTCCCAGCATTTGCCTGGTGTTGAAAATGGGAAACCACGGAAAACCATTTCAAGAACGGCTGACGGTGGGACTCGAACCCACGCGTCTACAGGTCAGCAGAGAGCTTGGACAGTGACCTAATGTTGCGCTACAGACTAGTTAGAAGAAGATGAAACTGGGCAAGGATGTGGAAGGAATCGGCCGTGGCCTATCAGAAGGTACCGTCCCAGCATTTGCATGTGGAAGGAATCGGCCGTGGCCTATCAGAAGGTACCGTCCCAGCATTTGCATGTGGAAGGAATCGGCCGCGGCCTATCAGAAGGTACCGTCCCAGCATTTGCCTGGTGTTGAAAATGGGAAACCACGGAAAACCATTTCAAGAACGGCTGACGGTGGGACTCGAACCCACGCGTCTACAGGTCAGCAGAGAGCTTGGACAGTGACCTAATGTTGTGCTACAGACTAGTTAGAAGAAGATGAAACTGGGCAAGGATGTGGAAGGAATCGGCCGTGGCCTATCAGAAGGTACCATCCCAGCATTTGCATGTGGAAGGAATCGGCCGTGGCCTATCAGAAGGTACCGTCCCAGCATTTGCATGTGGAAGGAATCGGCCGCGGCCTATCAGAAGGTACCGTCCCAGCATTTGCCTGGTGTTGAAAATGGGAAACCACGGAAAACCATTTCAAGAACGGCTGACGGTGGGACTCGAACCCACGCGTCTACAGGTCAGCAGAGAGCTTGGACAGTGACCTAATGTTGCGCTACAGACTAGTTAGAAGAAGATGAAACTGGGCAAGGATGTGGAAGGAATCGGCCGTGGCCTATCAGAAGGTACCGTCCCAGCATTTGCATGTGGAAGGAATCGGCCGTGGCCTATCAGAAGGTACCGTCCCAGCATTTGCATGTGGAAGGAATCGGCCGCGGCCTATCAGAAGGTACCGTCCCAGCATTTGCCTGGTGTTGAAAATGGGAAACCACGGAAAACCATTTCAAGAACGGCTGACGGTGGGACTCGAACACACGCGTCTACCGATCAGCAGAGAGATTGGACCGTGACCTAATGTTGCGCTACATACTAGTTGGAAAAAAACTTTCTTTTTTTTTTTTTATCCCCAGTCCCACTTAGGAAACATGACTACTTTATTGTAATTTAATGCAAATTGTATTACCGGTTGAAGACCTGTTAAATTTATTGCCAAGACATACTGCAGTTAATAGCCTACATCCTCCATCTTGATACCAGTCTAATGTCAAACAGGCTTTCAATATCTTATACATTAAAATTGTTTTGGGCTGTTATGTAAATTAGCAGTAGTATACCGGGTCTCACCGCTTATCTGCAGTTTAAATCTCACTTACTTCATGTGAGATCTGTGTATGGTACCGCAAAAGTTTTGTTGTTGTTTGAGTCTTCAGTCTTTTGACTGGTTTGATGCAGCGCTCCATGTCTCCCTGTCCTGAGCTAATCGTTTCATCTCTACATAGCTCAAACATCCCTACATCGGAGGCAATCTGTTTAACATATTCTAACCTTGGTCTACCCCTACAGTTCTTGTCCTCGACCCTTCCTTCCATAACTAAGCTTGCTATTCCTGGGTGTCTTAGTATGTGTCCTACCAACCTATCTCTTCATTATCAGTCGCCAGAAACATCTCTCCTCTCCCACTCGTCTTAATACCTCTTTGTTTGTAACCCTATCTACCCATCTGATCTTCATCATTCTCCTGTAACACCACATTTCAAATGCTTCTATTCTCCTCTTTTCTGCTGCACCAATAGTCCAAGTTTCACTTCCATAGAGCACCACGCACCAGACAAAGGCTTTCAAAATGACTTCCTAATACCTAAATCTATATTCGATGTCAGCAGATTCCTTTTTTTTGTAGAAATGCTTTCTTTGTCTGAGCCAACCTACTTGCTTCGTCCATCACTGGTTATTCCGCTTCCTAAGTAACAGAAGTCTCCTACTTCCTTCAGCTTTTCACCTGTCAATTTGATCTCCATAGAGGTTTCTGATTTATTTCGGTTGCATTCCAGTATTTATGTTTTACATTTATTTTCATCATGTATTCTTTCCGTAAGACGGAGTACTTTATTCCAATTGGTTTTAAAATGTCAAACAATTTAGTCCAATCAACTTTATCAAAAGCATTTTCTAAATCTACAAAAGCCATGAACGTTCTCTTATCTTTCCTTATTCTACCTTCTAAAAATCAGCCTAACACTTAGTACAGCTTCTCTTGTTCCTACATTTCTCCTGAAACCAAACTGATCTTCGCCCAACTCTGTTTCTATTTGGCTTTCAATCCTCTTGTAAATCATTCTGGACAGGATCTTTGAAGCATGAGTAATCAAGAAGGTTGAATTAAGGATAACAAAATTAACAGTATTATTCTCTTCTTGCAAAACATTTTTTAAACTCAGCTTCCAAAAGCTTACATATAGCAGAACGCGGATTTTTTACAACTACAGAGGTGACAGCCGAGTTCAGCATTGCTTCCACTTACTTGCGTCAAGCTCCTCTCTGTCTTCTTTCCTGTCAACCTCGCTTGGTTAACTCTTGTTCTCTTCCAACTCCAACAGTATTAGAGTATCCAAGGCCCTTGCCACATCTTTTCTGATTCCCTCCTTCTGCAAGAGGCCAGTATTCTTTTCCCATTATTTCCTACCTTCTGCCTGTCATTTAATCATTGATGCAGAGAAGTGCAAGGAGTATGCCTCCATAACTTAGGAGGTTTTCTGCTGTGTACTTTAATTTTCCCTGACACAAACATCAAGACAGTTTATATCCTCGCCGCTAGATTGGGTATTCTAATGACATTGATAGACATTTTTTCTATTTTATAGTTTCTCGAATGACCGTGTCATGGCGGAGTTTTTTCTCCGCATGATGATGATGATGGAGGCTGATCATGAAACGGAGGAAGGAAGTGAAAGTGAAGAGGAAGAAGAAGAGGAAGAAAAAGCTTCCGAAAATAAATAATTAAAAATTACAAGTAAATGTAAGGAAAAAAACTATTAATAAAAAAAATTCTTGTTTTGATTTATTTGTCTATCATTCCCACTTTTATTTTTTTTATATGAAGCTGAGCGAGCCAACATGTCAGGTGTCAATCTCAGAAATTCACTCCTGTGACATCACACATCGGTTGACCGTTCAAATCAGATTATTCATTCTAACACCCATCCATGTCCATTAACCATCTAGCACGCCTTCCATATCCTCAGCTCCATAACACATAAATTCAAATCTCCCAAGTCAGCATAAATAAAAAATCCTTCGGCTGCACTAGGTCTCTGTGATTATGCCTCCATGGCTTAGGGAGAAGCATGCCAACCTCTCACCGCTGGGTCTGTGGTTCAAATCCCAGTTACTCCATGTAAAATCTGTGCTGGACAAAACAGAAGCAGACTGGTTTTTCTCCGGGTACTCTAGTTTTCCAGACAAACTTTTATTCCACCAACACTCTCCACCATCATTTAATTTTATCAGTCATTTATTCAATCGCTGACTCAGAGGAGTGCGATAGGCTTCGACAGTCGGCACAGTTCATATCTTCACAACTAGATGGAATATTCCAATGTCATCAATAGACATTACACCATCTTGTTTTTATTTCATGTCGAGCTGGCTGAACCGACATGCCATGCGTTTTGTATCCCCCACCCATTAACAATTTGTTTACCGTTAAGTATTAGAAAAAACAATCCCATCCATGACCTACACTACATTCTGCCTGTGACGTCCCAACCTCCATTCACAGTTCCATCTTCATTCACGTTTGTTTACCCGCCAACCTAGCACGTCAGGGTTCGACAACCACCATCCATCTCCATTCATGTTTCCCATTAAAACACTCTCATCCATGACCTGTGCTACATTCCGTAATCTGCTGTGACGTCGCAACCTCCATTCACGGTGCCATCTTCATTCACGTTTATTTACCCGCAAACCTAGCACGTCAGGGTTCAACAACCACAGCCATCCACCGCCATTCATGTTTTCCATTCAAAACACTCCCGTCCATGACCTACCTCACATCCCGTAATCTGCTGTGACGTCACACACACACCAGTTGACCGTTCAAATCTGACGATTCATTCACCGACAAAGATTCGGAAACCTTCGGCAACACTCGGATCTCATCGGGCTCAAAGCAAAGCTATATAGCCCAGGATAATATCAGAGAAGGCGCTCAGTCCAAGAGAGAGACTGGGTCGAGGAGGGTCTCGTGCAGAGCCTCTTCCATCCTTCCCACCTCGTCCCCCAACCCACCCTTCCCTCCCCCTCCCTCCCCCACCCTCCCTCCCCACCCCCCCCCCACTCCTCCCCCTCCACCCACACCCCCTCAAACCGGTTCCTGGACCCTCCAAGGTTTGTTTACCTTCCGGGGTCCCGGCGACCTTGGGGGTCAATGACCTACCTCAAGGTCATTGATCATGACCTACCTCAAGGTCATTGACCTTGCCACGCCCCCCTCATTTGCATAAATAACGGTATTTGAAGCAGAACCCCCACAGCCTCTCTACTGGTGACATTCATTTTTTGACCAATGAACTTTTAAAACAGCTGAAAATGCTATTGTTTGCTGTTGTACTTAACCGTCTTTGGCATGTGATGAAATATAGTTAACACTATGGTACTTACTGCTAATAGCAATTTCTAACCAGGCAATCAATACTCAAGCAAGGAAGCAGTTCCAGATGAATATCGCGTGTTATAATACAGACAATGTCCCTAAATCAGGCTGTTTGTTATCGTTGATAAGTTATCTGACCTATATATTGAATGTTAACTGTCCGCCACGTTGCGTAGTGGCTAGCATTCTTGACTGTCACCGTGCAGCCCCAGATTCGATTCCCGGCTCTGCCAAGAAAAGTTAATTCTGATCTGAGGGCTATACTCAGTCTCGTGAGACAAAACTGAGAAGAGACGGGTTCGATTCCTACTTCAGGCATCCTGTAAGTGGTTTTCAATGGCTTCCCACCTCTACGCCAGGCAAATGTCGGGATGGTACTGACCCCGTATTTTTCTGTTTGAAAATTATAAAGACTTGAATATTTTTAGCATTGGAAACAAGCAAAGTTTTGAAAGCTGGAAGTGTGACAAGGCTTCAAGCGGTGTCCACTCTGTTACATCGTCATTGGCGAGTTGAGCGGGCAGATCAGGTTTTTTGAGAAATAAACTGGACACGCGTGGCCCGGCACAAAAAAAGTATGACTTTCGCCACGCGTTAAGATCAAGCCAGGGTATTATGGAAAGGGAACTTAATCACGCGACCCGAACGAGGGAGTGATATTTCGGCTATTAAACGAAGCAGTAAATGAACAATGACAATTGTTACAGAAGAAACAGAAGTTATTTGAGTACACTGAAAGTAGCGGAATATTAATAGGGTAATTGTCATTATTTTTGAAATTCATTTAAGGGTCCCAGTACAGCAAGAGAAATTATTATACGAAGTATGAGCGCCAATATTCCCTTGCTTTTGGAAAACGACGATATGGAAACCGCGAAGTTGGAGAACGCGCCAATACAATGAGAGGATTATTCTCTCGACACTTGAAGCGAACGGCTCTGTCGCAGTTCGAGTCCCGAGTATACTGCGGGCGACAATATTTTGACGGCAAGTAGAGCCGTATCTTCGGTTAACTACGGGAAAAGACGTACTATTAAGTATTTCGAGTGCGGTCTTGTGTATTTTATGACTACAAAAGGAATCTGATACAGTTCACAAGTGTCATATTTTAAATGAAAATTCCACGATAGTGAAGTGCTATAGTTAACGACGTTGAGAATATTCATGAGTTGTATAATTGGAGAGATACGATTGGAATATTACATATGTATTCCTACGAACAATTATTGAAATTTGACATTATGATCTACGAGGGATTATTATAAAATTCACTTATTATATTCGAACGACGGAAGGCTAAAACATTTACTAGCTATTATCAATAATTTCAACTATATTGCATACACCGTTGCAAACTTGACGAGGAAATTTCATCAAGTTTTCCAAAATTACTTCGAAAATGAAATTTATCACCTCTGCACGTGGAACGACTTCAGAAATAATCATGCGAGTTCAGATGGCTGATTAAAAATGCAGAAGGGAACACTACACTGAGAATAACCAGATGACATTGCGCAAAATGATGGAATATTTACACTTTCAAAAATGTATAATGATGGAAGAACTTCTAGAATATTAGTTCAGGTCAGCGCTAAGATGAAAAGAAAAAGATGGAACTACGGCTATCCCAGTTCAACGCATGAGGAAGACGTAATTCGATTCCAGCATGAGAACCCAGTTCAAGTCCCGAACGAGAATGGAATTGGAGGTCCGAAGACGCATTTCGAGCGGAGGAAGAGGAGTAGTTCCAATCACTGATAACATCAGAGCATTGAACGGCATTCCATCCGTTATTTTCTTCAACAGCAGCTGAAATCAACACAAGGTAGAAGTTAACTTCAATTATTTAGCTTTGCAGTAGAAATTTTGAATTTCCATGAGAAACCATTTCTTCGAATTTTATTTTCAATTTTTGTAATTTTTTAATTATTAGGATTAGGAGTTATTTTAGATCGACGATCTTCGTTGGTATTTTGAATTTGGATTTTGGATTAAGATTTTGTCATATTTTCTGTGTAATTTTAATGTTGGAGATTTTTATGACCCGATAGGATTAATTTTAGGAATTAATGTAGGAACTGATAGGTATTCTTAGATTAGGATTCAAGTTAGAATTGCATTATTTTGATGTTATGAAATGACTTTGTTCATTCATTCAGTCAGAGAAGATTTTCTTGGAGTATCAGACGAGAACAGCTGATCGCTCTATATCACGTAGGAATATTCTTGACTTGTGATAGAAACCCGATAAAGGTTTAATTATTTCCACTTTTAAAGTGAATTGTGAAAGTTGTATTGATTCTAATGGATCATTTTGAGCATTCTGAGTGAAACATGAGTTTACGGTATATTCTGAGGAGTAAATGTAAGTATTGTTGAGTGCAACAATTAAGAACGACAAGCCGGGAGGACAGAAAATGTATCACTATTAATTCATGATGAGTAATGTTGTGGATTGTTATATTCTTTGAAGTACTGAAAGTATGTGTAACATGTCTTTAGTAGGAGAGAGATAGTCAGCATAATTTAATTGATGGAAGAACGCATTGTTGTAATATGGAAGCACGAAAGATGCTATTTTGGAAGTAAGAATTATATTCCAATCGGTCAAGTCGACGTTGGGAATATTAGTGAAGGAAGTAAGAGTGGAAGATGCTTTTATTGTAGAAATTCGTGAAAGTTTAAATGAGAGATTATTTTGAACTGAATCTGGTTGAGATCAGTTATTTTACAGTGTTGCAAGTTTATGTGAAGTTTTATTCCTCATGGTTGTTGTATGAGAAGCTGTATAAGTTAGAAGATGCATTCATTTATAGTAGAAAGTAACTATGGAAGGTCACGTATCGTCGGAAAGCGCACGTATGAAGTAATTGTATTGGAGCAATGTTTTATCATAATTGTTTTCATTTTATTTATTTCAAGCATGAGCTAGGCTTCATTGAACGGCCATGTCTATTATGATTGTAACAGAAACGAGAAGAGTACTTAAAGTTGGTGGTTCTTTTGTAATATGATTATAAGACGAGTTACGGTAGTGAATACTTGCACACAGTCAATGATACGATATAGATGTCGTAAGAGTGGTGTATATAACGTGTAAATAGTTAAATAGATTGGAAATGGTTATAGCTGACCATTGTTCAATCTAGATTAATGTAAATAATATTCATGGAGATAGGGCGGAGTTTTCTTGTTGTATAAAGTAAAACAATAACTTGTAACTAGTTTAGATAAACCGAATTGGTGGTTTATTGGTCCAATGTAGGGTTTTCAATTTCTATTTGAACTCCGGTAAAATTTTAAAAATGCAGATGGCATTTTTCTAGAAGATTGATATCTTTTATTTTAAATTTACTTGGAGAATGAGGTTCAAGTTAAGACTTCGTTATTTTTGGTTGTTTTCGTCCATGATCAGGGGAGTTCATGATTCAATTTAAATTATTGTATCGTCTTTAGAAATAAACCATCGGACACGAGGGGTTCTTTTGTACGCCATATATTTTTATTTATTCGACATTTTGATTTATATTAATCAGATAGAAGTTGTACTATGGGAGTAATTATAGGCGTCCAATACCTTTTTCCACCCTACACAGCCCGAGAAGTGCACGTTTCTCACTCTCCTTACAGAATGTGTTACTTTCTCAGTACATAGTACAGCTGTAGATTACATTCCTTTCACCCTATTTGTCAGGCATTTCTTTCAGTGGTTTTTCTACCAGCGGACCATGAATATTCTGCGATCCTGCTCATCTTGAATACTGGCAAATATTATTAGAGGCAGAAGGCCACAGCCGCTTCCTATCCAAATTCTACCTCAATTTCAATTACGCACTCTATTACAGACATCACACTGATGCAGGTTATCAGACAGCTTCTACACACACCCAAGTACACGGGGCTACATGACCACCATGTCGCAAAGCCTTAATGCTGGGGTGTCAAACTCAATTGTGCAGAGGGCCATATATTAAATTTAGAATGTGTAGGCGGGCCAGATTCAAATAAAAAAATGTACTGAATTATTATAACATTTTATTTACTTAATTATATAGTATATAATATACGGTTGTTAAAAATCATATCAAAGTTATAAAAGAGGGTAATTATTTTGATCTCGAGGATCCAGATACTGACTTCTCTTGTGTTTGACAAGCTCATTGATGTCAGGTATCATATTCGTTGTAATTATTTTAAGAATTGACTGGAGATGTTCATTCGTAAGTCTTGTGCGATGTTTGTTCTTATTTATTTTCATGACGGAAAACATCTGCTCACATAAATAGGTGCTACCAAACATGCACAGAATGCGTGCTGCATGCTTTTTTAATTGCGGGTAGTTATCCAAACTCTTGAAATATTGTGTATAAAATGTAAGAGCGTTAACCTCTTTAATTTTTTCTTTCAAAATACTGTCTGATTAAAGATCTATCAACTCCATTTGCAAATGAACTGGTGCCTGTGAAGCTTCAAAATTGAATGGATTGTTGAAAATTGGGAATTCCATTTCATTCATTTTGTGGAAGTCTTCAAAACGATTGTTGAATTCCGTGATCAGATTTTGCAGAAGTTGAGAATAATGATCCAATTTATTTTGGTTCACCGTGCCAAATGATTTTAAATGAGGGAAATGATCCAAAGTTTGATTTTTTACCTGATTTACCCTCAGCCTCAACTTTGTTTCAAAGGCTTGAATACATGAATACATTTGAGTGACAATCAGATTTTTACCCTGTAACTTTACATTCAGATCAGTCAAGTATTTATTCACATCTACTAAAAAGGCACAATCAACCCACCAGTCATTGTCATAATCAATTGGGTTGCATTTTTCTAACATGAAAGCTTGAATAGGGTCACGTAATGCAAAAAATCTTTCTAAAACTACTCCTCGACTGAGCCAAAGAACTTCGGTGAAATAAGGGACATCAGAAAACTGTTCGTCCAAATCTTGTAAAAACTGCCTGAACTGTCGGTGATTTAGTCCTCTGCTCCTTATAAAATTTATTATTTTAATTATAGGTTGCATGACATGGTCCATTTTTAAATGTTTGGATGCCAATGATTCCTGATGAATTATACAGTGAAATCCCACAAAATTCCCTGATGTTTTCTGTTTTAACTTAGTTACAACGCCCGAATGTTTGCCAGCCATGGCAGGAGCACCATCCGTAGTTGTGCTGCTAAGTATATTCCAGTCGAGTTCATATTCTGCTATCAAATGCTCAATTGCAGAATTAATATCATTTGCTCTTGTAGTACCTGTCAATGGGACGCACTTTGATAGTTCTTCAGTTATTTCAAAGTTACTGTTAATACCTCGTATAAAAACAGCAAGTTGAGCTGTATCCTCAGTATCAGTTCTCTCGTCAACAGCCAGTGAAAAGTTTGTAAATTCCTTAATTTTCTCCTTCAGTTGAAGAACCAAATTTTGAGATAAATCATTTATTCTTGAAGCAACAGTGTTTCTTGACGGCGAAATATTTTTAATTATTGACTTTTGAAATGGAAATGAAACATCGGCCACTTTCAACATGCAGTCTTTAATAAACTCACCATCAGTGAAAGGTTTTGATCTCTTCGCGATTTCTAATGCAATAATAAAACTTGATTTCAGGGCATCTTCGCTCTCAGTATTAGCTTTAGTAAACATATATTGTTGACCTTGAAGTTTAGATTTTAAAGATGACAATGTGTCCATTCTTATGTTTTCAGTGTAACAATCGAATTTTGATTTATGATTCGTATCATAGTGTCTCTTCAAGTTAAACTCCTAACAAACAGCAACTGTTTGATTGCAAATCAAACACAGTGGTTTACCTTTCCATTCTATGAAAAAATATGCAATTTCCCATTTAGACTGAAAAACTCTGCACTCACTATCAACTTTACGTTTTTGTGACATTATGCCAAAATCGTAACAATTATGGAACTCGACACAACAATTATGGATATCGCATGCGCACGACACAAACAAATGCACAATACCTTCACAATCACTGGACTTCACAATCACTATGTCGCAGTACAACTAAATTAACTAAAATCTTTCTCCGACCGTATCGGTTCGACTACTCGACTCAACTGACTAACGTCGTGCCGACGCACTCCTTTTATATCAATAAGGAAGGTTCTACTCTAGACTCGAAGCGCGTGGAAGATTCTAGCCTTCGTGGTATTTCCGCTTGTTGCTAAGAGATGGCGTTACTGTCTACCTCTCTCGCTTGTCTAGGCACGCGCTGCCCTTGAAATTACTTATAAATGTTGCAGTGTGCGCATTTTAAAACTTCCGTAGAGGAATCGAGTGAAGTCATGAATCTTCTGTCTGTCACACATTGCGATCGCGGGCCGTATCTTTGACATCCCTGCCCTAATGGGTCAACAACAACAACAATGCTAACATTTGCGTGATTTCTTTGGTGGTCGATATCTACAATCATGTGAGCGTGCTACTGTGCTGTTAGGCCTAGGCCTATACAGTAAAACTAACTTTCTTCGGCTTTTCCCAATTAATTTGGCCCGCCGGAGCCAACCACGCTCATTTTTTGGTTTTCGCCGTGGATTTAAGGAATGATGCCCTTCCTGATGCCACGTGATTTTTCAGGTGAAAATTCCACCCCGCTGCCATCGGGATTCGAACCCCGGCCGTCCGGGTGAAAGACGAGCAGCTAAGCCACAGTGTGCTTGCTAATTAACTGCACTATCTACACCAAAGATCAGTGTTTGAGGAATTTTCAAATAGCCATTGGTACTAGTGGTATAGCTCAAAAAAGAAGAGATAATTTTCTTGTTACTTTTTACGTCTTTGCGGCTTTTAGACACGCCAGGGTGCCGAAGTTTTGCCCCGAAGGGGATATTTAATGTGCCAGTATATCTACTGACCGGGCTCGTTCGCATTTGCGCACCCTCAAGTGCCAACTGACTGTGCCAGGATTTGATCCTGTAACCTTGAGTACAGTTTGTATTATGTAACGCAAATACCCCTTCCGTCGCCCTTTACAGTCAGAGCACTGTATCCATTCACACAAATCTGCGTTTATCATACCGAGGTGGTACAAAATAAGCAGACAGAGAATATGATCCTTTTATGAATTCAGTAATTTATTTCAACTAAATGTCAGTTGACAATGGCGTCATGAAAGGGGTCTCATTACAATCAGCACTATAGAATTAATTTTCCCAGAGAGCAATGAACTCCAGGAATTTTCTATTGACACAGAAGCAGACAATATTATGAATACTACGCAGCGAATAATGTTCCATACCTGGCTGTACGCGTAGGCAGTGTGTTCCGTGCATTGTACTGTATTTATAGCTAACAAAAGGGAAAAGACAGCGAATGTGTTTTGTCAGGCAAAATATGGTCATACGTGTTCCGCACAAAGGGGTCAACGGACGAGAATAATGGCTGAAATTACCTGAACCAGAATAGGAAGACAATATCGTGATATAATGCATCATTTTTTTTATGGAGTATTGCTTCAAGCCTGAGCTCACAGGCAGTCACTATGCCCTTAGGCCTTATTTGGTTTAGTGGTATGCATTGAAACACCTGTCTCAAAGGCCCAAGGTTCGATTTTTGTCTCTGTCATTGAATTTTAAACGGGTGTAACAAGGGTTGGAGTAAGGTCCACTCAGCCTCGTGCTGACAACTGAGGAGAAGAGTGCTTCATTCGCACCTTAGCCATTCTAGAAGTGGTACTTTTACACCAAGTAAATGCCAGAGAGGTACTTTACTCCTTCCCAGTGCTAGCCAAATATATGAGGGAAGTTTAAAAAAAAAGTTTGGTCATTTTTTCCCAATGACCCTTTATTGCCAAACTCGCATACACCATGGCATCATGGATAGGGCTCGGATTTTTAGGCAAATAAATATTTGTTTAATGTAAATACATATTTCAGGTATTTTTTCTATAAATACACAAATTCCTGCTTTTCACTTATTAGTACATAAAAAGACATACTATTTATATATGTTTTAAATTAGTATGCTAGATCATTCAGTTTATTGCAGTTTGTTCTGTGTTACATTAACGGAGAAGAACCTGTGAGCTATCTAATCTTCATGTAGAGCGTATGTCAGCTTGCAACTGTGTTATTCTTAACTTGTCGCCCCGTTCCACTCACTGTGGAAGGCGGGTTTTCCTTGTCCATAGCCATATTGCACCACGTTCTAGACCTCCATCTCCCCCCAGCTACCTGGAACCAGTGACACTCACATGCAGTTCATTACTGGCACTGTGAAGTGTAAGGCAGTAGTTCTACGATGCCTAAAGTAAAAACAACTACAAGTCATAGTCTGTTGTAAAATTTAAAGATAATTTTACTTATGATGGGGGCGTTCTGTTCTGCCAACCATGTGGGGAAGCAATCAAGGTTTAACAGCGATCTCAAGTTACACAACACCTCAACATACAGTATTGCCGCTGTTTCGCGCCTTCAGAATAAGTGTTTCGCGATAATCGTCGGTCATTTGCGACGGACAACCTGAAGATGTGTCTCGTTGCATATTGTAATGCTTCAGCAGTCAGTGAGACATAGCATAAATTGCATTCGTGAGTAGGCTACTGCATATTGTTTATATTCACATTAATAAACTAAATTATAATTAAATATTTTTACTTTTTGTCACATATTTCAGGTATTTTTAATACATAAAAAATAAATATTTTTCCGATTTTTAGCACCTAAAAATCCAAGCCCTGTTATTCGTCATAGTCACCATCAGTTTGAAAAAACCACTCTGGTAAAACTCACTACCCTGCAATGCAAGGAATTGTCGCACAGCCTGCTCCGGGATCAGGTTTCTCTGTATCCCTCTTGCGGACACTTTTCGGTAGTTCAACACATCCTGGAGCATGTGATGGGCTCGGGCACGACCAGTACGCAGTATGGAAGCCACGTGTGCCACCGTTATGCGCTTGCCCACTAACACCATGTCCTGTACGCGAGAGATATTTTATTCGTGGATGTGGAGGGACGCCCAACTGGATCTGCATCCTCTACACTCTGCCGTCCTTCACTGAACATGCAACATCAGCGATCGACCATTTGACGAGACATGACCGCTTCACCATACACGGTCTGTAGGCGTTCATGGATGACTGACACACTAGTCCCACGTGCCCATTGGTACCGGATAACACCCCCCAGGGGCTCACATCTAATGGGACGTGGATTGGCGACCACGGGACCCCAGCTGAGTCCGGCATTGCTTCCACTTACTTGTGCCGGGCTCCTCTCCGTCTTCTTTCCTGTCGACCTCTCTCGGTCAACTCTTGTTCTCTTCCGACCCCGACAGTATTAGGGTATACGAGGCCTTGGGAGTTTCTTCCTTTCCCGCCTTAATTGGCCCTTGTCTCATCTTTTCTGATACCCTCCTTCTGCGAGGGGTCAGCCTTCTTTTTCTTTTCCTGTTATCTCCTGCCTTCTGCTCAAGGCCCTCAAGGAGGCAGGGTGTACTGTACGTAGCCCCACCACTTCTGGTGCATCCTGGATATTGCTACACCCTCAGGGGCTCACGGCTGGTGAGTTCGGGAGTTGGCGATCCTGAGGGATTCTTGAGCTGGGTCCGTTTATTCCGCTTTTTCCACTGAATTGGGGCAGGCCCTCTCCTCTTTCCCTTTCCTATCTGCCTTTCATGGCTCTCCTTCCTTCCAAGTCCCTCAATCCTCATTCTTCGGCGGTTGAGGACATTTCTTTTCTTCCTGTCCTTTATTTGCCTTATCCTTTATTTGTTTCCCATTTCTTCTTCTAGTATATAAGTCTGTAGTTAGAATTAGTTATAATTTTCATTCTCATTTCATCTTTCACTATCACCCAAACCATTAGGGGCCGATAACCTATATGTTAGGCCCCTTTAAACAACAATTATCATCATCATATCGGATAACAGCCCGCACTTCCATTGGCGACCACATTGTCAGTACACGTCTGTCTGCCATCGTGAGGCGTACTCAAATGATATCGGGCACACCAGTCTGCTGCTCTTCTCTTATGGTCAGCGCTTTGCTCATGCATCATTGCCCCTCCACTGACGCTCCGTCGTTGAACCAGCCACGAATTTGGATTCTTATGGCGATTGCTTGTGTCACCTGGTGCACCATCTGCTCCTGCAATAAAATGACGGAACTTCCCTCGGACATGCATACATAGCAGCACAGTCGCCATATTACTTGCGTTATTAGACAGGCTAGAGACAAACCTGCGTTCATGGGTATGATGACCTCGATGACGCAAAGCTCTAAACCAGAGCGGCCAAACAGCACGCCAAGCGCGCTGGCACGTTGGCTTCGTTAGAAAAGCACAAAAAAAGCTTACCTCTGAATTTTAGAATAATTTGCACGATCATTTTGTCGGAAAACTCAAAAAAAAAAAAACTTTGAAAAGCGTTTTCTCTGAATCGACGTATTTTAAAGAAAAGTTTTTTAAACAATATTTGTAGAGGACATTGCCACCTACAATTCGTCTCATTGAGGTCATGTCCTACGTTTTGAAATGCAGAAGCTAGGTGGCGCCGAAGTTTCCAAAAAAAGTGTTTTTTCACTTTTTGTCCTAGAAAAAAATATTTTGTTCACAAAAGAGCGAATCAGAAATTTGTTCCTCTCAAAATTGTCTACAACATTTATTGAAACTTTTATTTCCTCCGCCTTACCGTTCCAAAGTTATAGTCTGCCGAAGTGTGAAAATTCTACTATTCTGATGGCACAAAGGTTAATATGTGTACAGTTATGATTGAAACGTTGCGATTGAAATAGATATGATTGTTTGAGCTAATTAACAAACACAGCCCGCGTCCTGTTAGACCGAGCCTTAGGCAGCTGTCCGACACCAGTCCCTGTCTAAATTATGTCCACCGCTCTCTCCGCAGTAACAATAGTAGCCTGATTACGCAGCGTTGCATTTGCTGCGCTATAACTTAGGAACAGTAAGTCGGAGAAAACAAACGTTTAAATAAATGTTACAGACAGTTTTGAGAGAAACAAATTTCTGATTCACTCTTTTGTGAAAAAAAAACCCACTATTTTTTCTAGGACAAAAAGTGAAAAAACACTTTTTTGGAAACTTAGGCGCCACCTAGCTTCTGAATTTCAAAACGTATGACATTATTATTATTATTATTGTTTTATTATTATTATTATTATTATTATTATTATTATTATTATTATTATTATTATTATTTATTTACCAAAAATTGTGCCTACAATTTATGGACGGCAGACAGAGAAAGGGCAAGCCCCACATACACAGCAGTGTCTCCTTCTCCGTTCATTAAATCTAAACAAATCTCAAATATTACATTATACAATTCACACCTTTACATTTGCTATATACACATAATCTGCTGTACATGACGTCTACATCATACAATTCATAAATAACAGGGAAGATACAGGCACGCACGCTCACATACGCACACATACATACATACATACATACATACCCGCACGCACGCACACCCTCCCACTCACTCACAAAGTTACATTATACAGTATATAAATTCAATTTACATGGGGTTTTAGTCCCTTTAGAGCCTTCACTTTGCGGCAAAATTGTCGTGGAGGAAGGTCTTTTATTTCACGAGGCAGGTCATTCCAAAATCGAGCAGAGCGATTGTAGAACCCAGATTGTTAATCTGTTGTCCTAGCGAATGGAGGAACGAGGGTGACACCCTGTGCTCTACGGACTGAGCGATATGACAGCTGAAGGCGGTGAAATGGGTACAGTATAATGGTGCCAGCTAAAGATTTTCGGAGAAAGATGAGATCTATTTGGCTACATATGTCATTGATGGATGTTAATGGTTTTTTCAAAACTTTGTTACCCTGATTGTAAATGAGTCGCTCTGCCCGACGTTGAACTGCACTTAACTTCCTCATGTTTTCCTCGGTAGTGGGATGCCAGGCAGGAAGTCCATACAGAAGAATGGGCCGTATCGTGGAGAGATACACCGTTCGGAGTGCACGGCTTCTGAATCCCTGAAGATTACGTCTTGCAAATCCTAGAATTCTAAATGCCTTACACCTAGATTCCTCAACGTGTACATTCCACTTCAAATTGCTGGAAATGTGTATTCCCAGCATTCGCAGTGAATTGCACATGGGAAGAACTTTGCCACTCAGTGAAAGGCTATGTGCAATAGGCTGTCTGGCCCTACTTAGCCGAATATATTTACACTTGTTTACATTCAATGCCATCTTATTTACATCACACCACAGTGCCACACTATCCAGATCTTCCTGTAGTGCTTTGATGTCATCATTATTCGTTATGGCTCTGTAAACTATTGAGTCGTCTGCATACTGCGCCATCGTGGACGTCACACAGCTTGGAAGGTCGAGGTTAAAAACCATGTACAACAAAGGCCCAATCACCGACCCCTGTGATACTCCCGAAGTTATCACTATGTTCGGTGACTTGGCCCCGCCAAACACGACACACTGCATTCGACCTACCAGGAATGACGTCAACCATGTAATCAGTTTGCCTCCGATGCCATATTTGCCAAGCTTTAACAAGAGTCTTTGATGAGGCACCTGATCAAAAGCTTTGCTTAAATCCAGGGCCACACAGTCCACTTGGGAGACATTAGTCTGATCCAAAGAGTTCCGCCAGTCATCAATCACTTTTGTCAAAAGAGTTGTACGAGATCTCCCCGGAACGAAGCCTTGTTGACTTGGATTTAACAAGCCTCGCTCACTCAGGAATTCTAGTACGTTCTTAGCAACCAGGCGCTCCATACATTTACAGATACCAGACGTTAGAGAAATCGGGCGGTAGTTGTCCATGTCTTCCTTGTCACCATCTTTGAACACAGGTACCACGTTAGCATGTTTCCACTCTCGTGGTAGAGTCCCGGTGTTAATGGACTGGTTGAAAAGTGCACACAATGAGGGTGCTAGGGCATCTGCACAGTACTGAAGGATCCGAGCAGGGATTAAGTCTGGACCTGTCGCAGCATGGGGGCGAGTTCTCCGTAGGCTGTCTTGAACTTCCTGTTGTGTGAAATATAGACTGGCTAGGGGAAAGAGAGGGGATGATGTCCTTGGTAGGAACATTCCTTCGCTGGTGTCAGGTGGAGAGAAGTTGCTTTGGAATTTACAGTTGAACGAGTTGGCTATGTCTAGTGGGTTGGAAATAGAAAGTCCGTTATGGTTAAAGCTTTGTGGTGCGGTGTTGCCACTTTTGATCCGAATGAATGTCCACATTGCCTTGGGATTAAAGCTTAATTTGTCCATATACGTACTGTAGGCTTCACGAATTGCAGATTTGGTACTATTTCTAGCCAGCCTATACTTTTCCCACCTGCTGTCACTTGGGCACTGTTTCCACTTGTTATAGAGCTGATTTCTCTTTCGTATTTTGGATATTATGTCCATTGAGATCCAAGGTGTTTTTTCTTATTTTTAATTGTAACCTTAGGGATCACTTCATCGACGCACTGAAAAAAGATTTCCTACCAAGTATGCCAGGTACCATCTATATCTACACTGTTGGTGAGTGAAGATGTAATGGCCGGTAATCTGTCCAGTAAGATGTCAGAAAGGAGTTCCCAGTTGGTACGGGAGTAATTGTAAACTGTTCTGGTTTGTAATTTGGGACTATTCTTTTTGTGGGTAAATATAGCTAGGAGGGCTTGGTGATCACAAAATCCAGGGATGACTTGTAGAGACTGAATTGAGGATGGAGAGTTTGTTAGGAAGAGATCGAGGGTTGAACGGGAGGTCTCAGTGATACGGGTAGCTTCAAATATGAGTTGATAGAGGATTATATCATAGAATGCTGTAAGGAAGTTGTTGGATATAGGATTATTTGGGATAGGAGCGGCATTTCTATTCCATGTGATTTGTAGGTTGAAATCGCCAACAATGTAGACAGCGTCATAATTTTGTTGAACGTTTTGCACCCGTTTGAGGGAGAGAATCAGCTCAGCATTCATCAGCTGGGACGATTTTGGAGAGCGATAGACTGAACCGATCAGATATTTACCGTTACTGCATTGAACCTCAACCCACACGGCCTCAGCGTCAGTTTCCAGCTGATGGACGCGAGTTGCATTGTACTCGGGTTTCACAGCAATGAGAACCCCACCCCCTGAAGTATGCAGTCGGTCCTTCCGGAACAGCTGGTATGTGTCTGGTAACACCTCCCGATCACCTACCACCCCCAGAGAGCCACGTTTCACTGCAACACACAATACTTGGATCTAGGGCGGTCACTGTAGCATGGATGTTTTGTTTCCGTCCCGGCCGCGTGATGCTGCGGGCATTGAAGGCGAACAGTGACAAGTGTTTATTTACAAGTGAAGTATTCAGGTTATTTACACTATTTACAGAGTCACTGGGAATATCACTGGTATTGTTGCACAACGAGTCGGTAAACGGCGGCATAGCACATTGCCAACATGTCCACGTTCGCGTGCCTTTTTTAATGCACCGGAACTCAGATGTACTGATTTTAGCACACGTCCTGTGACTCGACATGTTACAATTACTGCACTGAATATATAGCTGATTTTTTCGGCCAATTTTTTCACATATTGCGCATTGCAAAGGTCCAGGGTTAAGTTCTATGTCGCCGCTTTTTAGAGCAAGCGCTAGGCAGCAGAGCGAGAACCCGGTAGCAGGTAGCCTTGCGACACATACCACTCCCGCTCGGCGTGGCCGGCTAATGGTGGCCAGCCCCAGGCCTTCGCTGCCACACCATGTCCAGGAATGTATTGTACATTTGTCACTCACCAGAAGCTTTTCCATAAGTGGTTGATTCTTCAGATCCTGTTCACCATTAACGGTCATAGAATGAACACGTCTTGCCACAGTCACTGCACATTTTACCAGTAAAAATACTATAATTACACGGAGCACACTTCCCTTGATGCAGGCACGCGCCGCCATCTTTATTCAATGAGACGAATTGTAGGTGACAATGTCCTCTACAGTTTTTGTTTTAAAAACTTTTCTTTAAAATATGTCGATTCAGAGAAAAACGCTTTTCAATGTGTTTTTTTTAGTTTTCCGACAAAATGATCGTGCAAATTATTCTAAAATTCAGAGTTAAGTTTTTTTTGTGCTTTTCTAACGATTTACAAACAGCCAACCATAGCACAGTTTTTGGAACAAAACCATTCCAGTTGTACTGTACTATTCTGGCGCGTACGGCCTTGCAGCGATAGTGGAGAAACACTAATGTCTGTCTCTCTCGCTCGCTTTCTTGTCTTACTTCCTCCCGTGCTGCCTTCACTGTGTCGAAGGACAAATGGTCGCGGTGCGGTATCCCTTATCTTGCTAGCTGTAGGGTCACTTGCAATTATTTGATCGCTGGGATATGTAGCCTACCGTAACGTTTGACTAGCAGATTTCAAGAATTTACAAAACTTTAATGTGCTTTTTATTTGTTCGTCAAGCCATTTATAATGTAGCACTCGACTTGATGATATTTTTTACTCTGTCAAAAATCTGCAGGAATTCAATTCAAAATGTCTGCCTCGTTGCGTAGTGGCTAGCATTCTTGGCTGTCACCGTGGAGACCCAGATTTGGCTCCCGGCTCTGCCAAGAAATTTAATTCTGGTCTGAAGGCTGGAACGGGGTATAATCTGTCTCGTGAGGCAAAAGTGAGAAGAGACGGGTCACATTCCCACCTCGGCCATCTAGGAGGCGGTTTTCCGTGGTTTCCCCACTTCTACTCCAGGCGAATGTCGACATGGCTCCTAACTTACGGCAATCGCCTCCTCCTTCGCAATCCTCATTTGAATTACACACACAAACACTCACACCCCCACCCCCACCCCCCACACCACCCCAAACCCCTAAATGAATCAACAAAAACATATTTTCAAAATTACTGCAGCAAGGCAGGCAGTGCACATGTGTTATCAATGTTTCGAGCAACATAGGCCTATGTCTGAGAAACGCTTTTCTCTGCATTGAAACTTACAAAATCACAGCACCGCGCACTGATGTCTGACGATAACCTGCGAAACAGCCCCCAAATGATTTTTTCTCAAACAATCGTACCAAACATTGATCATAATTTAAATATGAAATCAAATCGATAACAAGAAAAATAAAAATGTAACCGAAATTGCAATGTCCTAATGACTCCCATGATACCGTATCAGTATTTCTGACTGTTTTAATGCTAAGCACGTAATCATCAAGTCCCGGTACGCGGAGAAACCCGTGAAACATAATGTAGATATGTCGGACAAGCAACGCCATATTGGGGGGTGAAAAATCAATGACCTAAATGTTTTGGGTTTGTGGGTAAATGAGTGGATCATAGGAAAGAAGATTTTAACCCAAGTCATTTGACACCTCATACTCTTTACGACAAATGGTTCGCGAGATAGCGGCAAATTTAATAAATAATAATATTAACCTAATAGATTTGGGGAAATCTTTCATCCTCGGTAAAGGGGGCTTTATCCCGAGTAATACGATACTTCATACAAGTCTCTCCGATAATTGGTTCGGGTAATATCGGTAAAAACCGTCGGTGACCTAGTACTTTTGGGCAAATCTCAAAAATAAGTAATCTACGGTAAAGAAAAGAAAAAAGCCTATTACAACTAGCCATCACACAAGCCTGTACGATCATGGGTTCGCAAAATAGGGGCTTAAGTTGGGCACGGCCACCGTGGCTGGCGATATGCTCGTTTAAGCTGAACTGCCACAGTCTCTCTACTATTTTTATTACCCATCGTAGGTTAGCTAAGGTTAGGTTAGGTTAGCTTAGCTTAGCTTAGCTTAGGTGAGGTTAGGTTAGGTTAGCTTAGGTAAGGTAAGGTTAGGTTAGGTTAGCTTAGCTTAGGTGAGGTTAGGTTAGGCTAGGTTAGGTTAAGTTAAGCTATTGCCAACCATTTTGCCACTCCTCGCTAGCCAACTTTGCTTGACCGATTAAAAATACTCCCTGATTGGCTACTCTGACAAATAAATAAATAATAACTAATAAAATAACTAAATAATACTACCCTCACCGTCCCCTCCCTAGCCAGTACTATCTTCGGTTGACCGACTAAAGATACTTCTGATTATAGGAAATCTCAAGCAAATGATCTAGTAGTTGATAATTATTTGCTAAATCTATAGTTAATAATCCATAGTCAATAATTGGCTGCCATCATGAGGTTCAGTTCGGTTAGATTAGGTTAAGTTAAGCTATGACTGCCATCTTGGAACTTTTTGATCACACCTCGTAGGTTTGGTTAGGTTGGATTAGCTTAAGTTAAGCTATTACCACCATCTTTATTTGAAAGGCGCGCCATCTATGTGGGTGGTTGACACTTGGAACTTTTCGGTCACATCTCGTAGGTTAGGTTAGGTTAGCTTATGTTAAGTTAGGTTAGCTTAGGCTAGGTTAAGTTAAGCTATGGTCGCCATCTTGAAATTCTGTGAAACTTTCTGATCACACCTCGTAGGTTAGGTTAAGTTAAGCTATGGCCGCAGTCTTGTTAGGTTAGGCTAGGTTAAGTTAAGCCACGGCCGCCATCTTGTTAGGTAAGGCTAGGTTAAGTTAAGCTACGGTCGCCATCTTGTGAGGAGGATGAAGAGGACCCGTACAAAACCACTAATTCCCTAATTGCAAGGAATTGTGTTATGTTCAATTCGAAGGGTGGTCCCAGTTTAATATTTTTTCCAGTGTTAGAATGACGTATTTGTAATGCTTAACTGAGGCAAGTTTGAAGTTTCTGATGTCCACCTTGTAGTGTAGCGGCTAGCATTCTTGGCTGTCACCCAGGAGGTCCAGGTTCAATTCCCAGCTCTGTCAAGGAATTTAACTCTGGTCAAAGGACTGTAACGGAGTACACTCAGCCTTGTGAGGTAAACCTGAGGAGAGGAGGATTCAATTCCCATCTCAGCTATCCTGGAAGTGACTTTCCATGGTTTCCCACTTCTACTCCAGGATGGGAGAGTTCGTAACTTGTGGCCACTGCCACCTCCTTCCCAATCCTCACCTGAATTACAAATACACTCACTACTATAGACACTACAATAGCACAGGGTTATCGGGCAACTTCTACGCTCACCCAACTACACGGGCCTAAATGACCACGATGCCCAAGCTCCTCCAATGAAATAACAACAACGAAATTTCTGATGACCTTTAGTTGAGTTCTATAACTGAGCCCACAAGTGTGAATCGAATTCTGAAAATATATTGTCAACTGAGAATTCACATTACTAATTGAACTTAATGGTTGAATTGTTTTTTGGACTTATGAACCGAAACCAGAACCAGAATAGTATCTGTTTGAACCACGAGTATAAATAAAATATATTTGATTGTGTTGCAGTAATTTGAGTTAGTGAATGAGAATAGCCAAACGATTGATACAAATTCTTGGGTTAAATCAGTGTTATTGATGTGTAACATCTTTCCGCTCGGTTGCTGGATAGTTTTGTGGGAGTGATTTTGAAAATTGGGGACGGAAGTGGATCGGAACGATCGAGCTGGCAATGGTGGATCCAACGGAAGTATGCACTGCCCGCTCGATCGATCGAACGGAAGTGTACTAGCTGGCAGTGGTGGAAAACGGAAGTATGCACTGCCCGCTCGATCGATCGAACGGAAGTGTACTAGCTGGCAGTGGTGGAACGAACGGAAGTATAAGATGCACTGCCAACTCGATCGATCGATCCAGTGGGCAGTGGTAAGACCCGGCTGGCAATGGTACGAGAAACAATGAGCGCGCGGTGTCTGAAATTGATACCATGACGTACTCTCGGCCATGTGGAATGTATATGACATACTGAACGGAAAACGCTCATGCGAACTCTGGTGTCAAGTAATTGAAACAAATGACATGATACATGTTCGAAGTCTTCGTATCAGTATTTAAATGGTAAAATGCCTTAATATCAAACATTGTAAGTAGTCGGCATTGCCGGTATTATGTTCCTGCACAATGGTTATTCAAATATTAACCCACACAACGGTAATGCAGTCATCAATATAATATAATCATTGTGGTTATACGAGAATTGAGCAAACCTTCATGAACTATTACTGAATACATTCTCTTTACTCACAAGAGGGCCTATTCATAAGGCATTTTAAACTCAATTTCTCGCAGGAACATTATCGAAACAAGCAAAATATAAATGAAACTTAATTCCGTAATGCAGTATTATTGGAACGTGGAAATAAGTCACCATCTTATGCACAATATTTGCGTAGTCGAAGTAGCTGTGGGGTTAGTACATATGACTGTGAATCTAATGGTTTTTGGGTTCGAATCCTAGGCGGGATAGATATTTTTGCTACCAGATTATCATTTTAAACGATATTTATCATATCAATATGACTCATTTTAACAGAATCCATATGAAATTACGTGTTGGTCTGTGAATGAAGAGGACCTGTTTATAAGGAATTTAAGGTTATGAGCGGTGTCGCGTCTATTAATCTAGTTGATCCATATCGCATTATTTATTTAGGCTAGTGCTGGTGGAAACTACAAATCATCTAATAAAATGAGTTCCGTATTATAAACTACAATATCTGTAAAACACTCCCTTTTACAATAGATTAATATTTGTGCCAATAATAGTATAAAATACCGGTGTATCAACAATTTCACGTGAGGTTTCTTCTATGTCAGATGTTACACATCATATGCGACTACTGTAAGGCTCGTAATTTTTTAATATATTATTATTGATGAAGGAATGAAATCCAGTTATTCCCAGTTTAAATCTTTTTATTTTTTTATTTTTTAGCGTATGGCTTTTCGTGCCGGGAGTGTCCGAGGACATGTTCGGCTCGCCAGAGTTTTGTAGCTGCTTCTATACGGACACCCATAGGGTGAGCTACATGTACCGTCACGTGTGAGTGTTGTCTGTGGAGGAAACTGTTAATGTAAGGACGAGGAATTGGAAGGTAGCGGCTGTGGCCTATAGCTATGTACCAACCCCGGCATTTGCCTGGAAGGAAGATGGGAAACCACAGAAAACCATCTTCAAGGTTGGCGGCGGGGGGATTCGAACCTCCTCGCCTCCCGGATGTGAGCAACTGCCTGCAGCCACGCCGTAACGACCACGGCTAACTCATCCGGTAGTTTAATTCTATAATAGTGCAATCAAGTGTACAACTTATTGTAAATGTTTAATAGTTATTCGTGAAGTTACGTAAATAATAAAAGTTTAGATTAGGAATTCCGAAGAGATTTAAAATAGGTTATCTTATGTCAAGAAGTATTTAGGCACCGTTATTGATTGATTTAAAGCGATATTTTAACTACATTAAGAATTTCATTTAAAATTTTGCTTTGGTTTGTCATTTATATTTCGTTATCTCCCATGTGTCTTAAAAAGAGTCAACGTGAACCCGCAGTCAAGGTTACTCAGATCGTCCTGAGTGGGGGTTTCCTTGTTCCTCAGAGTATTCTTGAGGGTTGTATGGAACTGCGCCCAAGCTTCACTAATGACTCTGGTCATTAGCATCAAACTTCTAAAAGTGGCAGTGGAACTGCACCCATTGAGGGCTGTCAGGTAGGTTCCCTCCCTCCACCCCTCTACCGAATTATGTTGTGTCGAGTGGTGTGAATTTGAAGTGACTCATTTCAAATCGGTTGCGTCTAGATTGCGAACAAGTCAAAAACCGTCCAGATTGCGAACAACTAAATATACCCTGTCCAGATTGCGGACAAGAGATTAGTGTTGGCCTGGGATACATAAAACAGGTACAGTTTTCAAAACAGACTAATATTTAATTTTTGTTCTAGCAATATTAGCATTAACTGGTACATTGGGATGTTTTCGAAAAACTAACCATATTTTAAATATAGTTTTGTTATTGCAAATGTTTAATAATCTAGTTTGAGGTAATCTTACCATTTAGAAGATTATTGTATTTTTAGAGGGGTAGTTATTTATGGTGGATTAGAGAGAGTTGTATTATTATTATTATTATTATTAGTGTAGCCTCCGTGGCTTAGGCAGCAGCGCGCTGGCCTCTCACCGCTGGGTTCCGTGCTTCAAATCCTTGTCACTCCATGTGAGATTTGTGCTGGGCAAAGCGGAGGCGGGACAGATTTTTCTCAGGGTACTCCGGTTTTCCCTGTCATCTTTCATTCCAGCAACACTCTCCAATATAATTTCATGTCATCTGTCATTCATTAATCATTGTCCCAGAGGAGTGCGACAGGCTTCGGAAGCCGGCACAATGCCTATCCTCGCCGCTAGATGGGGGCTTCATTCATTCCAACCCTCACCCGGTCCATTGACTGGAAAAAGGCTGTGGATTTTCATTATTAATATTATTGTTATTATTCGCCTCTGTGGTGTAGTGGTTAGTGTGATTAGCTGCCACCCCCGGAGGCCCGTGGTACAGCTGCTTATCGGGATGGGGGACTACCTCTTATTCTCAACAGTGCAGAAGCTAGTGGTGGGAGACAGTCCGTCACTTCCCCTTAAACCGACCTTGGGCTAACAGCCGACTTGACTATGGGCGCAGTTCAATCGGCCTAATTAAAATGATCTGGAAATACCACTGATTATGGGCGCAGTTCCATATCTCCCATTCTTGAGAGGCATGTGGTTGTCTGTTGGTGAGTTGGAGGTGAGGTTCCTAAGACGAATCATAATCTAACAGGCAGAATACCACAGATAAGGTGCGGTATATGACAACACTCAAATCATTACGATTACAGAGCTGTACATTATCTCTGTCCTTGAGAAGTCAGTATGGTGTGAAGCCTTACGGTGCTGTTACCAGAGCCTCTAAACATCGTGGAATGTAAACAGTAAGGGTTGATATGTTCCAATTCCGTCCTGTGGAATTTCCCTCTATGGAGTATGTATACGAATCCACAAAGCATCGACAGTGACTGCCAGAGGACCTTGGTGAACAAGTTGCCGATCAACCATAATCCAGATATTGAAGTATTGGAAGCCATTTTTAGTGTTGCCTAAGAAATCTATTAGTAGTAGTTTTTCAGTCGGTCAACCCCAGTGTGGCCAATTATCCTAGCGTACACTTTGCCACTCAGCACACCAGCAACGGCGTTCACGTTCCAATTGCAGTCTGAGCCGTTAGGGTTTTGGGACAATGAAGCTGGCGCAGTGGCATACGTGCCCCCAGTCCAGCCCATAGAAGATCGTGTCGAGCCGTTGACGCAGATAAGTCCACACACATTGCAGTGCTCTGGCGTCGATCCAACACTGTGGAAGAAGCAGTATGTTCCGTTACGACAGAGGTGCCCATACAGTACGCCGGGCGCGCTGGCACACAGGCTGCACGCCAGCGTGCTTCTAACAGGGACGGCCCTGCAGCGATGGTGGGGGAAGGCCTTAGGTTTGTCTCTCTCGCATTCCCGTCTAACTCCCTCTCGTACTGTCTTCGCTGTGTTGTGGTTGATCGGTCGAACGTCAATTGGTATTCAGCATATTGTAAATATAAATTTTAAAAAAACTATAACAAATAAAATCAAAACAAACAACAATGTGACCGAAATGTCCATGCCTTAAATGAGTTCCATGATACCTTGTCAATATTTCTGGTTGTTTAAACGCTAAGCATATAATCTTCAAGTACCGGTACTCGGAAAAGCGCACAAAACACAATGTAGGTATGTCGGACCACCAACGCATTGACGAACACTTTGTTTACATTACGTCCGCTGCGTTAGTGATGCCCACTTGACTCACAAGGGAAGTCTCTGAACCGGGGAATCACGGATCCTGATGGAACTTAGCAGATGCGTTGCGTGAGCCCAACCAGGCAGAACCGTGAAGAAAAAATCTTTCGGAAATTAACTCCTACCCACCGCAGACGGCAGTAAATACAACAATTTTGAACTGTGCGCGCTGGTCAAGAGGGAGTGTGCCTCACGCTTGATTGGTGGCTCAAATGATCACGTTCGAAACGACTGTCCTCCCGTACTCTCACTCACAAGCTGAGACATTAATGCTGCTTCTTTACAATATATAGGTGTCCACGTTCATAGTACTGTTTTCTATACAACCAGTTATGATACCTGTAAATATCAATAAGCACAACAAATAAACACATTCGTTACAAGAGACGAACGCCAGAAAAACCAGATAGGCACAAAACCATCAACATACCATCCAAACTGTCCAATAGGTCCTGTTCTTGAATGCTGAGAGACCTTTCCATACATTTTCCATACTTTTCCTCTTGTCAACATATAACTTTTCCAATGTTACCATTCATCATGCAATGCATGGGACACTCACCGTCTGTTGCCTCTCATTCAGTGATTGTACGCCATAGGCCGTAAACCATAGTACGGTTGGAAAGCAACCTCTGACGCTACCAATGAAGCTCATGCCGCTGGCGCGCCAATTTAAATCTGTAAATCTTATTTTTTCGTCTAGTACAAGGGGAAGTTCATTTCCGAAAGATTTTTCTTCACGGTTCTGCCTAGTTGGGCTCACGCAACGTATCTGAAAAGTTCCAGCAAGATCCGTGATTCCCCGGTTCAAAGACTTCCCTTGTCAGTCAGATCCGGCAAAGAGCGGACGCAGAGCCAGCAGTGAGGGCAGGCAGTCCAACCAAGATCGGCAGGAGCCAGCCTACCTGCGTCCGGTGCAGCATAGCTAGGACGCCGAGCAGAGCGTCCAAGGGCTCGACGCCTCTGCGTTACGGCCATGCGAACAATATGTCGGTCATCCTGTGTTGTGGTCACATTGAGTAGTCCAGTAGCCTACCCACTGGTCGCTGCATACAACCCTCTTCCATCCACTGAGTCCAAGCACGCATCACTGTCGCAGCAGTATGCTCTCTATGAATTGAAATGTCACGATGCGGTGTTACACTTACAAACCCGATTCCCGGAGACTGATTACTCTCCCACGTTTCAACTCTCTCACATGCTGATATTGCACCCTTTGACGTCAACGAGACATACTGGCACTTGCTTTCACGTTTTTACTTCACTGACTGAGCTTGGCGTAACACTGGCCTATCACAAGTGAGCTCTCAGGGCGCAAACTGTCTTCACTGCCTTGCTCAAAAGTTGGGAGAGAAACTGGGGAGATATGGGAGAGCCAAAGTAATTTCGTAAAATATTAATCCTCTCGTTGCTATCTCTCTGACTTCATAGCAAAATATTCCTGGTGCACTGTTCTACACATCATCTGAGTTTAGATTAATTCTGGTTCATTCTGAATGCTCTAATTTTCACAAACGTTGGTGAGCTATTCTTCCTGGATACACGATAATCTGTAACTCAATTGTAATATGTTGGTGGTCCTCGAGTTCTTGAGAACCCTTAATTATTAATAATTGATGTATAATGGCTTGGTGTTGTTTTCTGGGAACATTTAATCCCATATTATTTACTCACTATATGTACATCAGAATAATTTTTTCGATGCTCTGTCTAGAAACTTAATTATAGTAACATAGTGAGCTCTCAGGGCACAAACTGTCTTCACTGCCTTGGTCAAAAGTTGGGAGAGAAACTGGGGAGATATGGAAGAGCCAAAGTAATTTCGTAAAGTATTAATCCTCTCGTTGCTTCAAAGACATTTTGATTGCTTGCCAGCCAGCGCGTAAACGAAACATTGCAACGAAGAACTTCTTCTTAGGGATGCTGTGAAGTTTGGCGGGAGAGAACGAGTTTGGTTTCTGTTCATGTCACAATTATTTGTGTAAATTTAACAGCTGTGAGGCATGAGCACACTATGAGGATAGCTGACTGTTAACATTTAACAGGTAGAAAGCCAATATTATTTTAGGTGAGGTAGCTGTCAACCACATGCATGCCGTTGGCTCTTGCGAGGATAACGTGCCCACAAAGCGAAATGTGGGCGGCTAATGAGATAGCTTCCGTGATAGTTTGTGAGAGAAGAATCAATAGGGTACAAGTACAAAGGGAGCTCATTGACGTGTATATCAATTAATTACAAGAAACCAGTGAATTTATAGAGCAGCCTCGTTAACGTTAACTTTCCTGCAAAGGCGAGTGCATTCGCTTCTATTATTCTACAACCAAATACAGTTTAATTGAAGAATTGCTTGAAATACATTTTAGAGAAGTTTGGATTAGAGCTATATGTCCTCAGTTTCATGCTACAATGAGACAACTTAAAAATAATCGTTCTGCAAGAAATTAGTTAGCCGGTTCCATGTTGATGGTTGTTGTTGTTGTTTTCATTCAAGGGCTTGGACATCGCCCTTATAACAGCCCCGTGCAGTTGGCTTAGTGTATAATTTGCCTGCTAACCTGTATCATTGTGGTATCTGTAGTAGTTCTGTATTTATAATTGAGGCGAGGATTAAGATGGAGGCGGCTGTCGTCTTAAGTTACGAACCATCCCGGCATTTACCTGAAGTAGAAACAGGAAACGACGGAAAGCCACTTGGAGGAAGGCTTGGATGCGAATCGAATCTGCCTCTTCACAGTTTTGCCTCACGAGGCGGAGTGCATCCTGTTCTAGCCCTCAGACCAGAATAACATTTATTTTTAGAGCCGGGAATCGAACCTGAACCTCCAGAGCGTAGCTAAGAATTATTCCCACTACACCACGAGGTGGTGCCGTTTGCCTGTTACCCGGGTGGCCTTTAGTTATGTTCTCGGATCTATCAGGGATTTCAAAATATGTGTTAAGGCTGCAATGGGTTGCACCCTACCTCGTGAGAATGATAGAGAAGCTGTCTGATCTGAGAGACCTTATTTCTGGCCATGGAAACCAAGATTGCTGGTCGCACTTACCACGCTCCAGCCGCAATCTCTCTGCAGGCAATATGCGTGAGCAGCAGTCGTTTGGTAGGGCAAGGCCCTTAATGGGATGTTTAGCTGAGGGTATTTCTATTTAAGATGTTAATGCATTGTTAAGTGCATTGTGTTGCTCACAGAGGGTCGCGTTTGGTGTTCCTGGGGAATTTAACGCTCTCCTGTTTGACACTTGTGTGCGTAGGACTACGATCGTCTCTCGCACCCCATGTCTCTTGCAGTGGTGAAGCTACGAACTTAAGGTACTCATCGACACTGCTCATGACATTTCATTATAAGTTATCTTATTTCTTTGAAATTGATATCACGATTCCAAGGATATAAACTAGTGGATTTTTGCCAAAAATGAAATAAAAAATAATTTGTCACAAAAATGACATGCATTTTTAAGACTCGATATCTTTGCTCTGTTTAGAACTAATCGAGTCACTGTTGTTGCAAATTGCTCTGCTGTATGTTCAGAATGTCGTATAGCAGAATAGTTTTCGTATCTTTGATTGAGGCAAATAAACAGTATTAGCTTTGTTTTACAATTTACAATATTCTGTTTAAAAAAAAAATACATTGTGGGTGGGTCCCCCAATTACAATTTAAAGCATGGTTCTGCTATGCAACATAGCTGTATTATTTTTCTATATTTTAGTTTTTAAATGAAACTAATATCTGCGTTCTAAGTGTAGCCTCCGTGGCTTAGGCGGCAGCACGCCGGCCTCTCACCCCTGGGTCCGTGGTTCAAATCCCGGTCACTCCATGTGAGATCTGTGCTGGACAAAACGGAGGCAGACAGGTTTTTCTCCGGGTACTCTGGTTTTCCCTGTCACAATATCATTCCAGCAACACTCTCCACTATCATTTCATTTCATCTGTCATTCATTTAATCATTGCCCCAGAGGAGTGCGACAGGCTTCGGCAGCCGGCACAGTTCATATCCTCGCCGCTAGATGGGGTCTTCATTCATTCCATTCCTGACCCGGTCGGAGACTGGAAGTAGGCTGTGGATTTTCATTTTTCATCTGCGTTCTAAGTAGACATTTTAACTGCCCAATTCAAGACAAATATTGATAAAAATGAAGTGTGAGAAAATGTAACTTAAAGTTGAGGTACACATTTAGAGTAAAGATTCTTATTTTTCCAATCCTAAAACCTTCCTGCAGTATAGATGGTGCCTTTTGGGGGGGGGGGGGGTTAGGTCAATCTTGTGCATTCCACAACCCGTGAGTATCTCCTACGTGGTTTTAGTTCTGGAGTAGACTGTTTCAAAGCTAGATTACTGTGTGATTTATCAGCTGCACCTACGCCAGTACTGTTTTGTTGCCAGGATTGATGCCACCTTTTTTTAGGATGTCCAGCTCTGACGTACTGCCATCATTAAAGTGGCAAATGCTGTATTTTTCTACAGGCTGCAGGTTCTTGTGACCCACGTACAAGCTAATAATATTGAAATGGCCCAGCTAAATCGTTTGTTACGTACTTCATTAATAACTAAACTAACTTAATACATGTTAAACAATCAGTACATACTACTCATGAAATCATAATCTGTATACAATCTAAATCAAAGAGAGCATTCTTAGAAGAAAAATTGAAAGCACTGAGTTCGTCATTATTTACATTGTCTGAACCTAACCTATACACATCATTTTTTGCAGACAATTATTGTTGACATGCATGATTATTTTCAGGTTGAATTCCTAGAAACACTTAATTTTCTTATTTTCGCATACTAGTCTTGAATCCTATCTTTCATATCACAACGTAGAAGACCGAATACTCAAAATAACGATCTATCCCTCACATGGCCTCATAACAAACGAATAAATAATTCCTTTTTTGTCAAATAATACAAATAGCTCAGTGTTGTCATGTGCTATCCAAAAGGAAAACTAACTTCCGAGAACGAGAAATAAGGTCTTCAAATGTTCCCCTGCTTTGTATGAACAAATATTGAAATATGAAACAAGAAACGTCAAAGTGACAGCTGCTGAAAAGCGGGCACACTGATCATTAAAGTGAATATAAATGAGATAAACAGCAATGAAACTTGTATAAACTATATACATTTCTAGAAACTAAAGAAGACAAACTTTCGAATGAGACAATAATTTAAAAAAAAGAACATTTTCTTGAAAATGCCTAATGAAGGGTCGTTGAGTACCTTAACATGCATCAGTTCATCAACCATTGCGATAGGACCCCTGTTGCTATCAGATGGTGGGAAAGGCAGAGAGTTGAAAAGGAGGGTTCGATTTTAAGCCGTGCCAGTTATGTTAATTCCGACCCAGGTGCTATAGAAGCGTAAAACTGTTTCTCATTTGGAGAAATACAGTATATCAACTGCCAATCCTGGTCAGAGAGTTTAGATCCCTCCCATGTCAAAGCCTTCCACTCATCAATTGAATTATTGGGCATAATGTAGAATTATGTTTTCCCTTGAGTGCCTATTGAGATCCCATAACAAAGTATCAAGAACATCGAAGAAACATTATTGTGTATATTTATCGGGATTAAATTTATGTATTACCCTCCTGTACTTCGAAAATCAAACCATAAATTGAAAAAACATGTCATCCTTTTAATATACTTTCAGATCTTTCAGTTGACATACCGTTGATTAATAAACCCAATCCCCAATATTGATGGATGTGACCCTTAAAATATGTATACATCAATTTCCAAATTATGACTAAAACGGTGGTTCTGACAGGAATTCCACACAGACAGTTCTGTGTTTCGTAGGGACATAGATTTTCAGTTCGTGACTCAACATCGTAGGCTAGTGGAAAGAAAAGCGGGGTATCGAGAGGGCGAAATTCATAGCAGAATTGAAATTACATTTCTTGGTCTATTATCTGGTGAGCTTTTGCTTGGAGGATATAAAAAATCTGTGATCAACTTGAGGTTCAAAGCAGTATGTCCTCTTACAATTTCCGTAACGACACACATCCAAAAAAGTGTTGCATCTCCTTGGTTCCAGGATCGTCTGACCACTGACTCTGGATGTCGATATAACATCACGAACACAGACCCCTTGACTGTTCCTAGATGTCACTAAACCTGTCTAAAGCTGTACACAACCATGCATGAGCAGGGAATATTCTGCGAGGATTTGAACCCTTGATTCAATATTGCACAATCGGTTTATATAACCAATTTGGAACTCTGTCTTAAAACATCCTGTACATGTCAGCGTTACCGAAATTATAAGCACGTTTGAAGGTTTCATGCTTAACTGCATTTAATTTCCATAACATTTAATGGATTTCTACGAAACATTTTATATACAGTGTATGCGAAAACAATTGTACACATTTTAGAGACAGCAGTCCTAACAACTACGTAATAATTCTCCCTGTGCATTTGAGCAGTAGACTTTCAATATCTCATAAGCCATGCAAAGAAACACTTTCAAACAAACTGTAGTGCTCTATTAGGTCTCAATGCTTCAGGTATATTTTGAGTAGCGTTTCATGCCAGATTTTGCAGTGGATGCATTTTTAATATTGGCAATATTGAATCTTCCTTCAACTACATACATTACGAGGTTATTGAATATTACCTGGTGTATGCTCCAGTTGTTGCCTCAGTGGACATCATTTGCTACAGAAAATCCAGACTTACTTACTTCTCCAATGTATTTCTGACACTGTATGATGAAAATGTTTCTATTTGGATCCATCTTTGGAAATACGATGAACTGAAGTCTACTCAGACCCTTGGAAATTGGATACAAAATCGGCCGCTTTTTTGTCTATTCATCTGAACGCCCCGATATCATAACTTGAAAATGCTAAATCAAAATCAAAAACAAAATGAAACTCTCCAAAGGAAGACAATCTCACATGCTACAAGTTTTATAACATTGTTGCAAAAATAAAATATAATTTAATTTTCCTTCGAGTAGGTTATTATTATTATTATTATTATTATTATTATTATTATTATTATTATTAAATATTATAACATATTATTTACATCAGATTCTATACACTTCTATCACTTTGGTAATATATTATATCTCAACTGAGTATGTTTAATCATTCATTACCAATATGGCAAAATAACTTTCTCTTCACTATCACCGAGTGTCGAATAAAATACAAAACAAGCTGATTTTTTCGACAATTGCTGAAATACGACAAGCTGTCGTATAAAAAATGAATTTATTACGTCAAGTAGAAATATGTGCTATCTAAAAGTGACATTAGGCGAAATAAATGCTAAGAAAAATAGCTCATTCTAACCATCAATCAGATTTTAGAGACGAATCGCCAGGCTTACAGTCTGCGTAAACAGGTAAATGCAACACTCCTGCATTCAAAATCCTGGCATATTCTCCTACCAACTTCCTTACGGTGAAGTGAAAATTTCTCATGGTGAATTGTGTGACGTGTTTCCAGATATAAAAACGCAGCGAAATAGTGGTTACGAAAGTAATGCAACAATTCATAACTACACTGACTACATGAACCGTTCCCAATACAATTCCTACTACATAATGCAAGTTTTGTGTCAGACCTTCATTTTGTCAGTTGCGTCAGGAACATCTCGTGGCCTATGGTCCCTTGGTGAACCAAGAAGTATCACCATCTTCCCAAGTTGTGTACTCCAACATACTCCGGCTGGCTGGTTTGACTCTGCTTCCATTTCCAGTCCCATCATCCTGTATGGTGATTCCTCGTTAGCGTCGCCCATGGTGGGCAAACAAATCCCATTTGGCGGTTGCCAGGGTAGTCTTCAGGTAGTGATTACTGCTGCTAATTTCATCCTCTCACCCGCCAATCCACGCCCTTTTACTTTTCCATGGTAAAGCACATGTTACCAGGTGTTGAAATAATTACTTGTTGTAGATCTGTGGATATCGTTGTGGTGTTGATATTAAGCATTTCATAATAAGCGAAAATATTTGCCATAATAGCAAATTGTGTAAATCCGTATTGATAGAATATTTAAAAACTCTTATGTTATAATATTCGCCAAATCAATACTTAAATAGTACATTATGCAACGAGCCTATAATGGCTATAATTAAGACCCGAGTATTTTTTATAAAACGAGCGTATGCGAGTTTTATAATTTCCATACGAGTGTCTTAGTTACCATTATAGGCGAGTTGCATACGACTGTTTATGTTCGACGATAATTATAATTTTATTATATGTTTTAACATAAATATTCATAAATATCTGTTGAGAGTCAGCCACAAGAATTTTGTTATCGGAGAGCGAGCGCGAGACATCTCTCTGTCTTTCAAGATCTTTGACGCATGCGCTCTGTGTCCTTGCAATGACATATGCAAGCCATATGTTTACCTCTGCCGTCCCTCAGTAATATTGTCACCGGAGTCGTTTGAATGCGCTGTGTAGAAATTAGTGTTGGTGATTTTAAAGTACAGTGCTATTTCTTGTTTCATATTCACCAGTTTATTTACGCGAACATATTTACGGTGCGTATTCCATGTCGATAATGTATTATAGTTCGATGTTGTGTTTATGTCCGACATGTTGGATTTTGAGCGCATGCGCGAAGGTATCGTTACCTAATTGGTCAATGAACGAGCTCTGATTGGCTGGAGAAACTGTATCATAATGAAAATAAGTGTTATAATGACCATCATTATGACACCGTTTTCTGACACATAATAGTGAGGGTCGAACATAAAATCATTTAATTGTCTATATATTACAGACTATGTGTACATGTTTCAAAACTCATTGGTTTCTCCTTCAGCACATAAATATAACTTATCTTAACAATAATTAGACTTAACTAAGAATTGGATATCCTTACAATAAGAATTAAGAATTAATTAAGAAAAAGCATTAAACATAATCCTTTGAAAATACCTTTGAAAAATCGTATTATAATCTTTTGAAAATATCTATGAAAATTTTTAATATAGGCAATTATAGGTGTCACTGAATAGTAATAATATTCTTCATTTGGTATACCTCTTCTTCAAAATAACTATTAAAAGTCTTCTTCCTTTTCTTCTATGAAAATATGTATTGTAGGTTATCATGTGTGCCGCTGAATAGTAATAATAGTTTTCTTTTGGTAAATATCATCTTCTAAATACTGTAACTAGTAAAAGTTTTCTAATGTATTTTCACAAAGTTAGAACATTTGGTAAATTTGTGTAGTCTCCGTTTTTATCACTGTTGCTTTAGTCATGAATTTATTTGTATACTTTTGATTTGTTCGGATGGTTTCATCATATATATTATTTCAGTAGTATAGATCCCTCTTGCGGCACTCACAAGCGACCGATCGTGAAAATTAGCATTCAAATGAAACAGAATAGACATTAGCAGTGACGAATTGCACTCTAATTGCATTAATATCAATAATTTCTTTAAAAAAATGACTTAAAAAAGCGTACGAAGTGTGCGATTTGCAGATACTGTTGATGTATGAAAATACGCTCCATAATTGCTGTCCACTTCACATTTTGGTAGCTGTGACGCCCGTTTCATGTCATTTTAACATTATGAGGTCTTTCCTTTACCATTTTGCATGGATTTCAGAAACAGTAAATCAAAGAAATGAGTACTCAAATCGTATAATTTCATAAATATCGAATAACCGGTGAGTGTTACAGCACACTCAGCACACAAATGACACTATCAGTGAAAAATTGCATTCTAATTTCTTAAATATCAATTTTTGTAAGAAGTGTTCGATTTGCAAAACCTATTGGGGAAAGTGTGGTTTATGAACATGCGAGATTTCTCGCACGGGTCCGATAGTGTTCTTATATTAATGTTTCAGATGTGTAATTTTATTTCTCTGTATTAAATATTTATGAAATGGGATTGATATTTCTTTGATCTTTAATAACTGTCTTCATTTCTTTGTAACGGAGATGTATATCGTATGTAGACAAACCTTCAGGAACTGATAACCTAGAGCATCAAGTCCGCCGCGGCGGTGTGGTAACCCATTCCCATCGACCCGAAGGACGAGATTCTTGTCTCGGGGACGTGTCGGGTGAAAGTTAGGTAATGTGGGTTGAGCCCAAATTCAGAATTCATGCTACTACAAGAAACAAACATGAAAAATTAAAACTGGAAACATCAGGAAATATTTCCTATAGATTCTAAATAAACAAATAAGAATCTACAAATTGTCGAACTAAATACAGTCCAGGTTTTGGAATCTAAAGTACTCCTATCAAATAATATTACATTCTACTCTCATGTTGGGCAACGAAATTTACATACAAAAATTCTAGCTAGTATAACCCTATTGAGAAGGAAATATCCTACTTGTAAGTCCTAGAAAATCCTTCTTGGACGTCCTACCAAACAAAGATATCCAAAGCTAGGTCAGTGGCTAGTTATAAAAACCCCTAACCAAAAATACAATAATAAGTCGATAGAATAATGTTATTCATCCTACAGTGGTTCTACCCTGATTCAAAACTGTTAACATTGGTGGTACAACTGAATCCAATAAATCTAGTAATATAAAACTTAACCATAATTATAATATGATAATAACACGATAAATTAATAACAATGCTGACACTCCGTCGGTCTGAGCCTGGTTCACAAAACTGTTGACATCGGATGGTACAACTGAATCCAATAATGATAATAATAATAATGCCCCTGACTTATCTTATATACACAAAAATTCACCACTGCCAACGTTTATCGTTAATTCTAGCTACGCTCTTACACTATCCTCACCTCACCTATCAAACTATGCATCTCCCCAAACGCTCTACTGAATGTACATCGTATTTACACATATTCTCAACGTCAACAACTCTAGATTGTGCCTAGGTCTATTCGTCACAACTCATTCCATCGAGATCATCCTCTCTTGAAAATGAAAATCTACAGACTTCTTCAAGACGACCGACCGAGTCAGGGAATGGAATGAATGAAGACCCCCATCTAGCGGCGAGGATATGAACTGTACCGGCTGCCGAAGCCTGTCGCACTCCCCTGGGGCAATGATTAAATGAATGACTGATGAAATGAAATGATAGTGGAGAGTGTTGCTGGAATGAAGTTGTAACAGGGAAAACCGGAGTACCCGGAGACAAACCTGTCTGCTTCCGCTTTGTCCAGCTCAAATCTCACATGGAGTGCCCGGTATCTGAACCACGGGCCCAGCGGTGAGAGGCCGGCGTTCTGCCACGGAGGCTTATCATCCTCTCTTACCTTGAAATATTCTGTAATAGTTATAAAATAATTTATTGTAATAATGTTTAACTACAGTATTATAAACCATCTTGTGTTGCGTTGTTTCTTTTTATTATTATTTGTTCCCAAAATTATTTAAGCTTCTTATTTAGATCACTTTTTATTGATAGCAAAACCTAATTTGTCATCCATATTGTTATTAATATCAGATATTATGTTTTGTTATTACTCACTAAAATTCGCGTATTATTGTCTATAATTTATTTATTTATTTATTTATTTATTAATTGCCTCCAACAGAATAAAATTCTAATTACTGGAGACTGACCAATTTTACATAGATTTATCATAATCACATGTTAAAGAAAAAGGAAAAAGAAGAAACACAAACAATAATAATACAGTTCAGATTGTACAATATTCAAGTTTAACTATTCTTTACACAACAACAAACACCCTATATCATCAGATCAGCTGATAGGTTAACCTTACCTAACGCCAATGTTCATTACTCTCAAATATTATATCATCTTAGCTTCATAATTTTTCCATTCACATGCTCACTATAACTCTCGTGATCACCTACCAACTGTCATAAATCATCTTTAATTCTCATGAACCACTATATTTCAATTCCATAATACGCATGAACACTTATTGTTTCCACTTCCTTAAGACATTTCTCATACTAGTTCTAAAATCAGCTGTTTGCTATCAACATCACGTTCATATCTTCCATAAATAATGTGGACCTCAAACCATGACTCAAAATACTGTCATCTTACAACACAAAATTCTCTATAATATCATGCTACTATTTTTCCAAATTTGTTGTGCAATAGTTATTTTTCATATTTATAACGTTTCATAAATCATGATCTCGATGTTCCCCGTGTCAAAAAACATTGTAGTTTGTGTCAAGTCTCATCACCACAAATCTAGCATAAACGTCTCATAATCGACTCTACGAATCAAAGCTCTTCCTATATGAGTTTCTGTCATAATTTTCAGATGCATATTCTAACTCTCAAATCTGTTCAAACCTGAGCTATTTCCTTACTATGCTTGCTTCTCAAATGTTATCTCACACCAATAATGAAATGCTCGAATGCTCCGAGTGAGTGATGGAATTCACGCGCCACTTCATCGAGGAACGCCACCAACAGCAAGGAGGTTCAGTCATGCTTTGGGGTGGAATCATGTTTGGTCGACGTACGTCTCTGTATCCCATCGACCATCCTGGCATTGCATCCGTGATTGGGACTTCCTGGTATTCCATCTGCCTTGTCAGTGATCTGATGATAAATGAACAGTTGTTCTTGTTGTTGGTTCCATTATGGCAGTCTTGCAAAGGCAGAAGCGATGGTACTCCACAAGAAAGGTGCTGATAATAAAATAATAATATAAATAAAAATAATTGCAGTATCCTATATCGATGCTCTGTACTGAAATACAGCAAACCGTGAGGAACAATGGTACGGTAATGTAGCCAAGTATTAGTCTACTTTCGAATTTAGTAAAAAAATGTCTGTGTGCATGTGTGTTTGTCCCCCGCCCAAATGTCCGTGTCAGGGACCCGGAACAGAACTGAAATGCGTTACGTACCGCTGTGTTCCACGTTACGTTACGTATGCCATACCGCGGCCCCGAGCTGGCATGCGGTATCGTTCCGGAACTGTAACTTGGAACTCAGTACGAGCATGTGGAACGTTACAGCGCTGGAACGGTACAGTCGGAACTCGACTCCCAACTGTACCGAGCATAAAGGGACGTGTTAGCGGAACGTTACGAATGGAACGGTACATGACTGGAACGATTCCTCAGCGTTACCAGTTGGAAAGTTACTCTGCGTACCGTTCTTGGTTATCGAAATAGAGTAACGTTTCCACCAGTACCCGGTTAGACTGTGTACCGTTCCAGGTTATACCAACCAGTCACCCGGTATCTATGCGTAACGTTTCAGGTTCTCAAGTTCCAAAGGAAAGTGGAACGGTACAGAGCCTGTAACAGTACAGCAGCATTTCCCAAAATGTATGTAGGCCTACAGTCTATTACAGGACTGTTACCGGTACTACTGTCCATTAGCTATTAAAACCATTATGGCTATTACACCGAATTTTTACGTAGACTATTACGGCTATTACACAGTCTATTTAGTTACCACGGCAATTGTAACACTGCGTTTATTACACTGTTACGCTGGTTGTTACAAGCTGTCACATAATAGCATAATTACACAACAACTACATCAATTACATACCTGTTATCTTATATAGGGGCATTTCTTTCATGATATCAAAATACTCTATCTAGCCTAAGGATATTTTTCAGTATCTACTGTCCTACCTAGCACCCTGATAAAAAGATCCTTTTTTTCTGCGTCAACAACTATCCCAGTTTGAACGATGCCATATGCAATTCCAGGCAAAATATTTATTCAAACATAGGATAATTGCTTCTTGAAATATCAATAAAAATAAAAATAAAAATACTGATTTCAGTCTGAGTGCGTGCCGCATCAGACAGGGCAAGGCACCTTGCTCGTTTCGATCGCGGTCATACTGTAGCTTACGTTAGAAATGTGTTTCCTAAAAACAATACGATGTATCCCATTGATTCGAAATATTTATTGTTGCTCCATATAGAGGTTTGGAACATAGGGTATTGTTCATCGCTCCATGTAGTTGAGGTTTTTATGGAATTTGTCTGATAGGCCTAAACTTTGTTATTGTGATGTCTGTAGTAACGTGTATATTTGTAATGATGGCATGGCTTGGGAAGGAGTAGGCCGTGGCCTTGACTTAGGAACTATCCACCCATTTTCCTGGAGTAGAAGTGGGAAACCACGGAAAACCACTCTAAGGTGGCTTAGATGGGAATCCAACTCACCTTATCGCAGTGTTGCCATATAAGGCAGAGTGTAACCTACACACCAAACTTTAGCTCCTTTGTGACCAATAATAGTATTTCTTTTCTAAATTAAACCTCCCGTTCTTGCTTTTCGTTTACATGTTAGTCTATTTTCATTTAGTAGTGATAGAAGCCATTTTTCAGTGATGCTTAATTCTAATAATGAAAGCTATTCAGTCGTGTTGACCGACTGAAAAGTTTCCTTTATTATCTACGTTTATGAAAGATAGACCTATGACATCACATATAGTCCGTGTGTGTGTACGTATGTGTGTGTTTGCATGTGTCCGTCGCCTCGCTCTCCTCCCTAATAAAATCTAAACTGCTGGAGCGCTTTCAACGAAACTCTGTAAGGTCATAGTACTATTTTGTCCAACCCCGACTGTGCTCTTCAAATTTTATTACATCTCACCAATCCAACATGGCAACTGTGCGAAATATTTCACCGGCATTCCATATCTCCGAAGCTATTACAGATATCACCCTGACGTTTTGTATGGTGGAAAAAAGCACTAATAGAAGTGTAACGCTGGGAATCTCAAAAACCTCTTTATAAAACGAACATGGCGGCCAAGCGAAGTTGTTGTATTTAAATAGCCTTTTCTCGCATTTAAACCAAACGAGCGCCGTCACACATGGTACAGCAAATGGTATACACCTTGTAATGCACTGACATCCTATTCAGCTCAATTGTTTACATAACTTCAAGATGGCGGCTGTGCGACATTTTAAAATTAAGGTTTAATTTCTTGTGCCCTAATCATGCGATCGAAACCAACGTTTGAACAATGAACCTACGCAATAATCATCTAATAGTGCATAGCTCTATGGCCTAAAAAGTACATAAAAATCCAATATGGTGGCCATCCGAAATATTTAGACGATTCTCAATGTCAACTAATCTGTGACAGCAATCAAACTTCATTGTTTTTTTAACCACAAGATGGCGCCAGTGTCAATTTTAAAATTTATTTTTTGCCTGTTTCTATTTATGAAAAAAATAGGCTTATGAGATCACCTTTTATCGTGTGTGTGCGCCCGTGTGTGTGCCCCCATACCCCACTAATAAAATCTAAGTGGCTGGATAGATTTCAATTAAATTCGGTAAGGTCATAGTACTATTCTGGCCGACCCTGACCGTGCCCTACAAACTTTATTACGTTTCAAAAATCCAACATGGCGGCTGTGCGAAATATTTCACTGGCATTCTATATCTCCGAATCTCAGAAGACTTCTGTTACTTAGGAAGCAAAATAACCAGTAATGGACGGAGGAAAGAGGATATAAAAAGTAGGTTGGATCAGGCAAGGAAAGCATTTCTACAGAAAAGAAATCTGTTGGCATCGAGCGTGGGGCTCTATGGAAGTGAAAATTGGACTATTGGTGCAGCAGAAAAGAGGAGAATTGAAGCGTTTGAAATGTGGTGTTACAGGAGAATGATGAAGATCAGATGGGTAGATAGGGTTACAAACGAAGAGGTACTAAGACGAGTGGGAGAGGATGGATGTTTCTGGCGACTGCTAATGAAGATAAGAGATAGGTTGGTAGGACACATACTAAGACACCCAGGAATAGCAAACTTAGTTATGGAAGGAAGGGTCGAGGACAAGAACTGTAGGGGTAGACCGAGATTAGAATATGTTAAACAGTTCGCCTCGAATGTAGGGTGCGGTAGCTATGTAGAGATGAAACGCCTATCTCAGGACAGGGAGGCATGGAGAGCTGGATAAAACAAGTCAAAAGACTGAAGACTCAAACAACAACATCAGCCGATATGAATGAATTGATAAATATCAAAGACACAAGATAAATGTATAGCGTAACAATAAAAAGTACCTTGGTATTAAACCTATATGGTGCACCATAAAGAAGGATGGAAAATTGAACTTCTAAATCAACATACCGTAACATGATGTATGAAAATATGATAAAATAATCAATTGCAACAAATTTCAAACACGTATTAAAACTCTAAAAATGCCTGATTTTCCTACAGATCACTGCCTGTGGAAGAACGTGGCTTGTATTAAGGGACTTTTTTCAAGAAACATTGTGTGTCTGTGTGTGTATATGTCTGCTCCCCCCTTTCAATTGAAACATGAAATTTTGTACAGAGGTAGCACTAGAAAAGGGCACCTCAGTGTCATGTTTATTTTGCCGCCACCTTTACCAAATCTCAATTGTGGCTACTCAATTGGTCAAAACTTAACATTAATAAACGACTAGCCTAATCTAATCATCAGGGACCCGGAACAGAACTGAAATGCGTTACGTACCGCTGTGTATGCCATACCGCGGCCCCGACCTGGCTTGCGGTATCGTTCCGTAACTGTAACTTGGAACTCGGTACGAGCAAGTGGAACGTTACAGCCCTGGATCGGTACAGTCGGAACTCGACTCCCAACTGTACCGAACATCAAGGTACGTGTTAGCGGAACGTTACGTATGGAACGGTACAGTCGGAACTCGCCTCCTAACTGTACCGAGCATCAAGGTACGTGTTAGCGGAACTTTAGCTCCTTTGCGACCAATAATAGTATTTCTTTTCTAAATTAAACCTCCCGTTCTTGCTTTTCGTTTACTTGTTAGCCTATTTTCATTTAGTAGTGATAGAAGCCATTTTTCAGTGATGCTTAATTCTAACAATGAAAGCTATTTAGTCGTGTTGACCGACTGAAAAGCTTCCTTTATTATGTACATTTATGAAAGATTGGTCTATGACATCACATATAGTCCATGTGTGTGTACGTATGTGTGTGTTTAAATGTTTCCGTCGCCTCGCTCCCCTCCCTTATAAAATCTAAACTGCTGGAGCGTTTTCAACGAAACTCGGTAAGGTCATAATACTATTTTGTCTGACCCGACTGTGCTCTTCAAATTTTATTACATCTCACCAATCCAACATGGCAACTGTGCGAAATATTTCACCGGCATTCCATATCTCCGAAACTATTACAGATATCACCCTGACGTTTTGTATGGTGGAAAAAAGCACTAATAGAATTGTAACGATGGGACTCTCAAAAACCTCTTTACAAAACGAACATGGCGGCCAAGCGAAGTTGTATTTAAATAGACTTTTCTTGCATTTAAACCATCCGAGCGCCGTCACACATGGTACAGCAAATGGTTTACATCTTGTAATGCACTGACATCCTATTCAGCTCAATTGTTAACATAACTTCAAGATGGCGGCTGTGCGAAATTTTAAAATTAAGGTTTAATTTCTTGTGTCCTAATCATGCGATCGAAACCAACGTTTGAACAATGCACCTACGCAATAATCATCATCTAATAGTATATAGCTCTATGGCCTACAAAGTATATAAAAATCCAATATGGTGACCTTCCGAAATATTTAGACGATTCTCAATGTCAACTAATCTGTGACAGCAATCAAACTTAATTGTTTTCCTAACCACGAGATGGCGCCAATGTCAATTTTAAAATCTCGTGTTTAGCCTATTTCTAATTATGAAACAAGATGTTCAGTAAAGAACATATAGCCTACTTTCTCCTAAATGCATGGGTATTGTTATAACTCTTTGTCCTTTTCAAGGAGCATAATTGAATGTTGGTTGTAGTAGCTTGTTGAAATACAACGTGCTATAGAGATATTAAACATGAATATGAGGTGCCCTTTGCTAGTGCTACCTCTGTAAAAAATGTCATTCAATTCGGTTTCACCGTGTTTGAATTGATATGGAGAATGGATTTGCACACATACATGGCCGCTATTTGCAAACTATTGGGCTGATGACCTTGTAGTCAGTCATAAGATGCTTTCCACAAGAAGGCATGTTGTTGCGAAATCTGGTAGAGATCAAATGATTAGGATGGTCGTAATTTGATTTAAGCTTTTAACATTTGGGTGGCCGTCATTCCGTTTCCGTCAAGATGGCGGCGATATAAAACATGACACTGGGGTGCCCTTTGCTAGTGCTACCTCTGTACCAAATTTCGTTCAATTCGGTTTCACCGTGTTTGAATTGATAGGGGGAATCGATTTGCACACTTACTTGGCCACCATCAGCAAACTATTGGGCTGATGATCTTGCAGTTTGGTCAGAATATGCTTCCCATATAAAGGTATGTTGTTGCAAAATTTGGTAGAGACTAGATTATTAGGTTTCCGTCAAGATGGCGGTGATTAAAAACATGACACTGAGGTGCCCTTTCTAGTGCTACCTCTGTACCAAATTTCGTTCCATTCGGCTTCACCGTGTTCGAATTAATAGGGGGAATCGATTTTCACACAAAGATGGCAGCCATCCGCAAACTATTAGGCTGATGACCTACTAGTTTGGTCAAAGGATGTTCCCCCCGTAAAGGTATGTTTTTGCAAAATTTGGTAGTGATCGGATGATTAGGTTAATCGTAATTTGATTTAAGCTTTGAACATTTGTTTGGCCGCCATTACGTTTTCGTCAAGATGGCGGCGATATAAAACATGACACTGAGGTGCCCTTTGCTAGTGCTACCTCTGTACCAAATTTCGTTCAATTTGGTTTCACCGTGTTTGAAAAGATAGGGGGAATCGATTTGCACACAAATATGGCCACCATCCGCAAATTATTATGCAGATGACCTCGTAGTTTGGTCAAAGGATTCTTCATACTTAAAGGTATAATGTTACAAAATTTGGTAGAGATCAGATGAATAGGTTGGTCGTAATTTGATTTAAGCTTTGAACATTTGAGTGGCCGCCATTACGTTTACGTCAAGATGGCGGCGATATAAAACATGACACTGAGGTGCCCTTTGCCAGTGCTAACTCTGTACCAAATATCGTTCAATTCGGATTCACCCTGTTCGAATTGATGGGGGGGTGGGGACAGACATTCAGAGTACACACACACACTCACACACACACACACACACACACACACACAGACACACAGACACACAATTTTTGGCCCTGTAGTGATCTCATAAGTCTACTTTCATTTTTTGCAAAAATCGAAAGTAGGCTAATAATAATGAATATGAAGGAAAATTGAATTTGTGTTTGTATAAACTTGTAGGCTCAACTAATTATATTTTCAATTTTAATTTTGTTTTCTCTGAGAAAATGTTGTATATGCATCTTCAAGTTTGCATGTTTTCCTTTAAATTCTTTTAATTTAATTGGGAGAATATTATATAATTTTGGTGAGAAATACAGAAAGTTACGTTTGGCTATACATAACTTAGGTTGATATAAAATAGAGTGATCAACATTATTCGCAGTATGAGATTCTGCACTATCTGAACACTTTTTAGTACAGTTTTATAGGCGCCTCCCGAGGCAAGAACTGACTGGACTAGAGCATGGGAGATGTCTCTTATTAATTTGTAATTGACAATATGTTTTAAATTGTGAAATATATAGATTGTTCTTATTTTACTTGTAAGGTGTTTGCATTTGGTGTTAGTCAACTTCTAGAAAGGGGAGATGGGCCACAAAAGGTTGAGAACCACTGGGCTACGCCTACCGTTGATGAATTTCAAAATAAGAGAAAAATAACTGTGCATGTAATTTGCAGGATAAGAATAATTATGTAACAAGTTTGATGATGATAATGATGATGATGATGATGATGATGATGATGATGATGATGATTGGTGTCTTAACGGTCGGAACAGCAAGGCCATCTGCCCAAACATAGGCTAATGTTATGCAAATAGTGTCAGTCTGAGTGAAACAGCTGGTTAAGAACTTATTTTCTATCAAGTTACAACACATAGCGAGAGCATTTGAATGCAAATATCTCTAGACGAATTTTAATCCACGCAAAATAACTCGAACCACCCCGTGGCACTACAGCCCATGTTTGATCCTGGCCTACCAAGCGACCGCTGCCCAGCCATTCGGCCTACAGATTGAAGGGTGAAGCGAGGTCAGGTCGCGTGTACACTTTTCCTTCTCCTGATGCAGAATTGAGAAGAGGCAGGTTCGATTCCCACCTCAGCCATCCTGGAAGTGGTTTCCAAAGTTTCTCATTTCTACTCTAGGCAGATGCCGAGATTGTACCTAAATTAAGACCATGGACTCCTCCTAGCCATATTCTAGACCAATTACAAGTACACAATAGTACGCTACAGCAGTCACTATAACACAAATTATCAGACAGATTCCACATACACCAAAGTATTACATAATCGCAAAGCCTTCAAAATAAATAAACGACAAAAAGTACCACTTTTCAGCCCTCGAGTCAGATCTTAACTATGACTGGCTGCGTTGCTCAGTGGTAACGTTCTCGCATGCTGTGCCCAAGGTTACAGGATCGAATCCTGGCGCAGTTGGCATTTGTGGGTGCGTAAATGCGATGGAGCCAGAGCCGTGTCAGTAGTTTTACTGGCACGTTAAAGATCTCCTTCGGGACAACATTCCGACACCCCGGCGTCTATGGATCATAAGTTTCTGGCTGGAATCCAACCCAGAGCCTCCTCGGTAAGAGAAAAGCGTGCTATCCATACACCACGGGGGACAATAATAATAATAATCATAATAATGAAAGGGGTTTAAGGTACCTTTTAACTGCTGTGGCCTTTTAAAAGGATAAAGGCATAATGTTTGTTTCACTGAAAGTGTGCAAATCCCATTTTGTACAACCCTACATGGAAGTGTGTTTACGGGAATTTCCAGAGCCAGTGGGTCATTCTGCAAGATCAAGTAAGTTATCTTAACCTTTGGGTTTTGACAATGGTAGTGGTGGGGGACCGAAAGGAGAAGGATCTCAGCGGAAGAACCAGAACTTGGCCTGGGGCAATTGGCCAGAAAGGACTGTGCGATGGAATGACAAGATAAGAAAGATCCACTCAGAAGATTAGCTGACTCAATTCGCCAACTCCCAGACAGACAAGTGGATAGTTTCACACTTTATTTAATACCCTATGGACCCACGATGCCATAATTTTTCAAATTTTAGAAAGAGTGTAACTTCGTATGGCGAACGTTGGGTGTATCTCAAGAAAGGAATTGAAAAACAACTTTCAACAATGCAATATCAGTAGAAGAAAGACTTGCAGGTACGTCGAGGTAAGATAAAATTCACACCTAGTTTATAAAACTTTGTATTTGAGTTTCATTGTAGTAACAACCTATATGATTTTATTCATTCATTTATTAATTTATTCATTCAAACATTTATTTATTTATTTATTTATTTATTTATTTATTTATTTACTAGCAACCCGACCCGGCTTCGCCTGGGAACAGTTATGAATGCATTACGTGATAAGCGCTTTTTTCCAATGTCAATGAACAACGACCAATATCCGTTTTACGTCTCGGCGTGATGGGTTAAAATCACTGACTGGACTATTAATTATATTATCATGGAGATGCATGTGCAACAAATTCTTGTCAGACGTAATTTAAGAATGGCGAGGTGCATGTAACACAAATCCACCTTCCGTCAAATCTTAACTTGACTGTGAATTTTGCGGAACGAAAAGTTCACAGGCGAAATAAAGAAAAGCCGAGTTGCACTTCCAGGGAAACTCCCAACACAACCACTCTTCTCTAAAGTTTTTAACTCAACACGACTCGACAGTTTGCTGCTGGCTGTATCTGGGGCAATAAGCTCGTCCGCTAGCTAAGCTGTCACTGGGGTGATAAGACTCGCCCCTAGCTAGCTCGTAAACTTTCGCCTCAGTAACTGAATGGAGATTGTTGGAAGAAATGAAATCGTAAAAACACTTATAGTAGGCGATGTATTGAAGATAGAGATATGCTCTCCCGGGCTTTCTTGCAGAACTTTTCATGCTGAACAATTCTTACACTCATAGTATATAGATATTTTAATGGTTTGCCCAGCGTAAGCTTAAAAAGCGCACGGAAACCAGTTTTTTATTTTACCTTTTCACTGAAATCGTTAGTGCTTGACTTCCTTTGGTCACAAATAAATTATTTTCTACAGAAACCTTCCTCGAGATGTCCTTTACAGAATGGTGAAAACCGCATCAAAATCCATTCAGTGGATCTCAAGATTACCCGTGACATCCAAGAATCGTGGACTTTGTTTTATACTAAGTAGAGATTATACGCCAATCAGTATAATTTAATATAATATAATCCTCCGTCCGTCCAATCTTAAATTGACTGTTAATTTTGCGGAACGAAAAGTTCACAGGCGAAATGAGAGTTGCACTTCCCTGGAATTGCGAGGTGAATGAAACTCACATCCCCCTTCCGTCCAATGTTAACTTGACTGTGTTTCACAGGCGAAATGAAGAAAACCCGAGTTGCACTTCCAGGGAAACTCCAAACACAACCATCCTTCTCAGAAGTCTTAACTCAAAACGACACAACGGTTTGCTGCTAGCTGTATCTGGGGCAATAGGTTCGCCCGCTAGCTAGGCTGTAACAGGGATGATAGACTCGCCCTTAGCTAGCTCGTAAACTGTCGCCTCAGTAGTTGAATGGACATGGTTGGAATAAATTAAAACGTAAAAACACTTTGGCCTATAGTGGGCGATTTATTGAAGATACACATATGCTCTCGCGGACTTTCTTGTAGAACTTTTCATGCTGAACAATTCTTACGCTCATAGTATTTAGATATTTTTAACGGTTTGCCCAGCGTAAGCTTACAAAGCGCTCGGACGCCAGTTTTTTTTTTCGACTTTTCCACTGAAATCGTTACTGCTCGGCTTCCTTTGATCATAAATAAATTATTTTCTTCAGAAATTATCCTCGATATCCTTTACAGAATGGTGAAAACCAAATCAAAATCCATCCAGTGGTTCTCGAGTTTACCCGTAACATCCAAGAATCGGGGACTTGGTTTTAGACTAAGTAGAGATTTATTTATTTATTTATTTATTTATTTATTTATTTACTTATTTATTTATTTAATTATGGGGCGCGTCACTCGCCCAGATCCTAGCATGATAGAGCGACTCTGCCTATGAGTTGGCCCCTTTCCTCCCATATCACCATTAATGCCCGCAAGACCCAACTCGTCGTTTTCCGTAAAAAATCCCGTATCTCCCGTCCCCGTAACAAAGTCACTCTCACCCTTCACGACGTCCCTATTCCCGAAACCACTACCGCTGTCTATTTAGGAATTACCTTCCAAAATAATCTTCGCTGGCAACATCACCTCACCACCCTCTACCGCCGTGCCTACCATCGTATCACCGCTATCCGCTCCCTCACAGGCCACACCTGGGGCCTTAACCCCCCCCCCCCCCAAATCATCAACATTTACAAAGATTTTATTCGCCCTCTCCTTCTCTATGCCTCCCTCACCTGGATTACTGCCCCACAACCCCTCTACTTCAAGCTCCACCGCCTCGACCGTCACGCCATTCGCATTGCGATGATGATAAATGTTGTTTTAAGGGGCCTAACATCTAGGCTATCGGCCCACTCGCATTGCCTATCACCTCAAACTAGATACCCCTTCTGCCCGTTTTACCCCCTGCTATACCTTCCCAACTATTCTCAGCCATATTCACTCCCTTCGTTTAAAATACCTCACCCGCGCCCAACATTCTTCCCTACCATTTTTCACCGAAGCTCTTCCTCTCTCTCCTCTAGCTCAAGATATCCTCCACGACCGCCACACACCCGCCAACTCTCATCTTTTCCCACCGCCCATTACTTGATAACTTCCACCCCACCCCCTTGCCAGCCCTCACCCCTGCCTCATTCTTCTTCCTGCTTCTCCTGAAGCTAGATCTACAATTAGACCTCAGGGGTGTCGGCCCTTCTGGCCTGCCCTTAGGGCAGCGAATTTCTCTTCGGCGCATAGCCTGCTCCTGGTTACATTTCTCTACATGCATATCTCCGAATCCCCGTTCTGTGCACACCACCATCTTCGTTGACCCACTAACTGTTCTCCGTCTTCGCACCCCAATGATTTGCAAGTGCTCCGTCTCCCTCTTACACACCTAGTGCTCCGATCTTCTAACTGCGCAGTGTTTCTTTGAACGTGCTTTTATGTGCTCTCCAGTGCTTCGCCTACCGCCGCAATGCCCCACAACTTGTGCACGTTCACAGTGTCCGTATTTCCCAATTTTATTTTCATCTCCGAACTATATTTTGACTTTTCTTTTCAGTGTTTATGCTCATGTATCTTGTTTTCATTTTCCCACGTTCCAGGACGAACATTTTAAGAACTTTTGAACTTTATTTTCTGTGTAAAGAACCACACACACTGTTTGTATTTATATTTGCGTTGTACCCACACTTTGTGTCTCTGTATATATTTTTGCTCAATAAACGGGGATTGTTTGGGGGGTTCCTCCTTGGTGGGGTGTGGTGGGGGGCCTTTTCCCTGGGGGGCTTCCTGGGTCGCGGTGACCTCTGCGCCAGCAAATTCATTTCACCCTTCCATATACGTGTGCCCTAGCACACTCCCCTCACACTTATTTTTTTTCTCTCTATTTTACTTTCCCTACGGCCAAAGGGCTACTGGTTTAGCCGACGGCCCGCCCTCGCCCTTTGTCGGGGCGGGGGAATTAAATAACGCATTGCATACATACATCTGCCTATGAGCTATGCTGTATATGCGCCCACTGTCGCGCTAGCATGGCCACATCGATAAGAAACTACGCAGAGCATCTTTGTCGCTGCGTCGAGAAGACGCTCGCCGCTGCGTCTTTGTCGCCATGTCGACCAAGCATGGCCACCTACATTTGAATCAATGTAACGTACTAAGGCGACCGTGCCGTGGCATTTCTGACGCGGCTACAAATCGCAAGCTTGGCCTCAGCCTAATCAAGCTTCAGGTCGTTTACTATCCACCTACAGTATTGTTACGTGCCACCCCCTAGTGGCACTTTTGTTAACTGGATTACGGTGGGAAGGAAGCACAACACCATTTACTGCTTAAAGAAATAATTAACTTTATTGTGGCCAGAAAATTACACTAATCAGCACACACAAGCAATTAGGAGCCTTCTCCAGTTTCCTCAAATCTCTTCCTTATGCGCTCTTGGCCCCTTTCACTTGCAACAGACCACAGAAGTTAATCCGTCCTAATGAGTCCGGTGGCCTTGGCAGAAGCTACCTGCCCCTCTTCCTCAGGTAAAACAAATACAGTTACTTACGAGCACTTGAAGTACGCTGTTCACAAGCTGGGAGAAAACAATGTCACAGGATTTCGACACCACAATATCTGACACTCAGTGAAAGCACACTTACTCAGAACACGGCAGTCCCCTGTATGTTCCTCACTTCGCCGCTACACTAGGGGTTTCGCAAGTCACCACACTTCTGTCGCTCAGAATACACGCTCACACTAGCTCGTAAAACACAACAACAACTGCTTCACGGGTCACTCTTATATAGCAGGCCGGTGACTCAATAAATGGTTCTAGATCCATCCAGAGTCCACGGCTTCTCGAGGTTTCCACCGCTGGTCCAGTCACGAATCTTCTGGACTATCCCTTTGTCTGTAGTAACCCTGTTGCATAAGGCGCGCGCAATACAGGAGGCAAGCCACAGCCCAGCCCCTGGGGCAGTTGTGACTCAAGCGGCGAGCGATGACACAAAATCACAGCCGTAACACCACCCCCTTCCTAAAAAGGCTGATCGTCCCGATCAATCATTGGTCCGTCTGTGTCCCTCCGTAGGCTGTCAGGCGATCTCGATGCACGATCTTCATCTTCGTCCTCGGGCTCCGCTGGATCCTGTAGACGACATCGTTGATCCGTTTCACGACTCGGTACGGGCCCTCCCAGGACTTCTGCAGTTTGGGTGACAGGCCTTTCTTCCGTAATGGGTTGAAGAGCCAGACCAGGTCGTCCTCGTGGAATCCGCCGGCATCCGTCTGCTGGTCGTATCGGGTCTTCATTCTGTCGGTCTCGATCCGCAGTTTCCTCCTCGCGAACGCGTGCACGTCCTCCAGTTGGTCGACCAGTTCTTGACAATACTGGCTTACCGGGATCGGATCATTCCCAGGTCGGCCAAAGGCAAGATCGACAGGTAGACGGAGCTCCCTCCCAAACATGGCCCGGGCTGGTGTGCACCCGGTGGCTTCATGCACGGCGGCGCGGTAGGCCAGGAGAAATAGTGGAAGATGTTTGTCCCAATCCCTCTGGTGCTCGCTGACGACTATTCGAAGATGGTTCTCGATGGTGCGATTGAATCGCTCTACCATCCCGTCGGACTGAGGGTGTAGTGGCGTTGTCCTTGTCTTCCGGATTCCCAGCAGCTGGCATAGGTTCTGGAACACCTGCGACTCGAAGTTCCTCCCTTGGTCGGAGTGCAGCTCCAGGGGTACTCCGTACCGGCTGACGAATTCCTTCACCAGGGTCTCTGCAATCGTCGCGGCTTCTTGGCTAGGGAGCGCATACGCCTCCGGCCATTTGGTAAAGTAGTCGCTGACGACTAATATGTAGCGGTTCCCTGCCTCGCTTAACGGGAATGGCCCAGCAACATCGATGGCCACTCTCTCCATGGGGCCGCCCACGTTGTAGGTCTTCAGTGGACCCCGTCGTCTTCGTCCTGGGCCCTTGCTGGCTGCGCAATCGTGGCACCTCGCGCAGTGGTTCTCCACGTCTGTTCGGCATCCGATCCAGTAGAACCGCTCTCTCAGCTTCTCCAGGGTCTTCTTTATCCCTAGGTGTCCACCAGATGATCCTCCATGGACTTCCTTCAGGACTTCCTCCGTCATAGCCTTTGGAACGACGACTTGTTCCCGAGATGTCTTCCCGTCGGTGCTCTCCCAGGCGTGGCAGATGAGGCCATCCCTTACAATCAGCGAGTCCCACTGCGCCCAGTAGGACTTAAACTTTGGGCTGCAGTCACTCACAATGTTCCACCCGGGTCTGGGGACACAGGCCCGCTTCCATTCGGCTATCAGTCCCAGGTCATCATCTTCTGCTTGTGCCCGCGTGAAAGATTCGCGGCTCCAGTGTCCTTGAAGTTCCACAGTAGTCCTCCGGCACTGTATCCCGGTGTTCTCCTCCCTTCGGGCACAGAAGGTGCAGTCTTCGGGGCACGGTCTTCGTGACAGGGCGTCGGCGTTAGAATGTAGTTGGTCTTTCCTGTGCTGAATCTCAAAGTTGTACTGTTGAAGTCTCTCTAACCACCGCGCGAGTTGACCCTCGGGCTGCTTGAAGTTCAGGAGCCACCGCAGGGATGCATGGTCGGTCCTGATGAGAAATTCTTGCCCGTACAGGTACTTGTGGAAGTGTTCAATGGTCTTCACGATGGCGAGCAGCTCCTTCCTGGTGACGCAGTAGTTCCTTTCTGGCTTTGACAAGGCCTTGCTGAAGTAGGCCACTACTCTCTCCTCGCCGTCCACTACCTGCGACAGGATTCCCCCTATGCCAAAGTCGCTGGCATCGGTATCGACGATGAACCTTGTTCCAGGTCTGGGGTAGGCCAGAATAGGCGCGGTGCACAGAGCCTGCTTGAGTTGCTCGAAGGCATTGTGGCATTCTGCTGTCCACGTGAAGAGTTGGTCCTTCTCAGTCAGTCGATGTAAAGGTTTGGCGATGTCGGCGAATCCTCTCACGAAGCGACGATAATAAGTGCAGAGTCCCAGGAAGCTTCGTAGTTGCGACTTGTCCTTCGGAACTGGCCACTCCCTCACAGCTGCGGTCTTTTCTGGGTCGGTGCGCACCCCTTCCTCGGAGACGATATGCCCAAGGTACTGGACCCGCTTCTGGAAGAGCTGACACTTCTTGGGGCTCAACTTCAGCTGGGCAGCCCGTAGCTTCAACAAGATCTCCTTCAGGTTGCTGTAGTGCTCCTCGAAGCTCCTCCCCAGAACGATGACGTCGTCTAGGTATACCAGGCAGGTCTTCCAGTGTAGTCCCCTCAGAATGGACTCCATTAGCCTTTCGAAGGTTGCAGGGGCGTTGCACAGACCGAATGGCATGACGGTGAACTGCCAGAGCCCGCTGCCCACAGAGAACGCCGTTTTCTCGCGGTCCTTAGGGTGGACCTCCACCTGCCAGTAGCCACTCTTCAAATCCAAGGTGGAGAACCATCTTGATCCTGATATGGTGTCCAGCGTGTCGTCGATCCGGGGTAGAGGGTAGCTGTCCTTTTTCGTGACGTCGTTCACCCGCCTGTAGTCCACGCAGAACCTGGTGGAACCGTCCTTCTTCTTCACTAGCACGACCGGAGAACTCCAAGGACTATGTGATGGCTCGATCACCCCTTGCTCCTTCATCTCTTCTACCATCCGGTCGACTTCGGCTTGCTTGGCGAGCGGGACACGTCGGAATGGGGCCCTAATCGGTGCGCTGTCCCCAACGTCGATTCTGTGCTGGACCAAGCTTGTCCTGCCGAAGTCTTTGCTCCCCACGGAGAAGACATCCTGGAATTCGCGTAGCAGGTCCTGAAGTTGGCGTGATTGCTCTTCGTCTAGATGGTCCTGGGATCCTTGGTACAGCTTCTGTAGTTCTTCTGGCAGGGCGCGTCTTCTTCGGTTGTCCGTTTGCAGGTGTCCGTCCGTCGTATCTGTGATGCGGGCAATCCAGGTAACGGGCTCGCAGACTCCTAGGTTGGTGTCCCGGTGAACCGTAATGTCGTAGTCGTTCAGGTTGGACAGGCGGACGTACGGCCGAGACGTCGTGTTGATGAGAGTCTTGGCAACTAGCAATCCTTTTGTCTGGATGTCCTCATATTTTGGCTCGATAACAGCCGCCACTCCCTCAGCAGTTCCGTCGACAATTACGGCAGCGCTGACCTCCGTCCTGGCGGGAACGATGACGTCCTCTCTCAGCCTTACTCGTCGTGCGGTGACGGCCTCGTGTGCTGGTTGCAAAGCAAGTTCCTCACCTCCGAAGTGCAGAGTGTTGGTACTCAGATCCAAGATGATGTTGTTCTGGTCCAGGAAGTCCAGTCCGACGATCACTTCATTTGATACGTCAGCCACAAGCACTGGATGCTTTATCGCCCGTCGACCAATGACGAACTCCAGTGATGCTTCGCCGTGTACCGGTGCGGTCTCTCCGGTCGCGGTTATTAGCTGGAGGTTCCTTTGTGTGGGTTGCACTCTCCACTTCGGGATCACGGTGGGACTGACGATGGTCCTCGATGCTCCCGTGTCGATTAGCATGGGCCAGCTCTCTCCGTTGACGACTCCGTCGACCATCAGGCTGCTATTATCCCTCCGTAACTGCGTCACACGAACTTGGACTGCCGGGGCTTGACGACTGTCACAAGCCAACCTTTGCCCCCCTAGGCTGGCTGATACTTGCTTTCCTGGGCCGCGCGGTTTCCCTACGACTGACTGTCCCGACGGAAACCCTTGGCGGCGGCGATCACCGCAGTCCTTGCTCAGGTGGCCTCTCTTACGGCAGGTCCAGCAGGTCGGTAGTCCTCTTCCGGGCCGCCTCTCCGGATGTCCTTCGGCTACGTTTTTGCTGGTGGTACCGCGACTATCGAAGAAACGGCTTAGCGCCTCCATTAATTCTTCGGCCAGGGGCTTGGTCTCGCTGGTTTTTACTGGTTCGTCGACGTCCACTTGACGCACCCGCGCGTGCATTCTAGATGCCTGTTTCGCCGTCTCAAACTCAACTGCGTGGCTCAGCGCATCTGCCAGGGTCTTATTGCGCGCGAGTCGCAGCGCCTGTTGAGTGTCCGAGTCCCGTAGTCCGTCGGTGAAGGTTTGCGTCGCAATCTGCTCCAGAAAGTCGGCCGGCGCTGTTGGGTAGGCTAGCCTTACGAGGCGTGCGATGTCCATCTCGAACTCCTGCAGGGTTTCCGCGTTCTTTTGTACCCGGGTCCGGAGCTGCATCTGGTAGGCCTGCTGAAGATGGCTATCCCCATATCGGGACTCCATATGGGCGATCAGTGAAGCGTAGTCCTGAGATCCAGTCGGGATGGCCTGAAGGACGTTAAGGGCGTCCCCTCTCAGCGCTACAATGAGAGCTGTAGCCTTTTCCGTGCTGTTCCAGTTGTTTATGGAACAGGCTGCCTCGAACTGACGTAAATAGGTGCTCCACGGGACCTTTCCGTCGAAGGTTGGGGGCGTCACTCTGCTCTGTCCCGTTCCTGGTGTCCCCGGTGTACCTGTGGGCGGGCGTCGGCGCAGCTCGGCAACTTCCTCTTGAAGAGCGTTGACTTTCTCTTCCACCCCCGTGAGTGGGCGTTGGCGCAGTTCGGCAACTTCCTCTTGTAGGGCTTTGACTCTCTCATCCACCCCGGTCGGCGGGCGTCGGCGCAGCTCGGCGACTTCCTCTTGTAGGGCTTTGAATCTATCTTCCATCCCTGTCGGCGGGTGTCGGCGCAGCTCAGCAAATTCCTTCTGTAGAGCGTTAAATCTCTCTTCCACCCCCGTCAGCGGGCGTCGGCGTAGTTCAGCAACTTCTTCTTTTAAGGCGTCGAACTTCTTTTCCACTGCCGTGACTTCCTCACGCAGACCCAGTTCTAATTTCTTCAAGTCCTGTGCTAACTCATTCTGCCCGTCTTCCATCTTCTTCTGGCCGTCCTCTATCTTCTTGGTTAAATTCTTCTGGCCATCTTCTAATTTAGCAGTTAGGTCCTCGGCTAACTTATTTTGACCGTCTTCCATCTTCTTCTGGCCGTCTTCTAATTTGCAAGTTAGCTCCTTGGTTAAATTCTTCTGGCCGTCTTCTATGCCATTTAACTTTTCTAGCAATGCTGCCAATTGCGCCTCCATTTTAGTTGTTTGCTTTGTAAAGGGCATGCACTCACAGGAAAATTTTAAAAAAATTGACCTGCTCGGGTTTTGAAACCAGGACCGTCAGGTGTTGTGCTTGAGTTCGTAATCCGGCTTCTGACACCAGTTGTTACGTGCCACCCCCTAGTGGCACTTTTGTTAACTGGATTACGGTGGGAAGGAAGCACAACACCATTTACTGCTTAAAGAAATAATTAACTTTATTGTGGCCAGAAAATTACACTAATCAGCACACACAAGCAATTAGGAGCCTTCTCCAGTTTCCTCAAATCTCTTCCTTATGCGCTCTTGGCCCCTTTCACTTGCAACAGACCACAGAAGTTAATCCGTCCTAATGAGTCCGGTGGCCTTGGCAGAAGCTACCTGCCCCTCTTCCTCAGGTAAAACAAATACAGTTACTTACGAGCACTTGAAGTACGCTGTTCACAAGCTGGGAGAAAACAATGTCACAGGATTTCGACACCACAATATCTGACACTCAGTGAAAGCACACTTACTCAGAACACGGCAGTCCCCTGTATGTTCCTCACTTCGCCGCTACACTAGGGGTTTCGCAAGTCACCACACTTCTGTCGCTCAGAATACACGCTCACACTAGCTCGTAAAACACAACAACAACTGCTTCACGGGTCACTCTTATATAGCAGGCCGGTGACTCAATAAATGGTTCTAGATCCATCCAGAGTCCACGGCTTCTCGAGGTTTCCACCGCTGGTCCAGTCACGAATCTTCTGGACTATCCCTTTGTCTGTAGTAACCCTGTTGCATAAGGCGCGCGCAATACAGGAGGCAAGCCACAGCCCAGCCCCTGGGGCAGTTGTGACTCAAGCGGCGAGCGATGACACAAACTCACAGCCGTAACAGTATGTATTTCAAGTGGTGTCGGTCTGTTGTTCCTTTCTTCAAAAGCGCATTTAATAGTGTTTTTCCAGACATTCGCCATTTTCACTAGTTCAGCAAGAAGTTCCGTGACGAACTAGCCTAAAGAGCCTACTTTTCTTAAACTTTAATATTCATGCCAATGATTAATCTATATGGATCTATCTAAGTTAATGACGAAATTAAGTTGGTAAAATCAAAATTTCTAATTAGTTCGAAATATACCTGGCATAATGTAGCCTAAAAGAGCACTACAGTTGGCAGCCCTGGTCACTGAATATATTCTTAGTTCCATCTCTTAAGGTAGGCCTACAGAATTCAAAATTTGGTTGAAGTCCAATGGATAACATGGACGTTACATGCAGTTAGACACTGGATCTATCAGCGAGCGTAAAATCATGTTGGCAGCAATGTCATGCATGTGTTGGTCAGAAATAATCTGAAATAATATGATGTGTTATTGTGCCAATTTTGGATGAAATCCATTTGTATCTACAGAAGTTACATGCATTTTAGAATTGAACCTATCATCAGGCTTAGAATCATGTTAGCAGCACTGGCATAGTTACTCCAAATTAATCTAGAATGTCAGGTACTATACGTGTGCGAAGTTTAGAGTTGTTGGCTTGCATACTTTCTGATATTATGATATTAGGGTAATAAAATAGAGACAGCAATTATTAACAGTTGGCAGCCCTGGTTGCTTTTAAGAATACGCATAGTCATATTTGTTTATGTACACATAGTGCGTACGAAATTTGGTTGGAATACAATTGATAGTATAGAGGTTACATGTATTTAAAAATTGGTCCTATCAGCGGGCTTTGAATCATTTTGGTAGCACTGACGTTTATTAGTTACTCCAAATTGATCTAGAATATTAGGTACCATACGTGTGAATAATTTAAAGGTGTCGGCTTGCATACTTTCTGATATATTAGTATTTGGTTAGAAAAATAGAGAGAGCATTTATTAACAGTTGGCAGCCCTGGTGGCTCTTGAGAATACGCTCAGTCATATCTGTTTATGTACACATAGTACATACGAAATTTGGTTGAAATCCAATTGATAGTGTAGAAGTTATATGCATTTGAAAATTGGACTTATCAGCAGGCTTAGAATCATTTTGGCAACACTGTCATGTATGGCCTCCTGGAAATTAAATTGAAATAATATCATCTATATATGTGCCAAATTTGGAATAGCTCCCATGCTTACCTTCCAAGATCTCCAACAAGGAGCTCAAATGTCAATTGCGGTTTTTCAGCAGTTGGTAGCACTAACATCATTTTCAATTGTGGCCTTGAGATATTCAGGTATAGGTCTTTACTCATACCAAATTTGGCTTTGATTGCTTCAGCCGTTTAGGAATTGATAGGGGGAGACCCAGATAGATAGAGAGACAGACAAGACAGGACAGACAGACAGGACAGACAGACAGACAGACAGACATATGCCCGGATCGATCTCATACGTCTACTTTTTCCTCATTTTTGCAAAATGTGAAAATTACGCTAAAAATACAATACCCTATCACGGTAAGCACTTCCGAGTATTTATTAACCTCGCGGCTAAACTCAGAACCTAACACGACGTAGGTCGCTAAGTGACACTTCTACTCTTTCTACTCTATGGAGTTCTCCAACGCAAAATGTATAAAAATGGTGCCATTCTCAATCGATGATGCCGTTTGTAATATATAAACGATATCCGAATAAAGTTATTAGTCCGAATAACGGTATTGGTCGAATAATTTTCGAGAGTTGTATTCAAATAACGATATTTCTAGTGAACACTACCATTTCGTTCCTGCGATAACCGATATCCGAATAACGTTATTAGTCCGAATAACGTTATTGATCGAATAATTTTCGAGAGTTGTATTCAAATAACGATATTTCTAGTGAGCACTACCATTTCGTTCCTGCGATAACCGATATCCGAATAACGTTATTAGTCAAAATAACGGTATTGGGGGAATAATTTTCGAGAGATCTATTCAAATACTGTAACTTTATTTCTAGTGAGCACTACCATTTCGTTCCTGAGATAACCAATATCCGAATAACGTTATTAGTCCTAATAACGGTATTGGGGGAATATTTTTCGAGATATGTTTTCCGATAACGTTATTTCAGGCGGGCACTACCATTTTGTTTCTGCAATAACCGATATCCGAATAAAGTTATCAGTCCGAATAACGATATTAGGAGATATTTTCGAGATATGTATTCCGATAACGTTATTTCAGGCGGGCACTAGTATTTCGTTTCTACGATAACCGATATCCGAAGAACGTTATTAGTCCGAATAACGGTATTAGAGGATATTTTTCGAGAGGTTTATTCAAATAACGTTATTTCTGTCGGACAATACTATTTCGTTTCTACGATAACCAATATCAGAATAACGTTATAAGGACCAATAACGTTAACATGCGATACAAATGACGCCCGGATATGAAACGTAACGACCACAATGTGACTAAGACCCATTTTGTTATATAATCTACCCAAACAACCATTTTCGTTACGGTATGTTAAGTTATGAAGTCTCTAAGCTGTGAAAAGTTACTGCGCCTCTCGCGGAATATTTCAAAAGCTATATGGAAGGTGCGGAGTGAAGTAGTTCTCTTTCTCACCGTAAGAATACTCTGTATGTTGAACTCTGACAGTACAATGGCAATTATCTATATTAGTTATGTTATCGATGCTATAGAAGACAAATTACTCATAAAGAAACTTGTAAACATTAAACTTAATACATTTAAAAGCCACTCAAATCAATATTTGTATCTTGTGTAACAAGTTAATAATACATACATTGCCATAACCAATGTCGTGTGACTATTACATGTGCAATATCTTCAGAATAAAATCTATGTCCTTGCTAAAAATTTTAGATATTTTATAATAATACGCCACCAATTTACTGATCCTAACTGGTAACATCGTCTTATCCACGCTGCTTGCCTACCCACTGTTCTTCAAGAGGATTGACCTGAGCCAGCAGTTTTTCGTCGTATGTCATCGCCAGTGCACGCTACTCAGAATACCTAGTGCTTGCAATACAAAACTACGTTCAGTGTAGCGCCTGGCGTCGTATTGCCTTCTTCTTGAGTACTGCTGTAGTGACATTACGTTCATCGCTACTTCTTTTTCTCCACGAACTATCATCATTCATATTACATTAACACTTACATACTTCTACACAGCTCGTCTGCGAAGTATTTCTTTCCAGACTTACTCATTCATTAAACATACTGCTTTCATTCTTCCATTATCATTCAGTCCTCGCCAGCGAGATATTTTTCTCCTGACATAGGCACTTCTTCGACATATCCTCATCATCATCTTACGGTTTTGTCTATAATTCCCTTGCATTCCCTTTCACTTACCACTCCATTCCTTATTTTTGAAGGCGACATCATACCGCTGCGCCATACAGCCTTCCGTCCCACTTCACCCAGCGACCCATTCGACTCCTCCCTACACTTCCACCCATTGTCAGTCGACTTCCCTGGTTTCCTTGCTCCTTTCCTTTAATATTTTACCAACTCGCTTTTCTTAAAGCTCTCAACATCTCACCATGGGCAGAGGCAAGGGGAAAACTTCGCCAAATCGCCAAGCACAGAAACAAACCACTCCTATCACATCCGGCCCTCCGGGGAACGTCACCAACGCTCCGCCCGCCCCTCAGGGAGGGGGGGGCAATCCCCCCAAAAAATATCACGACCAGGATCCCCACCCTGCCTCCCGCTGGAACCCACTTCCAACTACCGGGTCTTGTGAAACAAACTCCGAGCCGTCCTGAAAAGCGGCCCGGATCTGACTCATCCGATACCGAGGGGACAGCCCACCGCTCTCGCCAGAGGGTTCATGAAGGGATGGAGGAGGCTCCGTCCTCTTCCAGGCGGCACTGCAGTATTTCCCCACCATCCAAAGTTCATCCTTCTCCGCACAATCCACGCTTACCTGCCACCACCCCTATCCCTAACTTCGCACTCTCAGACGCCGCACCAGCTTCTATCCCCCCAACCCTCCCATCCTATGCCTCCAAGGCTTCCGAACCAACTTACAAACACGTCTTCCTCTTTCGTGGTCACACACACGCTAACAAATACCTCTTCACCGACGCGCTGCGCCGTGTGCTTGGCCACGCCAAATTCACCGCCACAGCCTCTAGCAACGGCGTGTACGTAAAAACGGACGACGACGCCACGGCCCAGACGTTGTTCGCGAACTGGGCCCTAACGTCACCGCGGAGCCTCTTCGCGCCCGCCAAACCCCCGCAGTCCCACCCCCACCCCAGTGCCAACCTCACTTCTCGTGCGTCATCCGGGGTGTGGACCCCGACCTCCCCGAGGAGGCGGTGTTCCAGGAACTTCAGCTTGAGCAGATTGATGTGAGGAAGGCTTTTCGCATCCATAATGCGGACGGTCCAACCTGGATGGTGCGTATCCTCCTGGCCACCCAGGCGGAGGTCGACCGCCTTCTTACCACTGGGGTTTTTCTCTACCGCTACCACCACCGTGTCGAGCCCTCCAAAGCACCGGCCCCTGTCGCACTTCGTTGCAATCGGTGCCTCCATTATATCGCCCATCCTACTGACCAATGCCGGGAACCCCCGCGCTGCGGTCACTGCTCCCAAACCGCGCACACCACCGGACGGTGTCCTAACCTCGCCCCATCCCAATTACTCCTATAAGTGTAAGGCCAAGCCTGCACCACTCCCCAACCGCCCTGAAACCGTAGCCCCGGTCAGCTCGATTGACCCTCCTACCGCACCCGCTCTTTCCCAATTCCCTCCTCCAACCATCGAGGATCTGATCAGATTCATGGTCATATCCATTCAAAACATTCTGCCGTACAATCGCCCTCTCATACAGACTCAACTTCAGTACGCTGCCCAGCAGATCTTCGGGGTGCAATTCCATCCTTCTTTTTCGGGTCCTCTAACTCACTTCACTTTCTTCCCCTACCCCCGCGTCACCGCAGTATAAACCGACAATGGCCCAACAACAAACAAGGATCCGAACTCCCCGTAACATCACCATCCTCTATCAGAACGTCTGCTACTTCAACGCCCGCCGCACACTAATGAGCCACACCCTATCCACCCACCACGTAGATGTGGCTCTTTTAAATGAAACGTTTCTCCGGAGCGATCACCACGCCCTCCTCCCCGGATATACCCTTCTACGAGCGGACCGTCCCCATAACCTAGGCCGTGGCGGATCTGCACTCGCTCACCGACCACGCTTCCCCATCCGCCCCCATATCCCCCTCCCCCCCCCCCCCTACACTTTCCAGATCCCGCGTTCTCCATCTTGCAACAATATACACCCGTCCTCGCCATCCTCTTCCAAAGGTTTTTATTGCGCATGTGGCCGAATCCTTCCCACACTTTATCATCATGGCTGATCTCAATCTACACGATCGCACGGCTACCGAACTTCGGGGCCTCGACGTCTACCTAAACCACATTAACGCCTCGCTCGTCCCCATTCCACAGCCCACGCGCCCATCCTCCCAAACAACTCCTGATGCCATCATAGCACATAACTCACTCCTCCACCTCCTTCACGTTTCAGTCTTACCTCTCATTGGAGGCGATCATGCCCCTGTCTTATTATCTTTTCACACTCCCAATCGAAATTTACCTAACCCCTAACGGAGCGATTGCAAACCGACACTTTACCGCTCAGCTCCCAGGAAACGGTCGATGCCTACACGTCTCATCTACAGGATACACTCCAACAAGTACCGGGTGAGTTAGCCGTGGTCGTTACGGCATGACTAATGGCAGTCGCTCACATCCGGGAGGTGAGGAGGTTCGAATCCCCCCGCCGGCAACCTTGAAGATGGTCTTCTGTGGTTTCCCATCTTCCTTCCAGGCAAATGCCGGGGTTGGTCCCTCACTATAGGCCACAGCCGCTACCTTCCAACTCCTCGCCCTTCCCTTCCAACTTTCCTCCCCAACGGTACTTGTAGCTCACCCATTGGGTGTCCGTCTCGAAGCAGCTACAAAACTGGCGAGCCGAACATGTCCTCGGACACTTCCGGCACAAAAGCCATACGATAAAAATAAAATAAAAATCCAACAAGTGGCACAACGCCACATCCCCCTTACCCCATTGACCCCTAACCGACCACCTATCCCACCCAAAGCTAGGCGTCTACTAGCACTCTCCCACTCCTATCATAACTCCTACCTCCGCACCCGTGACCGCTACTTCCTGCAGCGGCATCGACAGACGCTATGACAACGTCGCACCACCTGACGACCCGGCAAAACTAGCCATCTTTGCTAACCAATTCGCCCGAGTATTCCGAGACGCACCGGACCGAACGTTTCTATACGACGATGACGACTTCATCTCCACGGTACCTCAACGCCCCTATCTGCAGCCCTCACCCAACCATGCCCTCTCCCCCCACCCTCTAGACGACCCCATCACCCCCATCGACATAACCATCGCTCTCTCCCGCACCACCAGCACCGCCCCTGGTCCCGACTCCATCAGATACCGCCACCTCAAGGAAGCACCACCCTTTTTCTTCACCGCTCTAGCCCACCTCTATAATCATCTCCTTTGCACCGGTTTCTACCCTACCCCATGGCGGCAAGCCACGATGCTCCTCTTCCCAAAACCAGACAAACCACTTCCCTCGCCCGATTCCTACCGTCCCATCTGCCTGACCGCCGTCCTTTCAAAAACCTTCGAGAGAATCCTTACCAAGCGTATCCATACCCATCTTCACCGACACCAGCTCTTACCCCACTCCCAATGTGGCTTCCGTCCCCACCTCTCCGCCCAAGACCAACTCCTCCGTCTCTCCACCCTCATTGCCGATCATTACAACCGCCCTGCTCCCACTCTTTTCATCGCCTTCGACTTCCAGAAGGCTTTTGACACCGTCTGGCACGACGCACTCGTCCTCAAACTTCATATTTTCCATCTCCCCCACACTTACCTCCGCTTCCTCAACACCTTTCTCCGCCACCGCACGGCAAGAATCCGCATCAACGGCCACTACTCCCGCCCAATCTCTTTCGAACAGGGCGTCCCCCAGGGCTCCGTCCTCTCCCCACTTCTGTACGTCCTCTTCGTCGCCGATATCCCCCAACCATCCCCTCCAATGCAACTATTGCAGTTCGCCGACGATACTGCAATAGTCGTGCCTTTTCCCACCGTCGCCCACATAAACTCTCAAGTCCAATCCTATTTGGACCTTTTCTCCTCCTGGTGTGGCAGATGGTACCTGCGCCTAAATCCCTCGAAGACACAAACCATTCCCTTTCGCCCCCGTCGGAGGGCCTCTGTGCCTACTCGAAATCCCGACAACCTCAACATCCGACTTCACAACCGTCGACTGGTCCCCGCCCGCACTGTTCGGTACCTTGGATTGATCTTTGATGAGTTTTTCACCTTCCGACCTCACTTCAAACTGAAACTCCCCAATGCACGCAAGCGCGCATATCTACTGAGGCGATTGGCAGGGACCACTTGGGGCCTCAACGAGAAGTTATTATTATATACTTACAAGGTCCTAATACGCACTTTCTTAGTGTACGGGTATCCGGCATGGGCAGGATTCCCCGAATGCCCCCTTCGCCCCTATCTTGCACTAGAGCGCCGCCTCGTCAGGGTCGCCATGCGGTTGCCATTCACATATCGAACGGCAGACCTGCTGGACAGGATGCCACTGCCACCGCTCACCACCTATATAGACCTCCGGTATCGCCGATATCTCTTGAGAGCGCGAAGAACCGGCAACCCCATAGACACGCCACTCATCCAACAACCGCATCGCGGCCCGGTGCGGACAAAACTGGGCATCTACAGCATTTTGGCACAGCCTCCAGCCCCTAACTGAGAATGGCGTTGGGCGACAGACACGCAGTAACAAAAGCCTCACCCACCAGCTCTAGCACCGACCAACGGTCCAAGTAGCAACCAATGGTTTCAACTTTCCACATCTCCATCACGCACATCTCACGCCGTTATAACTCTTCATAACTCTTCAACTACTCATTCACTTCATCCGCAATTACTCCACCCCCCTTCACTTCATTATTTCGCCACTGTTTTCATATCGCCAGCTATACTATTCCCTTTTTCCTTTGCTCTCTTTCTTACTTTTCTTTTTCTCTCTCTCTATTCTATACTATCTGTCTCATCCTCATCTCAACACACATCATTCATTACCCCCTTCCCACCAACATTGCTCATCTCCATTAAATTTAAAAAAAAAATAAAAAAAACAATCATCATCATGTTCATCTTCTCACACATCCACCAGCAAATCTTACAACTTGACACCATCATCCTCCTTCTACTCGTTCTCTTCTTCCGTTTACTACTCCCCTCAGCTCAACTTATCCATTCGCCACTGTCCTCAAACCTCCAGCTATATACTTCTTTCTTCCCGTCTCTTTACTACCATACCACTTTCCTTCTCATCTCAGCAAACATATTTCATTAATCCCTTCTCATCGCCATTATTCTTTAAAAAAAACTTATGATCTGGACGTAACTACAGCCCCCCTTTTCTTTTTCTCCACAAAACTTACTTCGTTAAAAATTTACACAAATCACAGAGCAATAGAAGTTCCTTCGTCTACTTTGGCACTTGCAGCAGTTGTTTCCATGTTTTCCGTGTTTTATTGGTCTGTCAAAAATTCCCGACATTTCAAAATATTATCCTTACACACAATAAAGCAGTCACCCTTCTCTCCCACATCCCCATTCTTGCACCTAACTCTTCCTGCTCAAAACAATACTTCGCCCCCCGCGCCCTTCTCCAAATCTCCCCACACTTTCTCCACGAACAATCCTCACACACTTTCTTCCAAATCCAAAAACCAAACCCACCCACCACCAAAATTTCCACCTCTCCCAAACACCTTAACCCCCTGGCCCGAAGAGACGGCGAAACCGTCTGAGGGGGCCCGCCGCCGCAGGGGCAATAGCCATGCGGCGGAATGAAACGACTGCCATATATATATAATAATAATAATAATAATAATAATAAATTCGAATACATGGTATTCTCCTCCGCTTTCTTTACACCAGTTAATAGTGGTGGTCATTTCTCCTGTTCGTTTATTAAAATGAAAAAAAAAAACAAGATGTTCAGTAAAGAACATATAGCCTACTTTCTCCTAAATGCATGGGTATTGTTATAACTCTTTGTCCTTTTCAAGGAGTATGATTGAATGTTGGTTGTAGTAGCTTTTTGAAATACAACGTGCTATAGCGATATTAAACATGAATATGAGGTGCCCTTTGCTTGTGCTACCTCTGTACCAAATTTCGTTCATTCGGTTCTACCGTGTTCGAATTAATAGGGGGAATCAATTTTGACATAAAGATGGCCGCCATCCGCAAACTATTAGGCTAATGACCTATTAGATTGGTCAAAGGATGCTCCCTCCATAAAGGTATGTTGTTGCAATGTTTGGTAGAGATCGGATGGTTATGTTAGTCCTAATTTGATTTAAGCTTTAAACATTTGTGTGGCCGCCATTACGTTTTTGTCAATATGGCGGCGATATTAATCATGACACTGAGATGCCCTTTGCTAGTGCTATCTCTGTACCAAATTTCGTTCCATTCGGTTCCACCGTGTTTGAATTAATAGGGGGAATCGATTCTGACACAAAGATGGCCGCCATCCGCAAACTATTAGGCGAAAGACCTATTAGATTGGTCAAAGGATGCTCCCTCCATAAAGGTATGTAGTTGCAAAATTTGGTAGAGATCGGATGATTAGGTTAATCGTAATTTAATTTAAGCTTTGAACATTCGTGTGGCCGCCATTACTTTTCAGTCAAGATGGCTGCGATATAAAACATGACACTGAGGTGCCCTTTGCTAGTGCTACCTCTGTACCAAATTTCGTTCCATTCGGTTCAACCGTGTTCGAATTAATAGGCGGAGTCAATTTTGACATAAAGATGGCCGCCATCCGCAAACTATTAGGCTGATGATCTATTAGTTTGGTCAAAGGATCCTCCCCCCATAAAGGTATGTCGTTGCAAAATTTGGTAGAGATCAAATGATTAGGTTAGTCGTAATTTGATTTAAGCTTTGAACATTTGTGTGGCCGCCATTACGTTTCCGTCAAGATGGCGGCGATATAAAACATGACACTGAGGTGCCTTTTGTTAGTACTACCTCTGTACCAAATTTCGTTCCAGTCGGTTGCACCGTGTTCGAATTAATAGGGGGAATCGATTTTCACACAAAGATGGCCGCCATCTGCAAACTATTACGCTGATGACCTATTGGTTTGGTCAAAGGATGCTCCCCCCATAATGGTATGTTGTTGCAAAATTTGGTAGAGATCGGATGATTAGGTTAGTCGTAATTTGATTTAAGCTTTGAACATTTGTGGGGCCGCCATTGCGTTTCCGTCAAGATGGCGGCGATATAAAACATGACACTGAGGTGTCCTTTGCTAGTGCTACCTTTGTACCAAATTTCGTTCAATTCGCATTCACCGTGTTCGAATTGATAGGGGGGAACAGACATTCAGAGTACACACACTCACACACAGACACACACACACACAGACTCACACACACACATACACACACACACACACACACAGACTCACATACACACACACAGACAGACACACTTTTTTCGCCCTGTGTTGATCTCATAAGTCTACATTCATTTTTTGCAAAAATCGAAAGTAGGCTGAAAATAGGCTTATGAGATCACATTTTGTCCGTGTGTGTCCGTGTGTGTGCCCCCAACCCCCACTAATAAAATCTAAGTGCCTGGATAGATTTCAATTAAATTCGGTAAGGTCATAGTACTATTCTGGCCGACCCCGACGGTGCCCTACAAATGTTATTACTTTTTAACACTCCAACATGGCAGCTGTGCAAAATATTTCACTGGCATTCTCTATCTCTGAATCTCAGAAGACTTCTGTTACTTAGGAAGCAAAATAACCAGTGATGGTTGGAGGAAAGAGGATATAAAAATTAGGTTGGCTCAGGCAAGGAAAGCATTTCTACAGAAAAGAAATCAGTTGACATCGAGTGTGGCACTCTATGGAAGTGAAAATTGGACTATTGGTGCAGCAGAAAAGAGGATATTTGAAGCGTTTGAAATGTGGTGTTACAGGAGAATGATGAAGATCAGATGGGAAGAGAGGGTTACAAACGAAGAGGTATTAAGACGAGTGGGAGAGGAGCGATGTTTCTGGCGACTGCTAATGAAGAGAAGAGATAGGTTGGTAGGACACATACTAAGACACCCAGGAATAGCAAACTTAGTTATGGAAGGAAGGGTCGAGGACAAGAATAGATTTGAATATGTTAAACAGTTTGCCTCGAATGTAGGGTGTGGTAGCTATGTTGAGATGAAACGCTTAGCTCAGGACAGGGAGGAATGGAAAGCTGCATCAAACCAGTCAAAAGGCTGAAGACTCAAACAACAACATCAGCCTATATGAATGAATTGATAAATATCAAAGACACAAGATAAATGTATAGCGTAACACTAGAAAGTCCCATGGTATTAAACCTTATATGGTGCACCATAAAGAAGGATGGAAAATTGAACGCCTAATTCAACATACCGTAACATGATGTATGAAAATATGATAAAATAATCATTTGCAACAAATTTCGAACACATATTAAAACTCTAACAATTAGTTCCGTGACGAACTAAAGAGCCTACCTTTCCTAAAATTAAGATTCATGCCAATGATTAATCTACAGTATATGAACCTATCTAGAATAATGACGAAATTAAGTTGGTAATATCGAAATGTCTAATTAGTTCGAAATATACCTGGTATAATGTAGCCTAATAGAGCACTACAGTTGTCAGACCTGGCGACTTAATATATACGTCTTAGTTCCATCTCTTAAGGTACAGAATACACAATTTGGTTGAAGTCCAATGAATTTTACATGCAGTTATACTCTGGATTTATCAGCACTCGTAAAAGCATGTTTGGCAGCAATGTCATGCGTGTGCTGGTCAGAAATCATCTGAAATATTATGATATCTTGTTGTGCCAATTATGTATGAAATCCATTTGTTAGTATAGAAGTTACATGTTTTTTTTAAATTGGACCTATCTGTAGGTATAGAATCATGTTGGCAGCACTGACTTACATTGATTAATCCAAATTTATCTAGAATGCCAGGTGCTATACGTGTGCAAAGTATGGAGCTGTTGGCTTGCATATTTTCTGATATATTGATATTGGGGAAAAAATATAGACAGCATTTATTAACAGTTGGCAGCCCTGATTGCTCTTAAGAACAAGCATAGTCATATCTGTTATGGTACAGATAGCACATACGAAATTCGGTTGAAATCCAACTGATAGTATAGGAGTTAATTGTATTTAAAAATTGGTGCTATCAGCCGGCTTAGAATCATGTTGGTAGAACTGACTATATAAGTTACTCCAAATTAATCTAAAATGTAAGGTACTATACGTGTTCATAGTTTAAAGTTGTCGGCTTGCATACTTTCTGATATTTTTTTTTTATTTGGATAAAAAATAAAGAGAGCAATTATTGACAGTTGGCAGCTCTGTTGGTTCTTAATAATACGCCCAGTAATATCTGTTTATGTCCACATATTACATACAAAATTTGGTTGAAATCCAATTGATAGTGCAGTAGTTATATGCATTAAAAACTTGATTTATCAGAAAGCTTAAAATTATTTTGGCAACACTGTCATGTATGGCCTCATGGAAATTAAACAGAAATATCATTGTCTACATGTGTGCCAATTTTGGAATAGCTCCCAAGCATACCCTGCAAGATATCCAACATGGAGCTCAAATTTCTAGTGCGTTTTTTCAGCAGTTGGTAGTAGTGACATCATTTTCAAATATGGGCTTGAGATATTCCGGTATACATCTTTACTCATACTAGAAATTGTTTTCGATTGCTGCCGGCGTTTATGAGTTGATAGGGGGGGGGGACACACACACACACAGCCAGCCAGCCAGACAGATAGACAGACAGACACACACACATTTTCCCGGATCGATCTCAAAAGTCTACTTTTTCCTCATTTTTGCAAAATGTGAAAAGTAGACTAATAATTCCTGACTTTCGCACAGATCACTGCCAGTGGAAGAACGTGGCTAGTATTAAGGGACATTTTTCAAGAAACATTGCGTGTCTGTGTGTGTATATGTCTGCTCCCCCCTATCAATTGAAACATGAAATTTTGTACAGAGGTAGCACTAGAAAAGGGCACCTCAGTGTCATGTTTATTTTGCCGCCATCTTTACCGAATCTCAATTGTGGCTACTCAATTGGTCAAAACTTAACATTAATAAACGACTAGCCTAATCTAATCATCAGGGACCCGGAACAGAACTGAAATGCGTTACGTACCGCTGTGTATGCCATACCGCGGCCCCGACCTGGCTTGCGGTATCGTTCCGTAACTGTAACTTGGAACTCGGTACGAGCAAGTGGAACGTTACAGCCCTGGATCGGTACAGTCGGAACTCGACTCCCAACTGTACCGAGCATCAAGGTACGTGTTAGCGGAACGTTACGTATGGAACGGTACAGTCGGAACTCGCCTCCTAACAGTACCGAGCATCAAGGTACGTGTTAGCGGAACTTTAGCTCCTTTGTGACCAATAATAGTATTTCTTTTCTAAATTAAACCTCCCGTTCTTACTTTTCGTTTACTTGTTAGCCTATTTTCATTTAGTAGTGATAGAAGCCAATTTTCAGTGATGCTTAATTCTAATAATGAAAGCTATTCAGTCGTGTTGACCGACTGAAAAGCTTCCTTTATTATTTACATTAATGAAAGATAGGCCTATGATATCACATATAGTCCGTGTGTGTGTACGTATGTTTGTGTTTGCATGTGTCCGTCGCCTCGCTCCCCTCCCTAATAAAATCTAAACTGCTAGAGCGATCTCAACGAAACTCGGTAAGGTCATAGTACTATTTTGTCCGACCCCGACTGTGCTCTTCAAATTTTATTACATCTCACCAATCCAACATGGCAACTGTGCGAAATATTTCACCGGCATTCGATATCTCCGAAACTATTACAGATATCACCCTGACGTTTTGTATGGTGGAAAAAAGCACTAATAGAATTATAACGATGGGACTCTCAAAAACCTCTTTACAAAACGAACATGGCGGCCAAGCGAAGTTGTTGTATTTAAATAGACTTTTCTCGAATTTAAACCACCCGAACGCGGTCACACATGGTACAGCAAATGGTATACACCTTGTAATGCACTGACATCCTATTCAGCTCAATTGTTTACATAACTTCAAGATGGCGGCTGTGCGGAATTTTAAAATTAAGGTTTAATTTATTGTGACCTAATCATGCGATCGGAACCAACGTTTGAACAATGAACCTACGCTATAATCATCATCTAATAGTGCATAGCTCTATGGCCTACAAAGTATATAAAAATCCAATATGGTGACCATCCGAAATATTTACACGATTCTCAATGTCAACTAATCTGTGACAGCAATCAAACTTAATTGTTTTTTTTTTTACCACGAGATGGCGCCAGTGTCAAAATTAAAATCTTGATTTTAGCCTATTTCTATTTATCAATAAATAGTCTTATGAGATCACCTTTTGTCGGTGTGTGTGTGTGTGTCCGTGTGTGTGCGTCCGTGTGTGTGCTCCCACCCCCCACTAATAAAATCTAAGTGGCTGGATAGATTTCAATTAAATTCGGTAAGGTCATAGTACTATTCTGGCCGACCCCGACCGTGCCCTACAAATTTTATTACGTTTCAACAATCCAACGTGGCGGCTGTGCGAAATATTTCACTGGCATTCTATATCTCCGAATCTATTACTCATATCAACCTGAAATTTTGTACCTGTTAAATTCAAAACGAACATGGCGGCTATGCGAATTGGAACATTTCAATAGACTTTTCTGGCGAGTTAAAAATCCGAACGCAGTGAAACTTGGTACAGCAATTGTTTATGCACTTTGCAATGCACTGACATATATTTTTCTCAAATTGTTTACATAACTTCAAGATGGCAGCTGTGCAAAATCTTAAAATTATGTTTTAATTTTTTGTGTCGCAATCTTGCGATCGAAGTCAACGTTTGAATAATGAACCTACGCAATAATAGTCATCTAATAGTACATAACTCTATGGCCTACATATGTTATAATCCAATATGGCGAGCATCCAAAATATTTAGACGGATAACAAAATCTGATAATATGACAGCAGTCAAACTGACATTTTGTATGTTGATAGAGGCTATAAACATAAATTCACCTATGGAACTTTCGTAACCTGGTGATCACAAATCCAACCTGCCGGCGGCGCGAAATGCTAATATTTAAAAGGACGAGCACAGTGAAATTTGGTATGGTATATGCTTATACAAATTTTAATCTACTGGCATCTAATTTATTTCAATTTTTTTCAGAACCAGAAGATGGAGGCTGTGCAAAATTTTAAAATCTCGTTTTTACTATTTCTTGTGTCCTAATCCTGCAATTGAAGTTTGAATAATACACTTACACAATAATCTTCATGTAATAGTTCATAACTCTAAGGCCTACATATATAACAATCCAACATGTCGACTATCCGATATATTTAGACGGTTCTCAATATCTACGAATCTATTACAACAATCAAACTGAAATTTTGTATGTTGATAGAGGCAATTAACATAAGCAGGATAAATTAAAATGGGCTATACATTTCTTCACGGAAATACTTGTTATTTCTTGGGTCCTAATTATGCGATTGAAGTTTGAATAATACATTTACGCAAAAGTCTTCATGTTTTTATATTACATTTTTAAGCGTATGGCTCTTAGTGCCGGGAGTGTTCGAGTACCTGTTCGGTTCGCTCAAGTTTGCAGCTACTTCTATGCGGACACCCATGGGGTGAGCTACAAGTACCGTCCCGTGTGGTGGTTGTCTGGCGAGGAAAGTGTGAATGTAATGAACCAAACGGGGTTAGGCTGACTGGTGTCGAACGTGGATCTCTGAGTTAGTTGAGCTCAGAATTGAGAGTCCAGCAAGGAACGAACACGAGATCTTTTGAGGGAGTTTAAGTTATAAAAACCCCTAGAGAAAATACATATTAAATCACTGTTGTGATATGAACTAATTCTGACATTATTTATTAATATAATGCAGGGAATGATAGCAGAATACTGCATTATTGGGCTGTATGAGGCATACAATTCTGGACTTGAGTGCAGAAAGTTGGAGCGCTTGACATTTGTCAAATGACTTTGGAAAAGGGGCGTGGATTCTTGGAGCCGTGCCACTCAATGTGACCTACTTATGTCGTCTGGAGCAGGTCATGAGGGTAAAATATTGTCAAGTTATTCCCCGTTTGAGAATAGAGAGGCTAGTGGAAGGGGAAGATACAAGTGTAATTTAATGATTACTTGTGATTGGAGCACCTCAGTGACATGAGGATTGCACCTATGTGAATGTTTAGCCGGGAGGCTAATTATCAAGCCATTAATCATTGAAATCGAGGCAGATTCAATGTAACGCGCAGTAACACAGTAATTGGAGGTTAGCGGCGAGATCTAACCACGTCTTCGGGGATTTTTAGGGTACGCCGCGTGGGTACGCGCTGGCAAAGGCAATTAATATTAATTAATTGGACGATCGATCCTCGAGCACGCATACAGATCTGTGATCAGCGAGGGAAAAGGAACCATATAAACGTTATTTCAAGACCAGAATCATACTGAGGGAGGAAATGACGCTGCAGGGAAATTTTCGGTCTACTTTTTCTCTCCAAACGGATATAAGGGGTGGACGCAGGACAGAGGCAGTCAGTCGAACCATACTTGAGCGCAGGGAGCACGTCACCCGAAGTCCAGGGAAGGGACGCGCAGACTTTAACATTCTAAGTGCAGCAATATATAATCATGCATTAAGCCATGAATTGATAACGAGTAATGTAGTCAGTTGAACCGCAGTCTAGTGCGAAATGTACGTTACCGAAGTCGAGAAGGGACGCTCGGACTTCAACATGAAGAGCCATGCTGTAAGGCATTTATTAATACCATTTATTAAGGACAGTCGTGCCATATTTGTATAGTCAGCATTACGAACGATTGTTATTGTGCACGTAGGAAATGTACCGTGTGATATACAAGGTAGGACAATTGAGAGTGATAATTTGTACAAGTACAATGTACAATGGTTGAACGCAGTATGTAAACTATTGGTTAGACATATCATAGGATGTCGGACTGCGCAGATATAAACTTTATTATGCGATTGGTGAAATTTCATAGGAATACCAATATACTTAATGCTCAGGACGATATGCAAGCATATTTATGCGATATCAGGAAATTTATCGAAGGATAGAGATTGATAGACAGTTGGGGGACCGATAGGAATCCTTAGGCAGAGAATCGAGACTTTCAATCAGGATGCGGATAGCAGTGAGGAGGAGATCTTCAACGTCTGCGTTTCTGATATTTTGCCAGAAAAAATCAACCATTAAGAAATGTAAATAGTGAGCGTGTGATTGTAGTGATGATCTGTTAAATATATGTAAAATTAATAGTGTAACAAGTGCTATGACGTGTTGTGTGACTAAGGAAGCGACAGCTTCAATATGGAAAGGAAAGGTGCCGTGTGTTTTGTAAGGCAAAAGTTATGTAAAATGTGTGTTAGAAGTATAAGAATGCCTTGCTAATTTTGCAAATAATGGCGGGAATTACTGGAAGAAATGCGTGGTTGGAGCCACCAGATTAACTAATGTAAGTACCCAAAAACCATGATTTTGTAGCAATTATAGTCCACTGTATGATGAGTGATTTCAAAATTTATAAAATATGCCAATAAGAGTCAATTTTAGGAGGTAGAACCTCAATATATTATTGTTGTATTGATTTTAGTCAAGTTGAGATGTTTTTGTACATCATTGAGTGGATAAATCGTTACCACTATTGTAAAATGGCAATTCAGTTATATAGAAACGTAACGTAACGAACACGAATGTTCGGTTATTGAAAATGGTTACGTTGTGTCGGGTTATGGTAATTCATGTCAGTAATAATAATAATAATAATAATAATAATAAGAAGAAGAAGAAGAAGAAGAAGAAATGAATACACATCAGGGAAAAAATGGTTGTAAGAAAATTGTATATGCTAATTGGAATATTTATCTATCCAAGCAGTAATATTATACATGAATGGCTAAGCAAAGCAATTTAATATCAGAGTATATTATGATAATGGAAATAAATATGCAAGAATCTAGGAAATGGAAGAGTTTAATAGAGAATTGAACTTGCAGCTTGTGAATAAGCTTGTAAGAGTAATTGATAGATTTATCTTACTAATTAAAGGACGAGATCATAGCACAATGGTCACGGAAGCCAGGTAATCTAATCGACGTGTGAAATCTCGTATAGCCTAGGGCATACAGAGATATTTATTATGGCCAGAGCGTAAATAGTGACTGACCCTAGCTCTGTGGATTGCCATGAAATGTTTCGGGTTCGAATCCAGTGGTGTATGGGAGGACAACAATGGAAACCTCAACATGACACCTGATCTCGACCGAGAACTAGCTATTGAAATAATTAAGCTCCTGGGAAGTGAATTTAATTGGCGGCAGGATGTGCCTGACCGTAGCATTTAATAAGATGCCGGCTAGCCAGTTCGACCAGTGATTGATGAATCTCGTTCCTTCATATAATGAAATGGACCTGTGGAGGCCAGTTATTAATATCCTAAGGTTAGGAATAAATGTTTAAATACGTCCATCACCTATCTTGCATACAGTTTAAGTTAAATCATATGGGATGTGTAGATCCATGAGACTGCACTATTGTATTTAAAATCTTGTTACTGCTTGGAGATAAAGCAGGAGGGAGTCAGGAAGGGACAGAGCACGTGTTTGTGACCGCCCGACTCATTCCTATTGTATACAAGTAGAACCGAGGGGGACGTGTTAAACGACCCTTGGAGCTTGACATTTAGAGTGGAGAGACTTTAAAACCCTGTTTGTAAGAAAAGAATCATTGTTGTATTGTATAATGAATTTGTGTGGTTTGAAACACATTGATAATTAAGGATCGTCTTGATGACTTAATATTCAGAAAACTTATGAGTTGTTGGAAGTTGCAATTTATACTGACATTGTCGCTTTGTTCTAAAGGTCGACACTAGATGCCATAGACTATGCCCACGCAAGGGTAGCATAATATACCATCCGACACAGCGGTAACGGAATCTTTGAAATTGAACTCATGACAGCATACAGTGGAACTGTAGAAAACGGTACTGTAGGAAAGGGGTATGATTACAGTAATTGTGGAGTTGCAAGTAAATTTGATGTGCAACCCATAAATTGGTTAATGCATGGTAAAGCATTTTGGTGGGAAAAGAGATACAAAACACAAGTGTACGCATAATGGAAATTAAGATGTGTTGAGAGTAAACAATTAAGATTGTGAAATTAAAGAGGTCACAATAGGTGACATAAGATTATAAGTACAGTTTATGTGTAGTTTACCTGTGCATCAGCGCACGTGAGAATAAAATTGGATGTTAATCTCATGGTAAATGAATGAATAATCATTGGGATTTACTAGGATAAAGTGCGAATGTTGGTGGATTGAAGGAATGATTTTGCATGGATTTGTGTTATATTGTTGGGATTGTGTTTTTGTTTGTTTGGAGCCATGATTTAGAACTTAATTAAAGTCTTTAGAATAGAGTTGTGCTTTATTATTGTAGAGTTGATACCTTTTAGTCTCAGATCAAAAATATGCAACTGCTCAGTGGGTGGACGGTACACGCCTGAGGACTGATGCTGGCTGGAGGCAGAAGCATGTTTTCCATGGAGATTACTCACATGGGTACAGTAAGGACGAGGAATCGGAAGGTAGCGGCTGTGGCCTATAGTTGGGGACTAACCCCGGCATTTACCTGGAAGGAAGATAGGAAACTACAGAAAACCATCTTCAAGGTTGCCGGTGGAGAGATTCGAGCCTCCTCGCCTACCGGATGTGAGCGACTGCCTGCAGTCACGCCGTAACGAGCACGGCTAACTCAACCTGTAGCTACATGTAATAGTAGTCTACGTAACTCTATGGCCTACATACCGAATGGTCCACTAGCCCCTTGCGATCCAGTTTTATGCATTCTGTCACATGTACTACAATTCTGAAAGACATAGGTCCCTCTCTCTAAACCGGAGTAATATGATGAGATGTGTGTTTACGGGCTAGAAGACAGCAGGAATCGTGAGCACCACTAGTAATTCAGTATGGGTACCTCGAATGAACCCGTTAAACGAGCACATATACGCAGAACACACACTTGAAAACAAGAGGTGCACGCACACACCGAGAACAGGTATTATATAGACCGGGAGTAGCGTGCTGCAGGTCAAATGTCGCAGTAGCTCACAAGGCAAGCGTGCGATTGGAGTTGCCTGGCAAGTGGCAAGTTTGTATTCTTAATAGTTTTCACAGACTGATTTGTTATTTCTTTTTTCTTTCGTTATCGTTTTACCCTCCTGGGTTGGCTTTTCCCACGGACTAAGCGAAGGACAGTGTCCTGCAGCTTGAGGCTCTGAAACGGGGGATACAACTGGTGAGTGGGACTAGCACTTCGCCCAGGCGGCCTCACCTGCGAAGTGAACAGGGGCCTCATGAAGGGATGGGAAGAGTGAGAGGGATAGGCAAGGAAGAGGGAAGGAGGCGGTCGTGGCCTTTGGTTAGGTACTGTACCATTCCAGCATTTGCCCGAAGACGAAGTGGGAAACCACTGAAAACCACTTCGAAGATGGCTGAGGAGAGAATCGAACCCACTCTACTCTTCACCCCGAGGCTGAGTAGACCCCGTTTCAGCCCTCATACCATTTGTCAAATTTCTTGTTAGAGCCGGGTATCGAACATCAGACCTCCGGGGTGGCATCTATGCACGCTGACCACTACACCACGGAGGCGACACGATTTGTTTATTTGGCTCTGTAAAAGACCATGTCACTGCGGAGGCCCGGGTTCAAATCTCGGCTCTGCCCCGAAATTTTATTCCTGGTGTGAGGCCTGGGATGGGGTTCACCCAGCCTCGTGGGACACACAAACTTAGTAGAGGCAGGTTCGCTTCCTGCCTCAGCCATCCTAGAAGTGGTTTTCCGTGGTTTCCCACTTCTCCTCCAGGCGATTGCTGGGATGGTTCCTTTCGACAGGACCACGGCATCTTTCTTCCCACTCCCTTCGCTGCCCTTTCCCTCATTACACCCAAGTTCGTGGTCACCTAGGCGATTGGCTTGTCACTATCCCCAGTTGTATCTGCTGCCTAGGTGTGTTCAGCTCCGAGACACTGTCCTGGAATTGGACGGGAGAGGACTGATCCCTCGCAAAGTCCGAGGGTAAAGCCGAGCTTGGAGGGAAAGCGATCAAATAAAACGAAAAGAAGACCGTGTGTATCGTTGCATAAGCTATGGTGCCGGTTTGGACGAAGATGAGGAGGTGATTGTCTCTGGCTAGGGCACAGGCAACCAGTTAGCTACGTCGTACATGTTCCAAGCTTCGTAGACCACAGTTAGGGCAAAGTGTGCCCCATTGGAACGATAACAACATGCGATGGCAAGTCAGTATGTAGCTGCGCGAACTCGCTCCTTCGAAGTAATTCACAACACGAAGCGTATTCACTGCCTCGAGATGTATTCCAGCGATGAGTGTATGAATCTCTTATATATAATCCAAAATTGACTCATCAACGCAGGGCTCAAACCACTAGACCTAGAAAGCTGAAATTTTGCATGTTGGTTGATCCAAGTATGTAGAGGCTCACTAAGAAACGGTTTTTGAAAATTCAATTTGTAAGTGACTTTTTTCGGCCCTGTGGCACTGAGCATCCAAAATTGACTCATCAACGCAGGGCTCAAACCACTAGACCTAGAAAGCTGAAATTTTGCATGTTGGTTGATCCGAGTATGTAGAGGCTCACAAAGAAACGGATTTTTAAAATTCAATTTGTAAGTGACCTTTTTCGGCCCTTTGGCACTGAGCAAGGACAGTCGGTACAAAGATAGCATTTATCTCATTTTAAGCCGCCAGACACGAGAAACAATACTCGGAGGTCCTGTAGGGACCCCGAAACACACTCTTTAAGTTCCTAAAATGAACGGTTTTGGAGATATTCCCAAATAACTGTGTTCCCTCGAAGAAACAGATCAAGGTCACTATGGCAATCGCTGAAATTTCGCAGACCGGGGATAGTTTACTGGCAATATCTCGAAAACCGTTCGTTTTAGGGCCTTAAAACGCGGGGTTCGGTTCCCACTTCATAGAAGTGGAAACTACGAGCATTGCTCCTCGCATTGATACGAGCAGAATGAGCTATATTCCATATTTCTACGAGCAAATCGACTTGGAAAGTCTCATTTCTTATATATAATCCAAAATTGACTCATCAACGCAGGGCTCAAACCACTAGACCTAGAAAGCTGAAATTTTGCATGTTGGTTGATCCAAGTATATAGAGGCTCACTAAGAAACGGTTTTTGAAAATTCAATTTGTAAGTGACTTTTTTCGGCCCTGTGGCACTGAGCATCCAAAATTGACTCATCAACGCAGGGCTCAAACCACTAGACCTAGAAAGCTGAAATTTTGCATGTTGGTTGATCCGAGTATGTAGAGGCTCACAAAGAAACGGATTTTTAAAATTCAATTTGTAAGTGACCTTTTTCGGCCCTTTGGCACTGAGCAAGGACAGTCGGTACAAAGATAGCATTTATCTCATTTTAAGCCGCCAGACACGAGAAACAATACTCGGAAGTCCTGTAGGGACCCCGAAACACACTCTTTAAGTTCCTAAAATGAACGGTTTTGGAGATATTCCCAAATAACTGTGTTCCCTCGAAGAAACAGATCAAGGTCACTATGGCAATCGCTGAAATTTCGCAGACCGGGGATAGTTTACTGGCAATATCTCGAAAACCGTTCGTTTTAGGGCCTTAAAACGCGGGGTTCGGTTCCCACTTCATAGAAGTGAAAACTGCGAACATTGCTCCTCGCATTGATACGAGCAGAATGAGCTATATTCCATATTTCTACGAGCAAATCGACTTGGAAAGTCTCATCTCTTATATATAATCCAAAATTGACTCATCAACGCAGGGCTCAAACCACTAGACCTAGAAAGCTGAAATTTTGCATGTTGGTTGATCCGAGTATGTAGAGGCTCACAAAGAAACGGATTTTTAAAATTCAATTTGTAAGTGACCTTTTTCGGCCCTTTGGCACTGAGCAAGGACAGTCGGTACAAAGATAGCATTTATCTCATTTTAAGCCGCCAGATACGAGAAACAATACTCAGAGGTCCTGTAGGGACCCCGAAACACACTCTTTAAGTTCCTAAAATGAACGGTTTTGGAGATATTCCCAAATAACTGTGTTCCCTCGAAGAAACAGATCAAGGTCACTATGGCAATCGCTGAAATTTCGCAGACCGGGGATAGTTTACTGGCAATATCTCGAAAACCGTTCGTTTTAGGGCCTTAAAACGCGGGGTTCGGTTCCCACTTCATAGAAGTGGAAACTACGAACATTGCTCCTCGCATTGATACGCGCAGAATGAGCTATATTCCATATTTCTACGAGCAAATCGACTTGGAAAGTCTCATCTCTTATATATAATCCAAAATTGACTCATCAACGCAGGGCTCAAACCACTAGACCTAGAAAGCTGAAATTTTGTATGTTGGTTGATCCGAGTATGTATAGGCTCACTAAGAAACGGAATTTTAAATTCAATTTGTAAGTGACCTTTTTCGGCCCTTTGGCACTGAGCAAGGACAGTCGGTACAATGATAGGATTTAGCTTATTTTAAGCCGCCAGATACGAGAAACAATACTCGGAGGTCCTGTAGGGACCCCGAAACACACTTGTTAAGTTCATAAAATGAACGGTTTCGGAGATATTCCCAAATAACTGTGTTCCCTCGAAGAAACAGATCAAGGTTACTATGGCAACCGCTGAAATTTCGCAAACCGGGGATAGTTTTCTGGCTATATGTCGAAAACCGTTCGTTTTAGGGCCTTAAAACGCGGGGTTCGGTTCACGAACATTGCTCCTCGCATTGGTACGCGTAAAATGAGATATATTTTATTTATAGAGGTGGTTTTTGGGGTCGGATACGAGCGTGATTTTAAGTCTAATTTTATACTCTTTGAGCTGGTTATTGTAAGCGAGCTTTCGTATCTTTACGGTGATTTACAATGTCAAGATGCTTTCTATTTTGCACGGTATGCTTTCATTTCCTTCATAAATTTGTTTTTTGTTAACGGTATATTTCTGTTGGCCAATATTGATCTGCTCTTTTTCTTTTTTACCATGATCAGCAACCCATAATCACAGACGGATGTGTCGTATTCTACCGGCTGTCACATTAAATTATTATTTTTTCTTAATTATTCTTACTGAGGAATTGGGCAAACTTATTTCAATAAAGTTGGTATTTTGTCTTTCACGGCCATTGAATCCCCGCACAAGGCACGGCTTAAACCTAGAAAAGTTGCTGAGTTGGACTAATGGACTAATGGTGCAGCAGAAAAGAGGAGAATTGAAGCGTTTGAAATGTGGTGATACAGGAGAATGATGATCAGATGGGTAGATAGGGTAACAAATGAAGAGGTATTAAGACGAGTGGGAGAGGAGAGATGTTTCTGGCGACTGCTAATGAAGAGAAGAGATAGGAGGGCAGGACACATATTAAGACACCCAGGAATAGCAAGCTTAGTTATGGATGGGAGGGTCGAGGACAAGAACTGTAGGGGTAAACCAGGGTTAAACAGATTGCCTCGGATGTAGGGTGTGGGAGCTATGTAGAGATGAAACGATTAGCTCAGGAGAGGGAGACATGGAGAGCTGCATCAAACCTGTTAAAAAACTGAAGACTCAAACAACAACAATCGGGAATTTTAATTACTTAGAGAGGCATGTGAGGCAAAAATGTTTTTGGAGAATTTCATCCCTGGGATGTAACACTGGAAGAGACTGGCATAATTACATCCAGAATAGCTTAAGGAAGAATACTTTTAATTCCCCATATTCCGATAGATTTGCCATTCCAGTGTGCAAGAGTGCAATTCTCTCTTCAAACAATATTCGCAATTTCTTTAATCAAAGCGCAATGACACACACTTAACAGTAGCACGTGTACATTTAGACAAAACCATTTTTTTCCCATGGGCAACTGTAAGTGGCGTGCTCGCGAGCATCCGGACAACAAAATCCTTATGTCTCAGCAGAAGACCTAATTTTAAAATGTGTTAAAAAAAGGAAGGAAGATTGTAGTTTTACGTGACCGTGAATCTTGTGATTATGAGCCACGGGACCTCCTTTTTACGTGGAATCCGAACCACAGGACGTGGCATTTCACTTCGCAAATCTCACATGCATTGACCGGGAATCGAACCCGGACCGCCTTGGTGAGAGGCATACAGCTAGACCGCTGAGCCACCACGCCCCTAAAATGTGTTAGCATAATGTAACATCGAACCCTGCAGACTTTCACAACTCTATAAAATTCCCACTTTGCTGCTCATATCAATGTCCTGTATGTATCAGAATATTCAGAATTAAAATGGACCCAACTGTAACCGCGATTGCTGTAATAGAATAGACTAATTATCAGCAATACTGCATCGTCCCCTTTGTCTTGATCGCGGGCGAAGCCGCGGGTACCTGCTAGTATGTTATATTTATGGAGGAGCTCGACAGAATGCATACCACGCGCATCGCCTGTACCAAGACCGCTATCCGGATAGACAACGACCGACAGGCATGGTATTTCGGAGTGTGGAAAGACGCCTGGGAGGTACTGGATCCCAGGGAAAAAACACGGCCTGTTTGAGATCATCGCGTGACGTCTGCTCACAATGAAGAGGTTATGTTTGACGATATCCGGCGTAACCCTCATACTACCACACGGGCCATTGCCCTGGAGACGAACATCAGCCGAGTGTCTGTTATGCGGATAATGCATACCCACTGGTTTCACCCGTACCATCTGCACTTACACGTGGAGATACATGGTCATGATTTCGATGCCCGGGTGGCGTTCTGTGGAAACTCATCCGGCTTTTCTAGCGACCATCTTATTTACGGACGAAGCACGATTCCACAACAATGGAACCGTTTATCGCCATAATATGCATTACTGGAGTGTGGATAATCCCCATTAGGTGCGACAGACATCCTTTTAGGTACACCCCCGTGTGGGTTGCGGGTTAGAATACACACACGGTATGCTCTGCTTGTCGTAGGAGGCCAGTAATAGGGCCGACAAGACAGACTAACATGACTGACTTTGATTTTGAAGACTCCCTGTGGATGGGAAGAGAAAATTCATCTACGGTATCCCCTGCCTGCCGTAAAAGGCCTTTTTCGACTTCCGGTCCCATTTTTGGTCTGACCCTTAGAAATAAACGTCATGCTACCTGGGGAAGGGCCATCAACTTGGCCATCTGGCCAGAAAGCCTGGACGGTATTCCCTATCCCGTCAGGTGGGTGCGCCATGTACCCTTGCAGTAGTATCTGCCTCACAACGGAGGTCCCTGCACGGCTGAATAATTGCGCCAAACATATCACTACCGAGGGGGAAGTGCCTATTCAAGGCACTGGGACCCCGGGCAATACCTGCTATGCCAGGTAAGTATTGCCCTGGCTGGGTGGCGCCCACAGTGATGACCCTCGTTCGGAGTAGGTAGTATTCGGGGAGGATGATTTCGGGATGACGCGAAAGCGGCCCAATAAATCATCAGAGGGTGGCCCCCTTAAATAGCCGTCTCTTGAGTGTCGGATCAGGGATAAAACTTTCAATGCACGTTTCCCTGTTGACAAGTCACCTCGCTACCTGGTAGCTATCAGGACAGGCGGGGATTACTTCAAAGTGGTGAAATCAATAATCTTTTCCGAGGAATTCGAGGGGAAATTTGGAGATCCAAACGGGATTTCCAAGCTCCGGAACGGACAGCTCCTACTGCATACAATTAGCCGACAGCAAACCGAAACGTTGCTGGAATGCACGCATTTCAGCGAAATTCCCGTTAAGGTCTCAAAACACGAAACGCTGAATGAGGTCCGTGTAGTTATTTTCCATCGTAAACTCATTTTGAATAGCGATGCGGAATTGTTGCGGAATCTGGGGAAGATAGGCGCCACCAAGATTAGGCGCATCACCCGAAAGATTGGAGAGAACACCGTCGATACCGGCGCTTTTATACTCTATTTTGAGGGTGATGTTTTACCTAAGCAGATGTAGGTCACATCGAACCACTGCGATGTTCGACCGTACATCCCTCCACCTATGTGCTGTTATCAATGCCAGAAATTCGGGCATGTTTCTGCCAGGTGCAATGCCAAGGCCGTGTGTAGAGAGTGTGACAAGGGGACACATGAGGGTGAGAGGTGTACGCCTCCCCCGATATGTCCTAACTGCCAAGGAAATCACTCTCCACGATCGAAGCAGTGCCCTGAGTTCTGTAAAGAAGCCAAAATCCAAGAAATCAGAACATTGCATCAGCTTTCATATCACCATGCTCGCAAGAGGTACCGTGATATGAATGCCCCCGAATTTCGGATGACGTTTGTGGCCGCAGCGACGCCCTCATTCACCCCTGCTGTCACAGTTCCCAGTGTAGTACCCTCGACGTCCGGTAATTCCGCAGATTTGAAATCACCCCTCGCTGTACCAGCGAAAATTGTCTGCCCGAAGGAGGTCCCACAACCTTCTTCGGGCAAGGAAGAGAAGGCGACAGTTATACCATCTAAACCGGCGAAATCGGAGAAGTCCTCTTCTTCTCCGAACCGGTCGGCTAACACGTCTTCCCCAGTTAACAGTGGAAAGAAGAGTTTGCCGACCAGGGCTGGTCCTTCTTCCAATCCACCCGATATGACAAAAGTTGTAGTGGAGAGAGAAGGTTCGTCGCCCTCTCTCTCGCCCTCTTCCTGACGGAGTGGCTACTGTCTCTGCTGGCCTTCCCGCTCCCACGACCATCAAGGGAGCGAAGCCGGCTGAAGCCAAACTCGTCCTAGCGGAGGAACTCCCCTACAAATAGGAAAATACATCGGCGGAGGAAAGAGGAACGGTTTAGCGCCGTTTCTCTTCCTCTCCTAGAGACAGGGCTGCTTAGGTATCTGCTGGCCATTCCACTCCCACCACCACCACCAGTGGAGTGGTGTCAGCAGGAGTGGCCATGTTTTGTAATGAACTGGCGTCTGTGGGGAAGCGACCATCTACTTCCCCAAATAGACATCAGCGCCGATCAAGAAAGAAATCTCATCGGGGCGTGTCGGGGACAGACACCCATTCACCGGACCGGGAGAAAGTCCCTCGACACCGCTCTCGCTCTTCCCCAAGAGCGAGACTCGTGAAGTCCGACGAGGACCGCGCGCCATCCAGGGGACTGCCCGCTCCATTTTCTTCGTCTTCGGACGGAGATGTGGAGATTGAGGTGTGCTCTCTTGCCCCATCATATCCAACTAGAGGTGGGGAATGGTGGCAAACGGTCAAGCGTAAGTAGAAGACCCAATTCTACTTACAATGGAACTGTAATAGCTATTCTGGTCATCTCAATGAGTTACGCCAATTAATATCTTCGTTTACGGCAACCATTGTCTGTCTTCAGGAATCCAGGTTTCGTCCTGGACATGAGACAATAATGCGTTACTTCAAACTCTTCTCTGAAGACCCGGTGGATGGAGCTGTGGCCGTCGGCGGCGTCTGCATTCCCGTCCACTCTAGCTTCTTTAGTGAAGAAGTGCCGTTGCGTACTCAGCTAGAAGCAGTTGCAGTTCGTACTTCGTTGCCAGTAATGGCAACAGTATGTAACTTGTACATTCCACCTGTTTCTCAACTGGATTGATACCAGCTGGTGGATCTAGTCCCTCAGCTCCCCCCCCCCCCCCTCCTTTTCTCCTTCTGGGATATGTCAACGCCCACAACACCGTCTAGGGCTCCGCTACCACTAGTGATGGAGGGAGAGATTTTGAGAGACTGATCAGGCGGCTGGAGCTGTATTTGTTGAACACAGGGGAACTTACGCACTTCTCTATTGCACACGGCACTTATTCAAGTATCGATATCACCTTGTGCTGTCGTGCGCTGGTTCCCCTGCTACAGTGGGGTGTACACGGTGACCTTTGTATTAGTGACCATTTCCCGATTATCGTTACTCTTCCGAACCAGAGAGCCATCGAATTACCAAGTCGATGGTTTCTCCGTCGGGCTGATTGGCCAACTTTCACAGAACGTGCGGATTTTGCCGAAGATACCTTTGAGAGTGTATATGATCATACCATTCACATAACGCATGGTATTTTGGCTGCTGCTGAGGAAACAATACCTTCCTCATCCGGCAACTCCCACCGGAGTCCCTTGGTGGACAACCGAGATTGCAGCAGCCTTTAAAGATCGTCGACGTGCTTTCAAATGGTATCCGAGGCAAAACACTATGGCCAACCTTATCACCTTCAAAAGCATGCATGCTAGAGCCCGACATCTGATTCGGGAGAGTAATAAAACCACGTGGGAAAAGTATGTGTCGTTTATGACGACACATACTCCTTCATCTCAAGTGTGGACTAAGCTTCGTCGGATCTCCAGACTCCCGATATCATTGATGGCACACGGGGTCTCCATCATCGGAGACACCATCACGGACCAACTCGCCATTGCCAACAGTATTGGATCGCAATTCAATGATGTATCCTGCTCTGGAAGTTACGATCCTACGTTTCTGACTCTGAAGCGGGAGGCGGAGGCTCACCCCTTGTCCTTTGCCACTGCTGCTTTGGAGTCCTACAATGTACCATTCTCTGATTGGGAACTGCGCAATGCGCTTTCACTGTGTAGGTATACGGCTCCCGGACCGGATAACATACAGAATCAAATGTTAAAACATCTGTGCGAATCCAGTATAAAGCAATTGTTGGTCCTCTTCAATCGTATATGGATTGATGGGCAGTTTCCATCTCTATGGCGAGAGTGGATCGTGATACCGGTTACCAAGGCTGGAAAGGATCCCAAACTTGTCAGCAGCTATAGGCCCATTTGCCAGTCAAATGCCCTATGTAAGCTGCGAGAGAAGATGATGAACCGTCGACTGGTGTGGTTCCTGGAAGAGAGAGGCTTCCTGTCAGAGTACCAGTCTAGATTTCGCTCCCATATGTCCACCACCGCCCATCTGGTGCGACTTGTGAGCACCATACAGGAGGCATTTCTCCGAATTGCCTACGACACCATATGGCGCTACGAGATCCTTTCCACCCTTCATGAGTGGGGACTCGGTGGTAATCTACCGACTTTCATTGCGAATTTCATGTCCGTCCGACTCTTCCGTGTAAGGGTCGGTAGAACATATCGCAATATTATACCCAAGAAAACGGAGTTCCTCAGGGTTCTGTTCTGTCACCTTGTTCGAGGTTGCCATAAACGGCATTGTTACCGCCACCGGGCCCACGATAATTCCATCGCTGTATGTAGCCGATTTAGCTCTGCTTTACAGCTCTGGAAGTATGTCAATCGTGGAAGGGCAATTGCAGATAGCTATTAACCGGGTCGACAGGCGGGCTCACGACCGGTTTTCATCAGCGAAATCCTCCGTCGTCCATTTTTGTCGGCTCCGAAGGCTACACTTACACCCTGAACTACATCTCAGGTATGCTGCGTTGCCGTTGGTTGACACTTATCGCTTCCTGGGGCTCCATTTTGACAGCACATTAACGTGGCAGCACCATATACGGCAACTAAGAACGACGTGTCTCAGGAAACTGAACATGCTCAAGTTTCTTAGTAGCACTACGTGGAGAGTAGGATATATAGGCCGAAGCTGGCACAGGGGCTAATGGGCAAGATGGCCGCCGCGCGCAACCAGCCCTATGTTATTCATATGGAGGGATCATTCAGTGCTGGCACAGGGGCTAATGGGCAATATGGCTGCCACGCTGTCACAGGGGGAGGTCGGCCGTGTAGTTACTAAATTGAATATTTATTATTAATATTATTATTATTATTAGGTAATTATTAATTGATCATGTGCAATCCAGACCAGCCTTATATTGTCCACTTTTGGTGTAGTTGCTAGCATTTTAGCTGTTTCCCTAGAGGTGTGGGTTTCATTCCCGCCTCAACCAAGAAATTTTATTCTGGGCTGAGAGCTGGACTGGGGTACACTCAGTCTCATAACGTGAAAGTAAGAAAACGTGGGGTTTCATTCATACCTCAGCCATTCCGCCTAATCCAACTTTACCTAACCTACCCTAACCTAACTTAACCTAACCTAACTTCGCCTAACCTAACCTAACCTAACAAACATTATTTATCCTAACCTAACCTAACCTAACCTAGTCAAACTTCAAAGTGAGAGCAAATGTAAGAGCACACATAATAAACTAAGTTATAACCTAACCTAACCTAACTTCACCTAACCTAACCTAACATAACCAAACTTCAAAGTGAGTGCAAAAGTGTGTGCAAAAGTGAGTGCAAAAGTGAGTGCAAAAGTGAGTGCAAAAGTGAGAGCAAAAAAAGTGAGAGCAAAACAGTAGAGAGCAAAAAGTGCGCGTAAATAAGTAAGAGCAAATGAGAGAGCACAAATAATAAACTGAGTTTTAACCTAACCTAATCTAACCTAACCTAACCTAACCCACAGAAACCTTATTTAAATATTTTAGATTCAACATTTTAACATTTTACATTTTAACATTTTACATTTTTGATTTTTCATTTTACATTTTTTTTTTAGATTTTACATTTTACATTTTTGATTTTTTTTATATTTCAGATTTTAGTTTTTTAGATGTTACATTTTCAATTTAAGATTTTTTGATTTTAGATTTTACATTTTCCGAAAAGAGTAAACTACAAGGCTACATACCTAACCTCACCAAACCTAACTTTACCAAACCTAACTTAAGCTAATCCAAAGGCTAATGCACATACACACAGTATATACGGGTACAAGCAACTATCCTTATGCTAGTTTTATAGGTTACTGTACAACATGATAACTACCCCAACCGGTTTTTTTTTCATTTTGTTGTTTACACACATGACAATTTTCCAATTTCCCATTTTCAGTTTTTTAAAAATGTTAGTTTTAAGTTTTTCAATCTCATAACATGGAAACATGGATTTTGCATTATGTTGTTTACACATTTTTCAATTTCACAATTTCCCATTTACAGTTCTTAAAATGTCAGTTTAAAGTTTTTCAATTTCATGATATAGAAACATGGATTTTTCAATTTGTTGTTTACACATTTCTCAATTTACCAAATTCCCATTTACAGTTTTTAAAATTTCAGTTTAATGTTTTTTTTATTTTGTCAATATGGAAACATGGATTTTCCAATTTGTGTTTTACATGTTCATTTTGCATTAGGAGCGGAGAGAGGTGGGTAGTAATTAAAAATGTACAAGCAGTTTCCATACGGTACAATATTCTTTTATTTTAAATACATGTACACTATTTACACATAATACATTTTATATGTATTCCTTTTTGTTATAAATTGTACACTTGTTTTTATTTTGTTTTCTATTTTATTTATTTTTGATTATGAATGCCATTTTTTATTTTGGTTTTTTATTTTTGTAGTGCTATTGTTTTATTTCCTAAATTGTTTTGTTTTATGTATTTGCTAGTTGCAGGCAGAAGATTTTGATATTCATAACTTAACTCTTTAAGCATAGTCAATGATTGAGTAATGACCATAGGCATGTGTACCTATACCATCAGCATCAATCACTCTTTTATCATCACCAGGACACAAAGCAATTTTGTTTAGTCTTATAGATGATATGTCATGTTGTTTAGAAGCGATAATGTTCATTGGTATTCTTTTTACATTGTTGTTCATGACACAATCCTTATAATCTTGAAAGCTTATACAATTTTTGACAACCCCTTTGCTAATACCTTTAATCTTTTTGATTTCTTTACCATTTATGTCTAAAGCGTACATTTTAGCTCTAAGTCCAACAAATGCTTTTATAATTTGTCCACAAGCCTCGTCTTTAAATTTCCCCAACGTTTTCTTATTTGATGTAGAGTAACATATGTGATTAGTAGGATAATCTGATGTGTCCAGGTGTTCTAGGAAATCCAACTTGTCTTGATATACATTTGGGGTGTTAACCAAATAAATGAACGAGTCGGTATCCATATACATGAGTTTAAGATTGTTCATTCCATAATAGGGTAGCAGGACATCATAGTGGTGGGAATACATTAGAGTTTTTGAAATATCCAGTATACACATTCCAATATATATAGGCTTATTGAATACAATGTTACGTTTAGCCATGTGGAAAGCAGCTAGGTTGGGACCATAAATTGTTCTGTCGATGAATGTTGGTTTAGCTATTAGCTTTTCTGCCTTTTTGCTGTCAGTCACAAGACGTATGTCTATTCTTTTACGGATATTTTCCATTGTTTTCCCAAAAATGGCATTGTTGAATAATTTATACAGATTTTTCTCAAAATCATTTCTGGCTTGTTTTCGAAGGTTGTTATTAAAATCAACGTATGCCTTTAACCAAGGTCTTTGTTTAAACTTTAACACACGATGAATTTTTATCAATTTTATTCCATGATCTAAAGCCTGTTTTAATGCCATGTAGTGAACAACATATCGCCTTCGATTTCCAAGATGAGGAATTAGTTTTTTCAGAGACGAATCCTTAGGTTGTGTACACTCTGGTAGGAAAGGTAAATCGTTGTGTAGATCATGAAGGTCAGATGGGTAATCAACATCAACGTCTAGAATGTATCCCACAGGATCGTCGTTCTTTAGTTTTTCTAGATCAACAGTATCTGGAGAAACCCACTGAAATCCACCATAAGGAAGGGAGTGGCACATAGCCCACCCGTATTGGTTGTTGGCATCATCATAGGTAATAAACTGCGATGGTTTCTCAGAATCATAGGTTTCCATGTATTTATTGTTAGCTTCAGCATACCGATGAGACACCTGGCATATGCCTCCACGTATTCCAGACTCGATTAAAAGAATCTGATCGTAATCCTGTAGCAATTCCAGTTCAATGCCTGTGTAAAGGAGCATTGCCTCGAAACTTAAACCAGGCGAAGTAAAGAAGTGTGCAGCATCCACTCGGTGTGTTTCTAGTGTTTTGTTTCTAAACGTTTCAAAGCTGTCTGCAAGAAGGAGTACATCTGATGTTAGGTAGAGGTCACTATATTCCCCTAGAGTTTTAATGTTGAACTGTTTCCAGACATTTTTGGCATGTTCATAGTCTTCTTGACTAACATCTTCTTGACTTAATTTGTTAAAGAATGCCTCTTTTGGAGGTAAACACGTTTCACTTAACTTTTCCCATGAGTCAATGTAGTCATAACAAAATACCCCTTTACGAGTCATGAGCATTGCATTTTCTTTTCCAAAGTACTTGTCTGTTTCAGGGTATGATGTTAAGTTGGAAACTAAGTTTTCCAAACTACTCGGCATTAACCGAAACGTGTCCACAAATCTAAGCTTAACATTTCCTACATATTTGGTGAAGGAAATGTATTTTTCCTTGGAGTTAGCGATAACATCCACTCTCTCAGTAGTACATCCTAATTGCTTTACAATGAAATTTGCGTCGTAGCCACTCATATTATGTAGAAATACAGGAACGGGGTTACGTGTTTTACACCTCAAATTACAGTTATTGTGAGCACTTCCACGGTATTCCCCTGTAATATGACAATGGTCTCGAACTTTCCAATCCTCTTTGGTATACGGTTTTTGACACAAATAACAGGTTTCAGAACATTGGAACTCTGCTTCTTGATCCTCAGTTAAAGCCTTTGGAACATTTAAGCTGTAAAGGCGATCAATTTCATTAGCTATTGAAATCAAACAGACCATAAACTTTTCTGCAGCGTCAGGTCCACGATAAATAAGAGGTTGGCTTGGAAGGTTTGTCTTTATGTGTTCCACAGCAGGTGAGGGTTTAATGTATATACCAAAGCTCATAGGAACATGACTCTGGTATGGCACTGTATAACTTGCTTCAGGATTGGGTAGACATGTTTGATAGGGTAACAGTATACTTTCAAAATCAGCATAGATAACGTAAGGTATTCTCAGCATTTTTTCCACGTTTAAAAATTTGACAATGGGGTTTTTAATAGGCATTTCAACCCTAGCAATGTCATGCTGGACGCACAAAGCTCTATGTTCTTTCAATTTTTCTATTCCTTGTTGACCATATCGATTATTGAAGTGAGTAAAACACCGTTTACACGTATATATCTTATGTCCATGGTGAGTAATCTGATGTCCTACTAGTTTATCAAAATCTTTGATAAAGACGTAGTGGTTCTGGCCGGATGATGAACTTAGCAGAAGGAGGTCACGATGGTCTTGCATCTCTTGATCCACAACCTTTAGAGGGAACAGTTTATTGTTTTGTTCCAATCCAAATACATTAATGGATATATCGTTGGCTTTTTCAAATTTGGGAATGTCAACTAGCGATGTAGGAAACGATATTACAGAAAAATCATACTTGTTGTCCAGGTCCTTGTATTTACTAATGCGATGAGCATTCTTTTTAACCAGTTTTGCTAAAATGGCATACATAAAACACTTTTCATCATTCAAATTTTCAGGATTAATGCAGGCTTTTCTTGCTTGTATAGCTGCTGGTAATGGAATATATGTGCTTCCACGCAAGGGATTGTACTTATTTATTTTCAATCGTACTCCTTCCACTGCTAACAAAGCCCAATTACTGCCTTTTAGCTCAGATTCTTCCATTTCCGTAGATAACTTTGTAAATTGTGTTTCCAAGAAACTACTTAAGTCCGTTTCCAAATATAGGGCCTGATTTCGTGTTTTAAATGCACGATCTGTAATTTCATTGGTAGATGTATGAATGAATCTACATTCAGCCACAAGATTAACTTTTATCGACTTGTGCATTGCTAGTTCTTTCTGCATAGCTTGTATTATTTGCTGTTTGGACTCTTTAAGGTACGAATTTAAATCCTTGCACGTATCGCAACGAATGAAATAGGATTTAAGTCGACCTTCAAAAGATGTCTCATATTCAATAAGTCCATTTTTGTCAGGGACCAATGACAGTAGGTAATGTTTTGTAGGCTCTGCCTTTTGTCTTTTAGCTGCCGACACAACATTACAACATTCTTCATGACGACGTCCATTGTAGGCATTGTTGAATGTACTACCACAGGTCTTGCACTCATGAAATTCACCACACGATACTTCATGTCGCTTCCTATGATAGTCTCGAAGAAAAGTCTTTCCACACTTTTTACACATATAGCTAGGAATGGCTTCTTCCATTATGAATGTTGATTTCTGCAAACAGCTGCTTACTGCCTATCACAGGGCTAGAGGTTGGTCAGTGAGACGGTCTTTCACGATGTGAACACCGTGAGAGGTAGTAGTCAACTAGTGATATTCTTGTGAAGGGTCCACTAATATACCCCTAGTCTAGACCAACAGCTCTTTACAGCGTATGACAAGGCTGTATACTGGACAGTGAGACGGTCTTTCACGATGTAAACACTGTAACAAGTAGTAGTCAACTGATTATATACTTGCTAAGGGTTCTCTAATATACAATAGTCAAGACCAGCAGCTACTTACTGAGTAGTACAAGGCTGTACAATAGTTGTTTTGACAGTCTTTCACGATGTGGTCACTGTGGATGGTAGTAGTCAACTGATGATATTCTTGATAAGGGTCCTCTAATGTACCCCTGGTTAAGGGTAACAGCTGTTCACTGCTTATGACAAGGCTAAAGACTGGTTGCTTCAACGGTCTTTCACAATGTAAACACTGTGACAGGTAGTAGTCAACTGAAAATATTCTTATGGCCTACTCAAGGTTATCAGGTACTTACTGCATATCAAAAGGCTGTACACTCATGTGTGTTAGGCACTCTTTCTTGCTAAGGACCCCAATATTCCCTACACAAGGCTATACATGTTAGTTCTAAACACTTAGTGGTTAATTGTATATTCAATTTTTGTACAAAGCATATACGAGCACGTTTTTATGAGGTAAAACTTTACCAAATAGTCAAATGCGACACGCAAAGTATGTTGCCGCTATCTAGCAGTGACTATGAGAACTACTTGACCGACCAGCATGCTACCTAGCGCTCCATTTCAATACTCGCTCACTGAACGAACAGCATGCTATCTAGCGGTCGATATCAATACTCACTCAATTACCAGCCTGCTACCTATCGGTCAATATAACAACTCACTCAACTACCAGCATGCTACATGGCTTTTTTGGTCAGTTTTTTGTTGGCTTTTTGTTGGCTTTTGTTGGCTTTTGTTGGCTTTTGTATTAGCTCTTTTATATTTGCTCTTGTTTGTTGGGGCTTATTTGGTCTTGGAAAGTATGTCAGTCCTTTTTTATGGCTGCATATTGCTTACAGCCATGATTGTAAGCAGCAACAACAACAACAACACACAAAATTTATAAAAAAAACAAAGTACTCAAAGGTTTATCAATGACTCTCAACTCTTACACTTACCTCTATCCCATGCCTAGTCAAAAGAAATAGTGTATTTTTCAAATTTTTCAAAAAATATTTGGAAAGTAGGCTATGTCATTAATTTAAAAATCCTAAAAAGACATATGTTAACTCCAACACCTACCTCTATACCACTCTCAGTCCACAAATAGTGTATTTTTCAAATTTTCCAAAACATATTTCCAAAATGGGTATAATTTCCAAAATTAAAATGTTTATACCCATTTTGGAAATATGTTTTGGAAAATTTGAAAAATACACTATTTGTGGACTGAGAGTGGTATAGAGGTAGGTGTTGGAGTTAACATATGTCTTTTTAGGATTTTTAGATTAATGACATAGCCTACTTTCCAAATATTTTTTGAAAAATTTGAAAAATACACTATTTCTTTTGACTAGGCATGGGATAGAGGTAAGTGTAAGAGTTGAGAGTCATTGATAAACCTTTGAGTACTTTGTTTTTTTTTTATAAATTTTGTGTGTTGTTGTTGTTGTTGCTGCTTACAATCATGGCTGTAAGCAATATGCAGCCATAAAAAAGGACTGACATACTTTCCAAGACCAAATAAGCCCCAACAAACAAGAGCAAATATAAAAGAGCTAATACAAAAGCCAACAAAAGCCAACAAAAGCCAACAAAAGCCAACAAAAGCCAACAAAAAGCCAACAAGAAACTGACCAAAAAAGCCATGTAGCATGCTGGTAGTTGAGTGAGTTGTTATATTGACCGATAGGTAGCAGGCTGGTAATTGAGTGAGTATTGATATCGACCGCTAGATAGCATGCTGTTCGTTCAGTGAGCGAGTATTGAAATGGAGCGCTAGGTAGCATGCTGGTCGGTCAAGTAGTTCTCATAGTCACTGCTAGATAGCGGCAACATACTTTGCGTGTCGCATTTGACTACTTGGTAAAGTTTTACCTCATAAAAACGTGCTCGTATATGCTTTGTACAAAAATTGAATATACAATTAACCACTAAGTGTTTAGAACTAACATGTATAGCCTTGTGTAGGGAATATTGGGGTCCTTAGCAAGAAAGAGTGCCTAACACACATGAGTGTACAGCCTTTTGATATGCAGTAAGTACCTGATAACCTTGAGTAGGCCATAAGAATATTTTCAGTTGACTACTACCTGTCACAGTGTTTACATTGTGAAAGACCGTTGAAGCAACCAGTCTTTAGCCTTGTCATAAGCAGTGAACAGCTGTTACCCTTAACCAGGGGTACATTAGAGGACCCTTATCAAGAATATCATCAGTTGACTACTACCATCCACAGTGACCACATCGTGAAAGACTGTCAAAACAACTATTGTACAGCCTTGTACTACTCAGTAAGTAGCTGTTGGTCTTGACTATTGTATATTAGAGAACCCTTAGCAAGTATATAATCAGTTGACTACTACTTGTTACAGTGTTTACATCGTGAAAGACCGTCTCACTGTCCAGTATACAGCCTTGTCATACGCTGTAAAGAGCTGTTGGTCTAGACTAGGGGTATATTAGTGGACCCTTCACAAGAATATCACTAGTTGACTACTACCTCTCACGGTGTTCACATCGTGAAAGACCGTCTCACTGACCAACCTCTAGCCCTGTGATACGCAGTAAGCAGCTGTTTGCAGAAATCAACATTCATAATGGAAGAAGCCATTCCTAGCTATATGTGTAAAGAGTGTGGAAAGACTTTTCTTCGAGACTATCATAGGAAGCGACATGAAGTATCGTGTGGTGAATTTCATGAGTGCAAGACCTGTGGTAGTACATTCAACAATGCCTACAATGGACGTCGTCATGAAGAATGTTGTAATGTTGTGTCGGCAGCTAAAAGACAAAAGGCAGAGCCTACAAAACATTACCTACTGTCATTGGTCCCTGACAAAAATGGACTTATTGAATATGAGACATCTTTTGAAGGTCGACTTAAATCCTATTTCATTCGTTGCGATACGTGCAAGGATTTAAATTCATATCTTAAAGAGTCCAAACAGCAAATAATACAAGCTATGCAGAAAGAACTAGCAATGCACAAGTCGATAAAAGTTAATCTTGTGGCTGAATGTAGATTCATTCATACATCTACCAATGAAATTACAGATCGTGCATTTAAAACACGAAATCAGGCCCTATTTTTGGAAACGGACTTAAGTAGTTTCTTGGAAACACAATTTACAAAGTTAACTACGGAAATGGAAGAATCTGAGCTAAAAGGCAGTAATTGGGCTTTGTTAGCAGTGGAAGGAGTACGATTGAAAATAAATAAGTACAATCCCTTGCGTGGAAGCACATATATTCCATTACCAGCAGCTATACAAGCAAGAAAAGCCTGCATTAATCCTGAAAATTTGAATGATGAAAAGTGTTTTATGTATGCCATTTTAGCAAAACTGGTTAAAAAGAATGCTCATCGCATTAGTAAATACAAGGACCTGGACAACAAGTATGATTTTTCTGTAATATCGTTTCCTACATCGCTAGTTGACATTCCCAAATTTGAAAAAGCCAACGATATATCCATTAATGTATTTGGATTGGAACAAAACAATAAACTGTTCCCTCTAAAGGTTGTGGATCAAGAGATGCAAGACCATCGTGACCTCCTTCTGCTAAGTTCATCATCCGGCCAGAACCACTACGTCTTTATCAAAGATTTTGATAAACTAGTAGGACATCAGATTACTCACCATGGACATAAGATATATACGTGTAAACGGTGTTTTACTCACTTCGATAATCGATATGGTCAACAAGGAATAGAAAAATTGAAAGAACATAGAGCTTTGTGCGTCCAGCATGACATTGCTAGGGTTGAAATGCCTATTAAAAACCCCATTGTCAAATTTTTAAACGTGGAAAAAATGCTGAGAATACCTTACGTTATCTATGCTGATTTTGAAAGTATACTGTTACCCTATCAAACATGTCTACCCAATCCTGAAGCAAGTTATACAGTGCCATACCAGAGTCATGTTCCTATGAGCTTTGGTATATACGTTAAACCCTCACCTGCTGTGGAACACATAAAGACAAACCTTCCAAGCCAACCTCTTATTTATCGTGGACCTGACGCTGCAGAAAAGTTTATGGTCTGTTTGATTTCAATAGCTAATGAAATTGATCGCCTTTACAGCTTAAATGTTCCAAAGGCTTTAACTGAGGATCAAGAAGCAGAGTTCCAATGTTCTGAAACCTGTTATTTGTGTCAAAAACCGTATACCAAAGAGGATTGGAAAGTTCGAGACCATTGTCATATTACAGGGGAATACCGTGGAAGTGCTCACAATAACTGTAATTTGAGGTGTAAAACACGTAACCCCGTTCCTGTATTTCTACATAATATGAGTGGCTACGACGCAAATTTCATTGTAAAGCAATTAGGATGTACTACTGAGAGAGTGGATGTTATCGCTAACTCCAAGGAAAAATACATTTCCTTCACCAAATATGTAGGAAATGTTAAGCTTAGATTTGTGGACACGTTTCGGTTAATGCCGAGTAGTTTGGAAAACTTAGTTTCCAACTTAACATCATACCCTGAAACAGACAAGTACTTTGGAAAAGAAAATGCAATGCTCATGACTCGTAAAGGGGTATTTTGTTATGACTACATTGACTCATGGGAAAAGTTAAGTGAAACGTGTTTACCTCCAAAAGAGGCATTCTTTAACAAATTAAGTCAAGAAGATGTTAGTCAAGAAGACTATGAACATGCCAAAAATGTCTGGAAACAGTTCAACATTAAAACTCTAGGGGAATATAGTGACCTCTACCTAACATCAGATGTACTCCTTCTTGCAGACAGCTTTGAAACGTTTAGAAACAAAACACTAGAAACACACCGAGTGGATGCTGCACACTTCTTTACTTCGCCTGGTTTAAGTTTCGAGGCAATGCTCCTTTACACAGGCATTGAACTGGAATTGCTACAGGATTACGATCAGATTCTTTTAATCGAGTCTGGAATACGTGGAGGCATATGCCAGGTGTCTCATCGGTATGCTGAAGCTAACAATAAATACATGGAAACCTATGATTCTGAGAAACCATCGCAGTTTATTACCTATGATGATGCCAACAACCAATACGGGTGGGCTATGTGCCACTCCCTTCCTTATGGTGGATTTCAGTGGGTTTCTCCAGATACTGTTGATCTAGAAAAACTAAAGAACGACGATCCTGTGGGATACATTCTAGACGTTGATGTTGATTACCCATCTGACCTTCATGATCTACACAACGATTTACCTTTCCTACCAGAGTGTACACAACCTAAGGATTCGTCTCTGAAAAAACTAATTCCTCATCTTGGAAATCGAAGGCGATATGTTGTTCACTACATGGCATTAAAACAGGCTTTAGATCATGGAATAAAATTGATAAAAATTCATCGTGTGTTAAAGTTTAAACAAAGACCTTGGTTAAAGGCATACGTTGATTTTAATAACAACCTTCGAAAACAAGCCAGAAATGATTTTGAGAAAAATCTGTATAAATTATTCAACAATGCCATTTTTGGGAAAACAATGGAAAATATCCGTAAAAGAATAGACATACGTCTTGTGACTGACAGCAAAAAGGCAGAAAAGCTAATAGCTAAACCAACATTCATCGACAGAACAATTTATGGTCCCAACCTAGCTGCTTTCCACATGGCTAAACGTAACATTGTATTCAATAAGCCTATATATATTGGAATGTGTATACTGGATATTTCAAAAACTCTAATGTATTCCCACCACTATGATGTCCTGCTACCCTATTATGGAATGAACAATCTTAAACTCATGTATATGGATACCGACTCGTTCATTTATTTGGTTAACACCCCAAATGTATATCAAGACAAGTTGGATTTCCTAGAACACCTGGACACATCAGATTATCCTACTAATCACATATGTTACTCTACATCAAATAAGAAAACGTTGGGGAAATTTAAAGACGAGGCTTGTGGACAAATTATAAAAGCATTTGTTGGACTTAGAGCTAAAATGTACGCTTTAGACATAAATGGTAAAGAAATCAAAAAGATTAAAGGTATTAGCAAAGGGGTTGTCAAAAATTGTATAAGCTTTCAAGATTATAAGGATTGTGTCATGAACAACAATGTAAAAAGAATACCAATGAACATTATCGCTTCTAAACAACATGACATATCATCTATAAGACTAAACAAAATTGCTTTGTGTCCTGGTGATGATAAAAGAGTGATTGATGCTGATGGTATAGGTACACATGCCTATGGTCATTACTCAATCATTGACTATGCTTAAAGAGTTAAGTTATGAATATCAAAATCTTCTGCCTGCAACTAGCAAATACATAAAACAAAACAATTTAGGAAATAAAACAATAGCACTACAAAAATAAAAAACCAAAATAAAAAATGGCATTCATAATCAAAAATAAATAAAATAGAAAACAAAATAAAAACAAGTGTACAATTTATAACAAAAAGGAATATATATAAAATGTATTATGTGTAAATAGTGTACATGTATTTAAAATAAAAGAATATTGTACCGTATGGAAACTGCTTGTACATTTTTAATTACTACCCACCTCTCTCCGCTCCTAATGCAAAATGAACATGTAAAACACAAATTGGAAAATCCATGTTTCCATATTGACAAAATAAAAAAAACATTAAACTGAAATTTTAAAAACTGTAAATGGGAATTTGGTAAATTGACAAATGTGTAAACAACAAATTGAAAAATCCATGTTTCTATATCATGAAATTGAAAAACTTTAAACTGACATTTTAAGAACTGTAAATGGGAAATTGTGAAATTGAAAAATGTGTAAACAACATAATGCAAAATCCATGTTTCCATGTTATGAGATTGAAAAACTTAAAACTAACATTTTTAAAAAACTGAAAATGGGAAATTGGAAAATTGTCATGTGTGTAAACAACAAAATGAAAAAAAACCGGTTGGGGTAGTTATCATGTTGTACAGTAACCTATAAAACTAGCATAAGGATAGTTGCTTGTACCCGTATATACTTTGTGTATGTGCATTAGCCTTTGGATTAGCTTAAGTTAGGTTTGGTAAAGTTAGGTTTGGTGAGGTTAGGTATGTAGCCTTGTAGTTTACTCTTTTCGGAAAATGTAAAATCTAAAATCAAAAAATCTTAAATTGAAAATGTAACATCTAAAAAACTAAAATCTAAAATATAAAAAAAAATCAAAAATGTAAAATGTAAAATCTAAAAAAAAATGTAAAATGAAAAATCAAAAATGTAAAATGTTAAAATGTAAAATGTTAAAATGTTGAATCTAAAATATTTAAATAAGGTTTCTGTGGGTTAGGTTAGGTTAGGTTAGATTAGGTTAGGTTAAAACTCAGTTTATTATTTGTGCTCTCTCATTTGCTCTTACTTATTTACGCACACTTTTTGCTCTCTACTGTTTTGCTCTCACTTTTTTTGCTCTCACTTTTGCACTCACTTTTGCACTCACTTTTGCACACACTTTTGCACTCACTTTGAAGTTTGGTTATGTTAGGTTAGGTTAGGTGAAGTTAGGTTAGGTTAGGTTATAACTTAGTTTATTATGTGTGCTCTTACATTTGCTCTCACTTTGAAGTTTGACTAGGTTAGGTTAGGTTAGGTTAGGATAAATAATGTTTGTTAGGTTAGGTTAGGTTAGGCGAAGTTAGGTTAGGTTAAGTTAGGTTAGGGTAGGTTAGGTAAAGTTGGATTAGGCGGAATGGCTGAGGTATGAATGAAACCCCACGTTTTCTTACTTTCACGTTATGAGGCTGAGTGTACCCCAGTCCAGCTCTCAGCCCAGAATAAAATTTCTTGGTTGAGGCGGGAATGAAACCCACACCTCTAGGGAAACAGCTAAAATGCTAGCAACTACACCAAAAGTGGACAATATAAGGCTGGTCTGGATTGCACATGATCAATTAATAATTACCTAATAATAATAATAATATTAATAATAAATATTCAATTTAGTAACTACACGGCCGACCTCCCCCTGTGACAGCGTGGCAGCCATATTGCCCATTAGCCCCTGTGCCAGCACTGAATGACCCCTCCATATGAATAACATAGGGCTGGTTGCGCGCGGCGGCCATCTTGCCCATTAGCCCCTGTGCCAGCTTCGGCCTATATATCCTACTGTGGAGGGCTGACGGAGTGGTGCTGCTACGGTTCTACCAAGCCCTCGTCGTGTCCCGGCTAGACTATGGTTCTGCAGCTTACGGTTCAGAATGGCAGGCAACCTTGAAAATGCTGGACAGTATCCACCATAGTGGCGTTAGGCTGGCTACTGGTGCCTTCCGGACCAGCCCGATACCCAGCCTACTCGCCGAATCGGGTGTTCCACCTCTAAATTATCGACGCCACCTTATGCTTTTAGCATATACTACCAATGTGCGTCAAATGCCGCAATATCCGAACTATCGAGCGCTCGTCAGTACCCAATACGACCAGAGGTACGCCAACCAGCCTCGAACCACTCGGCCGGTTGGTATAAGACTCGATAGCTCGTGTACTGAAATAGGAGTGGCTGTGGGCCCTGTATGATCCGGACAACTAGCGAGGTGCCTCCGTGGCAAGTCACGCGTCAGGAAATTCGGTTAGATCTACACGGAGGTCCTAAGGTGAACACGGGTGCCTCCGTTCGGTGGTGTAACTATATACAATAGCAAGTCCGTGAAGTTCCAACACTGCTTAGCCGAAACTCCGCAGTACTATCGCATTTACCACAACCTTTAATTTTTCCTACGTTTAGAGGGGATCAATTATGACGTAATTTAATAAGGGTAGAAGATCTTAAAAATTTGCCAAATTGTATGGGTGCGTTTCCGCGAATAAATTTGTCAGGTTTCATTCCATTCCCTCATTTTGGAAAATGTGGTAAAATCGTTTCAAAGCGGACAATTAATACATTTTTTTGCTGAGTTATAACAATATTTCTTAAACACAGTGCGTACAGATGTTAACAATAGGGTGAATGTTACAAGTTTTCATTCTGAGAATAGTAAGTTAGTGAGTTTGTCCTAGCTTGGCAGGTGAGTACAGTATATGATACTGTGTCCACATATGGTGCAGGTGTGGTATCCTCTTACTGCGCAGAATCTGTGATCAAACCCATGGGCCGAGGTCCTCGTGAAAGCGTGTCGCAGCTTGAAGTTTGCCTTATTCCACTCTTCTGTTTCCATGTTTCTGTTTTCTTACTTATGAAACCGCCCAACCTTCTTCTTCTTTCCTAGCGTTTATCCCAGTACGGAGTCCGCTGCTCTACCACCCAACCATCAGAATATAATAATTAGGGGCCGGATTTTGGTGGTTTTTAAAATTGTCATTTTAGGTTTTCAAAAACATAAAATTGTTCTTTTTAAGTTTTTTAGGTAGAATGGATTTTTACAATAGGTTCTTATGTTTAAAGGGTAGCGAAAGTTGACATACATTACATAAGGCTTAAAATTAATACCTCATTGTTAGTAGACAATCTGATTGCAACGAGAGAGTAAATATTTTACATAATGATGCGTAATCAAATTATCACCGATAACTTTACACTTTTAGGGATTGCAATAAAGCCAAGGATGTCAGAGATGATTTTCACACTCTATCTCGTTCAAATAATTTTGTTTCTTTACAATATTGGATTCTTGGGAATAATAAGAGATTTATTCGCTCTTTCCTCTCGGTAAATAACCAAACAATAATATATAAGCTGGAAAGTGCTGAAAATATTTCATTTTTCCGGTAGGTAGGATTGCTTTCAATCAACTGGATCTAGGAATAAACACTATCTTCACATTTAATTTCACGAATTATGGACAAAATTTGAAATATACTACAGTAAATGGTACAAAACTGCAATTAGTTATTTTTAGGTACTCGCGTATCATTTAGTTTTTTAGGTAGTACGGAATTCAGTGTGATTCGTAAAAGTATTTAGAAGTATGGGAAAAATAGATACGAACCTAAGAATCCGGTCCCTAATAATAGGCTAACTGCGCCCCGATAGTATAAGGTAGTTTCTCTGTTGCTGTACAAACTCAATTGTCTAGAATAATAAAAAATATAATAATAATAGTATACTAATAATAATCATTATTGACTAATAATTATGAAAATAATATAACATAACTGTCTAATGATAATAATAACAATAGTCTAATAATAAGTATTTCGCTGTCCTCTTGGAGTGACGATGTGGGTAGTCATAATATAGCCTTATTCTGAAAGCAGAGACATGAAATGATTGTCAATGATATGTAAGCCAACCAAAATTTGATTAAACTAGAGAATCGTCTGTACTCGCCTCTCCAACTCCAGGCAGCTTGAAATGTATAAATTTTATATGTGGGCTCAAACCCCATGTCTCGGTAATAATCAACGTTGAAGTACAAACAAACACTACGGTGTTCCCGCAACTTAGAAATACTTAGTTATATACGGAAAAGGTGCCACGGAACCGCTTGATAGCACTGTGCTTTGCCCATTGCCCTACCTCACAAATCGTGTACGGTATCCCAAAGATATTTTGATCAACCGATCACAACGAGGGGACGGAGTCGCGCAGCTTCTTTTGGGGTACAGGATCTCTACATTAGCTGAAACAGAATGCTGGCGTGCTGTGAGGTGAGCGGGAAAATGGGATTGAGTGAGTAAATTCATGCACCGTGTTTGGATGTGATTTTACCACTAACGCTGTCGTCCCAATAAAAATATCAGCTATATCGCACGCCTTCTGTTTGACCTTGAGACGTCTTAAAGCAGCCTTGTAACAATACAATCCCGTTAAATTTGTAACGTTCCGTTCCGTCTGTTTGTTCCGTTATTATAAGTAGAACGTTCCGAACTGTAACGTATCGGATATTCCTCTGTTCATTTCGGTACGGGACAACGTAACGTTCCACCCGTCTCCAATACGCTGTACCGGTACAGGCTCGGCTAACGTTCCACTGATCCAGATACCGGGTCCGGTTTCAGAATCAGTTCCGTTCCAGGACGGTAACGTTACGCTTGGAACAGACAGCGGTAACGTTACAACTTGGAAATAACCTTGGAGATAACGGAATTTCTCCGTTCCACATAGACAAGAGTTCCGTTCCGCGTTACGTTCTGTTCCGGGTCCCTGGTCCGTGTGCATGTGTGTAAGTTTGTTCCTCCCCCCCCCCCCCCCCCCAAATGTCCGTGTGCATGTGTGTAAGTTTATTCCCTCCCACCAAATGTCCGTGTGAATGTGTGTAATATTGTTCCCCCCACCCAATATCCGTGAGCATGTGTGTAAGTTTGTCCCCCACCCACCAAATGTCCATGTGCATGTAAGTTTGTTCCCCCCACCAAATGTCCGTGAGCATGTAAGTTTGTGTCCCCCCTCCCCTCCAGACAAATGTCCGTGTGCATGTGTGTAAGTTTGTTCCCCCCCCACCAAATTGTATCAAATTCGGTACTGAGATAGTTGCCAATCTTTATATCGCCGCCATCTTAACGAAAATAAAATGTCGGCCATACAAATGTTCAATGCTCAGATTGATTTACAACTAAATTATCTATGGGATTTCTACCAAATTCAGCCCCGTGTACTTTGTTGTGTGTGTGTGGAATATGTCTGATAACCTGTGTCATATTGGTGGCTGTACTAATGAGTGTATTCGTAATTGGGGCCAGGATTGCGTAGTAGGTGACAGTCGCCTTGAGTTAGGTTCCATCCCGTCATTTGCCTAAAGTATAAATGGGAAACCAATCATTATACCAGAATTAAAATTATTTGCATGTCCATGAATCCGACAAGGATCTGAAGAGAGACAGCTAAGATTACTAACCTCAACACCGCAGGTGCTCTTCACTTCTAGCGTTTGGTTGTGTTGTTGAAGGCTGGCTGTGCTTGCTGTGCCCTCAGTTGCAGGATCAAATCCTGGGGCAGCCAGCTGGCATTTGAGGGTGCGCAATTGCGAGGGAGCTGTGCCAGTAGATTTACTGGGACGTTAATGACCCTCTTTGGGGAAGAATTCTGGCACCCCGGCGTCTCCAAAAGCCGCAGTAGTCATCTTTGCATAAACTGAATTAAGTGAATATGTAGGCCTATTGGATGAACCAGTAAACCACATTTTTGGGAATAAAACACATCATATTTATTTAAGGTAAAGGATTTGTTCATAAAGTATCCCTCATTCTTCCCTAGAATTGAATCAAAACATCCGGCGATGTTAAATAGCATCCTTACGAAAAGAGGTAAATAGATGAAGATGCCACCTTAAATCTTTTTCAACAGCATTCAATTCAGTAAATAATTTTCCATTACTGATATTAAAATATCAGAAGTCAATTTTCAGTGTTGCCTAGTTCTATTATAGAAAGCTTTTCAGTCGGGCAACACAAATTGTGCCCTATTACAATAGGCGGGAAGAAGGTTTTAAACGCCCTAACCTAAAATAAATATTCCATGAAATATTTCCTTCAGGTCAGGGCGTTTAAATATCTGTTTTCCCGCCTAATATTTCTATGAGGTTAGGGCGTTTAAATATCTGTTTTCCCGCCTAATATTTCGATGATGTTAGGGCGTTTAAATATCGGTCTTCCCCCTAATATTTATATGAGGGTAGGGCGTTTAAATACATGTTTTTCCGCCTGATATTTCTTTCAGGTTAAAACGTTTAAATATCGGTTTTCCCGCCTAATATTTATAATAGGTTAGGGCGTTTAAATACCTGTTTTCCCACCTAATATTTATATGAGGTTAGGGTATTTTAATACCTGTTTTCCCACCTAATATTTCTATGAGGTTAGGGCGTTCAAATATATGTTTTCCCACCTAATAATTATATGAGGTTAGGGCGTTTAAATACCTGTTCTACCACCTAATATTTCTATGAGGTAAGGGTGTTTAAATGTCTGTTTTACCACCTAATATTCCTATGAGGATAGGGTGTTTAAATGCCTATTCTACCACCTAATATTTCTATGAGGTTAGAGTGTTCAAATGCCTGTTTTACCACCTAATATTTCAATGAGGTTAGGGTGTTTAAATGCCTGTTCTACCACCTAATATTTCTATGAGGATAGGGTGTTTCAATGCCTGTTTTACCAACTAATATTTCTGTGAGGTTAGGGTGTTTAAATGCCTGTTTTACCACCTAATATTTCTATGAGATTAGGGTGTTTAAATGCCTGTTTTCCTGCCTAATATCTATTTCAGATCAGGGCGTTAAAATGCCTGTTTTCCCGCCTAATATTTATTTCAGGTCAGAGCATTAAAACACCTGTTTTCCCGCCTAATATTTATTTCATGTTAGGGCGTTTAAATACCCGTTCTCCCGCCTAATATTTCTTTTAGATCAGAGTGTTTAAATACATGTTATTCCACCTAATATATTTTTCAGGTCAAGGCGTTTAAATACCCGTTCTCCCGCCTAATATTTATTTCATATCAGAGTGTTTAAATACCTGTTTACCCACCTAATGTAGTTGGGCACAGTTTGTGTTGTCCGACTGAACAGTTTTCTATAACTGAACATATTCCTCATAGACCCTGGAAACCTGAAGTCTAATTGTGCAATAATGAAAAAAATAGGCTGGTGAGGCAATTATCCCGGACGACCACATACAAATGTATGTAAGTGACCAAAGGCATAGGCAATGAGGTTTCACACTGTAATGGTGGAACAGACTAGTTTTCAGCTCTCTTGTCATTAAAATATAATCAAAAGAAGGAATAGATATCTCCAGTTTAGTCCTCTAGGAATCCATAATAGAAATCGTTTTAGGAAGTAGTGCTCATAATTAAATTAAAGAGTTTACGATGGTTCTTGATACGTGAAATGCCTCGCACAACTTCTCTGGAAATAATTCAATTTTAGTTATGTCAATGGAGATAATGGTGCATTCTTTTCATAAGCCTATTTTCTTGTAAATTGTTCTTAAAATTGTGAAATGCCTGACAGGTTGATTGAAGAGACATATGGAGTAAGAACTGGATTCACGTCCAAATGCAGGGAGACCGAATAACGTTCTTTGGTAAGTAAGTTATATATCTCCCTTCCAGCAGTTGACAGTCTGCCGCTCGTGCTGTAATGGTGTTTTGAATCAACAAGACGGAGTTGCGACTTTAAATCTCATTTAGCCTCGTGGAATACACAGTTACTCACACTCATTAGTAGGGGATGGATTTCAATACTGGGTGTCTCACCAAGCCGCCTTTCCTAGACGGTTCCTGAAGTTATTTTCATCTGATTGTAGTCAGCTCCATCACGTAACGTCCATTTTAAACGGGAAAACAAACGTCTTCGTGTTTGGCATTCCTGATTAAATCTTCTGTGTTATGTGTGTCTTCAGTCTCTTGACTGGTTTGATGCAGCACTCAATATCTCCCTGTCCTCAGCTAATCGTTTCATCTCTACATAGGTAACATACCACATGTTGGTTGGTTCCTTAGTTTAGGGGCTGCGACAAAGCGGTCATGTAGCCCCGTGTACTTTGGCTGTGTGTAGAATCTGTCTGTTAACCGGTGTTAATTGCGATGACTGTATTAGTGTGTGTTATCTGCTTTTAATTCAAGTAAGGACTGCAGATAATAATTTCAAGTAGTTCCTACTTTTGCTACTAAATGCTACCGTCCTCGACACCTAACTTGCGGATTTGGCTACTAGATGCCATCGCAGTCAGCACCTGGCGGGAAACGTTGGAACTAATATAGCGTTATCAATTCTAACCTACAAATTATGATTTCACACAAGTGTATTTAGTGGAAGGTTCTTTTCAATGCCATAAATGTATGACATGGGACCGCCGGCTTTACTTCCCCTCCGAAGGAAGGCATACTGAGGTATTTGTAACGCTCTTAAAAACTCCGACGACTTCGGCCGGGTTTGAGCCCGCGATTTGGACGTAGAAGCTCAGTATGCTACCAACTACTCCACCGAAGCCGTCCCTACCACACCTTAGATCCAAGTCAATCTGTATTACATATTCTATCCTTGGTCTACCCCTACAGTTCTTTTCCTCAACCCTTCATTACACAACTAAGTTTGCTATTCCTGGGTGTCTTAGTATGTGTCCTACCAACGTATATCTTCTCTTCATTAGCAGTCGCCAGAAACATCTCTCCTTTCCCACTCGTCTTAATACCTCTTCATTTTTTACTGAATTTACCCATCTGATCATCATTTTTCTGTAACACCACATTTCAAACGCTTCTTATCTCCTCTTTTCTGCTGCGCCAAACAGTTCAAGTTTTACTTCCATACAGCATCACGCTCCAGACGAGGCTTTCAAAAATTACTTTCTAATACCGGAATCTATAATTGATGCACACAGATTTCTTTTCTGTAGAACTACTTTCCTCGCCTGAGCCAACCTACTTTTTATATCCCATTGGCTTCGACCATCATTGGTAATTTTTATTTCTAAGTGGCAGAAGTCTTCTACTTCCGTTAGCTCTTCTATAAATATTAATTTGAGTCAACCCTTCAATAGAGCAACCCCAAATTAGTCCATTATTGTCCAACAAGATAAATGAAGGGGAAAGGAGGAGTAACATCACGGTCACATACAGCAAATTTTTCAGGGTGGCAAATTAATTGTTCGAAGACTCCCATCGGACAAAATTATAGAATTTACGTCTTGATAATATCAGAGAACCATGTTTCAAAGAAACATTAACATTACTTTTACTACCTTTTCAGTAAATACTGATATGAAGTTTGTTAAAGTTGTTAAAATACAATGGGATCTCATCGTTCTTCCCTGGAATTAAATACAAGTAGTGTAATGTTTTTGTATGGGAGGGTGATAATGAATTTTCCCATTGTTGAGCGAGAAATGTAATGCTTTTGGTCCCACTCGGGCAACCAAATGCAACGTTTCAGGCCGCTGCTACACGTTGTGGGGACAAATGCAAGTCCCACTCACAGCAGTGGAGAGAAATATTTCGTTACAGCCAATATAAATACAATACTTACCTCTTACCTGTGTAGTAATAATTATAATAATAATAATAATATAAATAATAATATGCTCGTTTGGGCGCCAGGTCAGGAAATTATCTTGATAAACCGAATTAATAGAGAAACTAAAAGTAGAGCACACGAGACCTCTCTTTCTCGACTCGTGACAAAGCTTAGCCACTAGCCAATTGATTTTCGTGATCAGGAATAGGTATGCCTTATGACTAACGCTATCTAATAGAAAATAAAGTCCTAGCATAAGAAAGAATCAAATTTATTACGTTAAAGAAAAAAATGCAGCAGCTAAAAGTGACGTTATGTTTAATAATACGAATAAAAGAATAAAGCTTGAAATTAAATTGAGTGTAGCGAAATATATAAAATGGGAATTAATGTTATGAATTTACGTTAAGAAAAAGCTTGTAATTACTGGGCCATTAAAAGAAAACAGAGACATGTTTGGATGTCCATATGTAAACTCACCGTAGTAGACTTGTAGATTGCTGTGCGGTCTCCTATCTGATAAGCGCTCGGAATGTCACTTGGCTCTCTTTCCGCAGTCTTGTAGATTACGATCTTAAATTGTGCAGGGATTTAACTTGGTCTACTGCCGACTGAGTCCAGTGAACGAATATACTGTACTCCAAAATTGACTTTTTTGGGAATATGATTGGAGACACAATCATATTCACGTCAGTTTGAAGTATTAAAGTAAAACTTGAAGTTCGATGTGACAAATTGTAGACAAGTATTGTTACGTGCCAGCCCCTAGTGGCACTTACGTTAACTGGATTACGGTGGGTGAAAGCACAAACACAGTTGTTCCTTTAAAGAAATCTAATTAGCTTTATTGGAAGCCTGAAAGGTACACCACACAAATAGCAAATACAAGCAATCAGTACCTCACTCCAGTTTCCTCTTGTAGGAAACTCTTGCCCTTCACTTGTCAACAGACCACAGAAGTTATTCCGTCCTAATGAGTCCGGTGGCCTTGACAGAACTACATGCAACACTACAGTTATTTACGATAGCCGGTCACTCACCACTACACTCTGCTTCGCTGACAGCTGGCTAGGGAAACAGCCCCCGGTGCTTTCGCAATTCACCACACTAACCTCTGCCGCACTGGAAAACACACTCGTTCAAGGCACAGTTCCTCTGTAGGCTTCACACTCCCTCGCTGTCAAGAGAATCAGCGTCGCAAGGGTTTCGCAAGTTACGTCGCCAACAACTGTCGCTCAAGGTAAACGCTCGCACTAGCTCGAAAAACACTGTTTTTCCCCGCTTGCCAGGTCGCCCTTATATAGCAGGCCGGTGACTCAATAAATACTTCTAGACCCATCCAGGATTCACGGCTTCTCGAGGTTTCCATCACTGGCTGGGTCACGAATATTCTGGACCATCCCTTTGTCCTAGTAGCCCTTGTTGCGTAAGGCGCACGTAATACACTGAGGCAGAGCACAGCCCAGCCCGGGGGCAGCCGTGACTCATGCGGCGAGCGACGAAACAAACTCACAGACGTAACTCCACCCCCTTCCTAAAAGGCTGATCGTCCCGATCAATCATTGGTCCGTCTGTGTCCCTCCGTAGGCTGCCAGGCGATCTCGATGCACGATCTTCATCTTCGCCCTCGGGCTCCGCTGGATCCTGTAGACGGCATCGTTGATCCGTTTCACGACTCGGTACGGGCCCTCCCAGGACTTCTGCAGTTTGGGTGACAGGCCTTTCTTCCGTAATGGGTTGAAGAGCCAGACCAGGTCGTCCTCGTGGAATCCGCCGGCATCCATCTGCTGGTCGTACCGGGTCTTCATTCGGTCGGACTCGATCCGCTGATTACTCCTCGCGAACGCGTGCACGTCCTCCAGTTGGTCGACCAGTTCTTGACAATACTGGATTACCGGGACCGGACCATTCCCAGGTCGCAGAAGGCAAGATTGACAGGTAGACGGAGTTCCCTCCCAAACATGGCCCAGGCTGGTGTGCACCCGGTGGCTTCATGCACGGCGGCGCGGTAGGCCAGGAGAAATAGTGGAAGGAGTTTGTCCCAATCCCTCTGGTGCTCGCTGACGACTGTTCGGAGATGGTTCTCGATGGTGCGATAGAATCGCTCTACCATCCCGTCGGATTGAGGGTGTAGCGGTGTCGTCCTTGTCTTCCGGATTCCCAGCAGCTGGCATAGGTTCTGGAACACCTGCGACTCGAAGTTCCTCCCTTGGTCGGAGTGCAGCTCCAGGGGTACTCCCTACCGGCTGATGAATTCCTTCACCAGGGTCTCTGCGATCGTCGCGGCTTCTTGGTTAGGGAGCGCATATGCCTCTGGCCATTTGGTGAAGTAGTCGCTGACGACCGATATGTAGCGGTTCCCTGCCTCGCTCAACGGGAATGGCCCAGAAACACCGATGCCCACTCTCTCCATGGGGCCGCCCACGTTGTAGGTCTTCAGTGGACCCCGTCGTCTTCGTCCTGGGCCCTTGCTGGCTGCGCAATCGAGGCAACTCGTGCAGTGGTTCTCCACGTCTGTTCGGCATCCGATCCAGTAGAACCGCTCTCTCAGCTTCTCCAGGGTCTTCTGTATCCCTAGATGTCCACCAGATGTCCATGAACTTCCTTCAGGACTTCCTCCGTCATAGCCTTTGGAACGACGACTTGTTCCCGAGATGTCTTCCCGTCGGTGCTCTCCCAAGTACGACAGATGAGGCCATCCCTTACAATCAGCGAGTCCCACTGCGCCCAGTAGGATTTAAACTTTGGGCTGCAGTCACTCACAATGTTCCACCCGGGTCTGGGGACACAGGCCCTCTTCCATTCGGCTATCAGTCCCAGGTCATCATCTTCTGCTTGTGCCCGCGTGAAAGATTCGCGGCTCCAGCTCCCTTGAAGTTCCACGGTAGTCCTTCGGCACTGTATCCCGGAGTTCTCCTCCCTTCTGGTACAGAAGGTGCAGTCTTCGGGGCACGGTCTTCGTGACAGGGCGTCGGCATTAGAATGCAGTTGGCCTTTCCTGTGCTGGATCTCAAAGTTGTGCTGTTGAAGCCTATCTAACCACCACGCGAGTTGACCCTCGGGCTGTTTGAATTTCAGGAGCCACCGCAGGGATGCATGGTCGGTCCTGATGAGAAATTCTTGCCCGTACAGGTACTTGTGGAAGTGTTCGATGGTCTTCACGATGGCGAGCAGTTCCTTCCTGGTGACGCAGTAGTTCCTCTCTGGCTTTGACAAGGCTTTGCTGAATTAGGCCACTACTCTCTCCTCGCCGTCCACTATTTGCGACAGGATTCCCCCTATACCAAAGTCGCTGGCATCGGTATCGACGATGAACCTTGTTCCAGGACTGGGGTAGGCCTGAATAGGCGCGGTGCACAGAGCCTGCTTGACTTGTTCGAAGGCACCGTGGCATTCTGCTGTCCATGTGAAGAGTTGGTCCTTCTCAGTCAGTCGATGCAGTGGTTTGGCGATGTCGGCGAATCCTCTCACGAAGCGACGGTAATAAGTGCAGAGTCCCTGGAAGCTTCGTAGTTGGGACTTGTCCTTCGGAACTGGCCACTCCCTCACAGCTGCGGTTTTTCTGGGTCGGTGCGCACCCCTTCCTCGGAGACAATATGCCCAAGGTACTGGACCTGCTTCTGGAAGAGCTGACACTTCTTGGGGCTCAACTTCAGCTGGGCAGCCCGTAGCTTCATCAAGATCTCCTTCAGGTTGCTGTAGTGCTCCTCGAAGCTTTTTTCCAGAACGATGACGTCGTCTAGGTAGACCAGGCAGGTCTTCCAGTGTAGTCCCCTCAGAATGGACTCCATTAGCCTTTCGAAGGTCGCAGGGGCGTTGCAAAGACCGAATGGCATGACGGTGAACTGCCAGAGCCCGCTGCCCACAGAGAACGCCGTTTTCTCGCGGTCCTTAGAGTGGACCTCCACCTGCCAGTAGCCACTCTTAAAATCCAAGGTGGAGAACCATCTTGACCCTGATATGGTGTCCAGGGTGTCGTCGATTCGGGGTAGAGGGTAGCTGTCCTTCTTCGTGACGTCATTCACCCGCCTGTAATCCACGCAGAACCTGGTGGAACCGTCCTTCTTCTTCACTAGCACGACCGGAGAACTCCAAGGACTATGTGAGGGCTCGATCACTCCTTGCTCCTTTATATCTTCTACCATCCGGTCGACTTCGGCTCGCTTGGCGAGCGGGACACGTCGGAATGGGGCCCTATTTGGTGCGCTGTCCCCAACGTCGATTCTGTGCTGGACCAAGCTTGTCCTGCCGAAGTCTTTGCTCCCCACGGAGAAGACATCCTGGAATTCATGTAGCAGGTCCCGACGTTGGAGAGATTGTTCCTCGTCTAAATAGTCATGGGATCCTTGGTACAGCTTCTGTAGTTCTTCTGGTAGGGCGCGTCTTCTTCGGTTGTCCGTCTGCAGGTGTCCGTCCGTCGGGTCTGTGATGCGGGCAATCCAGTTAACGGGCTTGCAGACTTCTAGGTTGGTGTCCCGGTGAACCGTAATGTCGTAGTCGTTCAGGTTGGACAGGCGGACGTACGGCCGAGACGTCGTGTTGATGAGAGTCTTGGCAATCAGCAATCCTTTTTTCTGGATGTCCTCGTATTTTGGCTCGATGATAGCCGCCACTCCCTCAGCAGTTCCGTCGACAATTACGGCAGCGCTGACTTCCGTCTTGGCGGGAACGATGACGTCCTCTCTCAGACTTACTCGTCGTGCGGTGACGGCCTCGTGTGCTGGTTGCAAAGCAAGCTCCCCACCTCCGAAGTGCAGAGTGTTGGTACTCAGGTCCAAATTATGTTGTTCTGGTCCAGGAAGTCCTGTCCGATGATCACTTCGTTTGATACATCAACCACGAGCACTGGATGCTTCACCGCCCGTCGACCAATGACGAACTCCAGAGATGCTTCGCCATGTACCGGTGCGGTCTCTCCAGTCGCGGTTATTAGCTGGAGGTGCCTTTGCCTGGGTTGCACTCTCCACTTCGGGATTACGGTGGGATTGACGATGGTCCTCGACGCTCCCGTGTCGATCAGCATGGGCCAACTCACTCCGTTGATGACTCCGTCGACCATCAGGCTGCTATTATCCCTCCGTAACTGCGTCACACGAACTTGGACTGCCGGGGCTTGACGACTGTCACAAGCCAACCTTTGCCCCCCTAGACTGGCTAATACTCGTTTCCCTGGGCCGCGCGGTTTTTCGGACGACTGATTTCCCGTCGGATACCCTCGGCGGCGGCGGTCACCGTAGTCCTTGCTCAGGTGGCGTTTCTTACCGCAGGTCCAGCAGGTCGGTAGCCCTCTTCCGGGCCGCCTCTCCGGTTATCTTCCGGCTGTGTCGTTGCTGGTGGTGCCGCGACTATCGAATAAACGGCTTAGCGGCTCCATTAATTCGTCGGCCAGGGGCTTGGTCTCGTTGGTTTTTACTGGTTCGTCGACGTCCACTTGACGCACCCGCGCGTGCATTCTAGATGCCTGCTTTGCCGTCTCGAACTCAAGTGCGTGGCTCAGCGCATCTGCCAGGGTCTTATTGCGCGCGAGTCGCAGCGCCTGTTGAGTGTCCGAGTCCCGTAGCCCGTCGGTGAAGGTCTGCGTCGCTATCTGTTCCAGATAGTCGGCCGGCGTTGTTGGGTAGGCGAGCCTTACGAGGCGTGCGATATCCATCTCGAACTCCTGCAGGGTTTCCGAATTTTTTTGTACGCGGGTCCGGAGCTGCATCTGGTAGGCCTGCTGAAGATGGCTATCTCCATATCGGGACTCCATATGGGCGATTAGTGAAGCGTAGTCCTGGGATCCAGTCGGGATGGCCTGAAGGACGTTAAGGGCGTCCCCTCTCAGCGCTACAATGAGAGCTGTAGCCTTTTCCGTGCTGTTCCAGTTGTTTATGGAACAGGCTGCCTCGAACTGACGTAAATAGGTCCTCCACGGGACCTTTCCGTCGAAGGTTGGGGTCGTCACTCTGCTCTGTCCCGCTCCTGATATTCCCAGTGTACCTGTGGGCGGGCGTCGGCGCAGCTCGGCAACTTTCTCTTGAAGAGCGTTATATGTCGCTTCCATCCCCGTCGGCGGGCGTTGGTTCAGCTCAGCAATTTCCTTTTGTAAAGCGTTGAATTTCTCTTCAACCCCCGTCAGCGGGCGTTGGCGCAGTTTGGCAACTTCCTCTTGTAAGGCGTCGAACTTCTTTTCCACTGCCGTGACTTCCTCACGTAGGCCCTGTTCCAATTTCCTTTGACTTTCCTGCTGTTTCGTTAGCAGACACTCTTCCAGATCTTTCTGGCCATCCAGAAATTTGGCGGTTAGGTCCTCTGCTAGCTTACTCTGTCCGTCTACCATCTTCTCCAGGTCCTCTGCTAACTTCTTCTGGCTGTCCTTTAATTTGGAAGTTAGGTCCACGGCTAACTTCTTCTGGCCGTCCTCCATATTCTTCTGGCCGTCCTCCATCTTCTTCTGGCCGTCTTCCATCTTGGCTTCCATGCCACTTAACTTTTCTAGCAATGCTACAAATTGCGCTTCAATTTTAGATGTTTGTCTTGTAAAGGGCATGCACTCACAGGAAAATTAGGGAATTGACCTGCTCGGTTTTGAAACCAGGACCGTCAGGTGTTGTGCTTGTGCTTGAGTTCGTAATCCGGCTTCTGACACCAGTTGTTACGTGCCACCCCCTAGTGGCACTTACGTTAACTGGATTACGGTGGGTGAAAGCACAAACACAATTGTTCCTTCAAAGAAATCTAATTAGCTTTATTGGATGCCTGAAAGGTACACCACACAAATAGCAAATACAAGCAATCAGTACCTCACTCCAGTTTCCTCTTGTAGGGAACTCTTGCCCTTCACTTGTCAACAGACCACAGAAGTTAATCCGTCCTAATGAGTCCGGTGGCCTTGACAGAACTACATGCAACACTACAGTTATTTACGATAGCCGGTCACTCACCACTACACTCTGCTTCGCTGACAGCAAGCTAGGGAAACAGCCCCCGGTGCTTTCGCAATTCACCACACTAACCTCTGCCGCACTGGAAAACACACTCGTTCAAGGCACAGTTCCTCTGTAAGCTTCTCACTCCCTCGCTGTCAAGAGAATCAGCGTCGCAAGGGTTTCGCAAGTTACGTCGCCAACAACTGTCGCTCAAGGTAAACGCTCGCACTAGCTCGAAAAGCACTGTTTTTCCCCGCTTGCCAGGTCGCCCTTATATAGCAGGCCGGTGACTCAATAAATACTTCTAGACCCATCCAGGATTCACGGCTTCCCGAGGTTTCCATCACTGGCTGGTTCACGAATATTCTGGAGCATCCCTTTGTCCTAGTAGCACTTGTTGCGTAAGGCGCACGTAATACACTGAGGCAGAGCACAGCCCAGCCCGGGGGCAGCCGTGACTCATGCGGCGACCGACGAAACAAACTCACAGCCGTAACAATATGTTACAATTGCCGATAATGGAGTGACAGTCCCCAATAATTGAGTGTCAATCTCTGCTATAATAGTAGTCGAGAATCGCTCTGCAAACGTATATATTGTAGGACATCTTCCCACTCTACATATTCTTCTTCCTCCAATAGGAAAGACGTCACCATAACAACTCCCCTACTATCTGTCCGAAAGATTCAAATCCAGCCTCTTCATTCGTTTCAGCCTCCACGTTGTATAACGGCATGATCTACTTTGAATTCTGCAGCCATTGGCTCGATGTCGTAGAAATCCGTGACGTTAGAGTCAACTGTCCTTTCCTTTGTGAAATGATGCTGTGTCACCCGGAAACTTCGTCAATAATTCCGAGAATCCCATTCTAAGTTCGGCGGACCTCCCGTGGTTAGACTGTCGCCTGCTCAGACGAAATGTTGCATAACCAAACCCTCTGTACTCCTAATTTTAATACTGACTATGTAATTTCCAATTTATATGATTCCGTAAACCACGATTAAATTGATATAATAGAACAATAATAATAATATGCATATAATAATAATTGAATAGAATAAATTCAAAAAAATAAGCCTCCGTGGCTTAGGCGGGAGCACGCCGGCCTCTCACCGCTGGGTCCGTGGTTCAAATCCCGGGCACTCCATATGAGATCTGTGCTGGATAATGCGGAGGCAGACAGGTTTTTCTCCGGGTACTCCGGTTTTCCCTGTCAACATTTCATTCCAGCAACACTCTCCACTATCATTTCATTTCATGTGTCATTCATTTACTCATTGCCCCAGAGGAGTGCGTCAGGCCTCGGCAGCCGGCACAGTTCATATCCTCGCCGCTAGATGGGGGCTTCATTCATTCCATTCCTGACCCGGTCGGAGACTGGAAGCAGGCTGTGGATTTCCATTTTTTTTTTAATTCAAAAAATATAACGATAATAATAATAATTAATAATCATAATAACATATTGCTGCTTCTAAAACTAAAACCAATGGGAATTATAAACACTTTGATATGTTGAATTGAGGGGACGAATTCAGAACATTACAGTAGTTCATTGCCCCAGGGAATTGCGACAGGCTTCGGCAGCCGGCACAGTTCATATCCTCGCCGCTAGATGGGGGCTTCATTCATTCAATTCCCTTACCCGGTCGGTCGACTGGAAGCAGGCTGTGGGTTTTCATTTTCACAGTAGTTCCGTGACGAAATGAAGCACCTATCTTTCTTAAAATTTACGATTCAATCCTTACTTCTCCAATTAGTCCTGTTTCGAATGCTGGCAGCTTAATATATTCTCAAGATTAGCATTATAAGATTTGCCTAATATAGCAGATGTTCAAAATTGGTTCCTACATGGATCCTGATATATTGAAAGTCTGCAGCTGAAATGGCCAGGGAGAATTATTAGGTAGTTTGAAGGACTGGGAATGTGTGAAAATATTAGGACTTACACTGTACCTAACAAAATTTGGTAGAAATCCACTGAATTTTATGTAAGTTACATACAGTTCAACATGGAACACATAAACGGATGTAGAATTATTTGGTAACATTGATATATAAACACGTGTTGCTCAAAATTCATCCTTAATGTTAAGACATTGTAGTGTATAGGCCTAGAGTTACAAACTGTCTTTATGAACATATTCTACGATATTGAATCAAGGGCTTAAATGTTACTAGGCAGTTGGTAGTCCTAAAGACTCTTTAAATAAGTGTACTTATGTCTGCTAAGACATATTGAGCCTGACAGGCTCATGTCGGTGATATGTTCTGTGCAATATAATCTATACGTGAGCTGAATGAATTGTAAGAGCTTTGAGTCAACTCAGAAGCTGCTGTTTTGACTTCTGTTGTACAGTCTTGACTCAGAAGGATTTACCCCACATATCTCATTGTACGCCACTGCCTTACTAGTTTTGGGGAATATTTGGAGACATTTGCTGCAGTGTTGGACTTTATAATTATGATTGGCGATAATTTCCTCGCAGACAAGTGATAAACCTTAAAACAGTCGCTGTACGACTGCATCAATACTTCCATGAACCAGGAACTTCGGACGGAAGACGTCACAATATACAATCTACAAATTGATTATGTCTGCTTGACACGTGAGAAGCTGTCTTTGCATGTCATGTACGTGAAGACGCAGATTATGGTTAAATTGGAGATATTTAGAGCCACAGTGAATGGCCGGTACAATCAGTGAAATTTACGATTTATAGCTAAACGTTTGGATAGGTGAAATTCATCATTTTAAGTGAGAAGTGTAATTTCTGCAAACTGAGAAAACTTTGTCTGACCACGAGATAACCGAAAAAGCCACGAGGCGTGGATAAATTATAATTTGTTTCAGAACACTGAACGCTCAGTTTTGTGACAAATCTTGCTAGTAAAGTAGTTATTATCATTTTTATTGTGACATTTTGGAAGTGATTTTCGAAGGATTGTCTTAGATCCTTGTTTCAAGTTTATATTCAGTGAGAAAACGCCACACGTGCGTTTATTACAGTCTGTGGCAGACACCATACCCATTTTGTAACAATCTGCAACGTATAAATTCAGTGATATTTGAATTGCCAGTAGTAAATGTTCATTCAGTGATACAACTTCATTAAGGATGGAAACCTTCATAAAACACCACGTGGAGGCACATATAACCATTGATAAGATGTCAAGGATAGAGTAGACCCTAATGTTGAGAGGACCGCTGAAAATCTAATCCCAGGATGAGGAAACGTAAACAGTGGAAATAGGGAAAACCTGGATATGAACGTGCAATGTGTTCACAGGCACCATGAATCCAGAACGTCGAACATGTGAGTTTCAACATGACATTCTATCCTGTTAAAGGCTTTGCTTCAGTTGACTAGGTTAAAACCACACTCATAACAACCAATTAGGCAGGGCATGTCTAGTCTAAGCTAATCTATAATCTTCCTTAGCTTTTATTTAAGCCCTGGTCCGAACCACTGACTTGTGGAATACACTGTGGAGATGGAATGCCACGAACCAACTATGATGTAACTAATGTAGGCAGTGCACCTATACAAACCCCTACACAGAGTAGGATTGGTATTTTTAGTCCATGATTTCAATACAGTTTTTGAAGCACCCTATAGGAGTTCACTGATATATTCTTTGGGATGCAGATGAATTAATAATACCTCTCAGTTTATATTTTCTATGCCGTTGGCATATGTAAGTTTGACACTGTCGCTTTATTGTGACACTTTAATTCTTCTTCGCGTAGGCTCTGAAGCCACTAAGATTCCTAAGGTATTTGGAATAAGTTAGAGGGCAGACTTGCCGCTTTTGAAGCCATGATTGTTTACTTACTCGTCGTATCATTTACAACACCCAGTGTGCTAGTATTGAGTCATTATGGTTTATTTTAGTGTCGAGGAGGGCACGTACTGAACAGTTTACAATGCAATAAGTGTAATTATGAGATAGTATGAAAGCAGAGACAACAGTGAGTAGGACACATGAGGTGTGCTCCTGCTGTTTGGGAATTCCAAAGCGGAAGGAAGGAAGCGTTTAGTTTTACGTGACCGTTAATCATGTGATCATTTGCCACGGGACCTCCTTTTTACGTGGAATCCGAACCACAGGATATGGCATTTCACTTCGAAAATCTCACATGCATTGACCGGGAATCGAACGAATTCCAAAGCACTTGGTGTGAAGTGACGTATTTTGCCTTTTGTCTTGTTTACTTTGACTTCGTATTTTTAGGATGCTATCGAATAGACTATGCTCACAATGGTACAGCGAATGGACACGTATTTCAAACATTCTTAGAGCCGCAGATAGGACTGTCATTATAGGAAAGGCTCATATTTTAATTCATTTTCTGTAGAAGTGAAGTGCTTGCTATTGTGTGTTTGTGGGTGAGTAACCGGTAGGTTACGAGGTCAGACTGGGTGGATGCTACGTTACCCATAGTGTTCCAGGACTTCTAAAGCGAGACGACTCTGATTCTAGACCAACGACTGAATATGTTCCCAATGGCATGCTTGTTATTATGTGAACGTAATTGATATGAATGTATGCCACAGCTGATCACTGTGATGCTTTTTTTTTATATAGGAATGCCAGGTCATGGCAGGAATGTCGTCGATGTACACGACTCAGTTAATATGTTTTAATGAGATTATAATGCAGTAAAGACATTTTTCCCTGCACATCAGAGCTGAACAGACCATGTATAAATTTAGTAAACTATGTTATTATTGTGTCTATTGAAAACGTTTTGATGGGATTGACGAGTTCACCCCCATTGTTGTTGTTGTCCGGCGAAGATGGGGCTGATTGCTTTTTGATCACCCTAGCCGAGGTTTTTAGTGAGCCTGAAGGCCACCGCTGTGCTTTTCGCAGCCTGTGTTATTTTTCTACCCATGAGATGGTAGCTTATTTATGCTGGTACGCCTGCTTTGTGTTAAAGTGCGTATTATTAGTCTTCATCATTTGTCTTAAATGGTCATTAGGAACTAAGCCTACGCTCTAAGGGATTAAATTGAAGCTAATTGTGTAAATAAATCATGAAACCTAATTATTCTAAACCGACGATTTTAAATAATATTGTGAACTTATTCTAAAATTTCTAAACACCTTTTTTCTTTGACCGACACACTGAAGCGATGTTTTATAGTGGAACAGACATTTTTAGAACAAGCTGATACTACTTGAGACGGCGAAAGTCATGAGAGCCACGATCAGTTAGTAACTGGTGGGCACCTGACTAAAGCAATATTAGACGCAGTTTTCATTCTGCTTTTGCCATCCTAACCTACACGCACTAAGATGACGGTTGGAAGCAAAGAGCTTTACAATTGGCGCAGGCAAGTAGGGTTATACTTAAGAAGTGCATTATTGATTGGTGTTGATTTAATCTGTTGTACCCTTGTACAGTATGTACGGTATTCAAGAGCTGTCATTGTTTTATTTTTTGTTGCTTGGGTTAGCAATTGGTTGTTACACTAGCTTTGTTACTTTCTTTCCTACAGATGCTTCTCATCTGCAATTTAAAAATCAGTTAGGATTGAACTAATTAATTAATTTGAAGATAAATGTCGGAGGTGGCACCGTCGTAACTTTAGCTTATTTCTATTGGTGCATTAAATGTAAATAAATCTAGCCTTGTGAACAAAATAAATGTTTTGCTTTGTAGTAAATTCAACGCATGTGATTATTCGTATTCTCAATTATTGATTGATAATCTTTTCGTGCCAAATTCCAAGCCTGTTTGCTGTTTTTTTTCTTGTGAAGTGGACTTTCATGAGGGTTTTATTTGGGTGAATATTTATTTTTATTATTTTATTAGATTTGCGGACTAGCCGAGTTTTGACCCTCAGAAGTAGGGTAGGGATCTGCGAATTCCTGAATAAGTTTCTAATATTTTTACGTAAGTATGGACCTTTAATTTCTAGCTTTTGTTCTTTTTTTTGGGGGGGGGGGGGGGGTCCTCGGGCTTGTCTATGACCTATCCCTCATTTACACCCAATACTACCCAAGTATTCGGTCTCGTGCCGGATCTGGTCAGAGGACACACCCGATCATCTCAGCGTATGTGTCAGGGGGATGGTGGCGTCTGGAACGTCACTTGTGGTTGATGGCGTTCCGACGGCCTTGTCTGGCGGGCACAATGTATTGAAAGTGTAATATTAGGTATAAATCCATAAATCAGTATGTCAGTTGCATGCAGTTGAACATTGGATAGTATACGCATTCAGAGAATTATGTTTGGGACATTAACTTTGACGATTTACTCGAAATTTATCTAAAACATAATGGACTTACACTGAGCTAAGTTTGACGATTTTTCCGTAGAGCTATTCCAAGATTAGTAACTAGTAACTCTAAGATCAAAAGTCTTGAAATAATTAATGCACCGTTGGTAGTACCGGTGACTCGTATAATAAGTACAGATATAAGTTCTAAATCATACATTGCACTTGAACATTTGGATGACATCCATTCGTTAGTATGGAAGTAGCATGCAGTTAAGCATCGAAGGTATAAAAGTATAAAAGCGCGAAGAATCGTGTTGGTAAGACTGTCATGTAAAGGTACGATCAAGAACCTCGCCACCATGGCAACGTCAGTAGCGGCTGTTCACATTAAGGTTGCCACTATGAAAGCGAAGAAACTACTGGAGGGAGAAGATGATAACAACTTGATCCTAACATTGTTAGTGCAAAAAGAGAAAGGAGGGCCACGATATATACCCACAAAAGACGTATGAAAGCAGGTTGCTTTAAATTATTTATTAAAAGACATCTGAAGAAAGACGATCTGTTTGAACAATACAGGAGATACAACTGACCTATTCGATATAGTTTTAAGGTTGGTTACTGAGGATCTAATGCAGTCTATAACACGGAAATGAATCAGCGCCCAGCAGAAACGTTTCGTAACACTCTGGTCAGTGATAATCATTATGTCTATTCACATTTTCGTGGTCTGCTTTACTGCATACAAGATCTATAACAGGCACAGTTATAATATTTATTAGGCTCCTCGAGCTGCAAGTTCCCCTTTAGGATGAGTGGTCACCCGAATTGTATTTATAAGCGCCGAGAGATTACCCTAATGCATACATCGGAACTCAGCCGAGGGCTGCTCGGTTGACAGGACCAGGACACAAGTGATGATTTGTGCAGTAGGATACATGCAGAGTAGAGGGGCACTGATATCACAGCTTACTTGAAGATGAGCAGAGCATCCAAACGCTGAAGAGAAACGGTAAGTGACTTCAGACACAGCCTCAGAGTTTGGATTAATTCGGACCAAATCTTTCAGGATGCTGTAATTTTTACAATCGTTAGTGTGACATCATCATCATCGTCGCTATTATTATTATTCTGAAAATTTAGATATGACTGGCTGAGTGTCTCAGTGGTAACTTTCTCGCCTGCTGTTCCCAAGCTTGCAGGATTCAGATGGCATTAGAGGGTGCGCAATTGTGAGGGAGCAGCGTCAAGAGATTTACTGGCACGTTAAAGATCTCCTTCGGGATAAAATTCCGACACCCAGGCGTCAATAAAAGCCGCAGTAGTTAAAGGAGTCGTAAAACAAATGACATTATTATTATTATTGTTTATTTTTTGACATCATTAACACGGCAGATACCGGTTACATTTTATATTACAGCCTGGTTCGGCCATAGCAAGGAACCATCTGTACTGAAATAAAATGTATAAAAATTATAGGAACCTCACATTACATTAATTTCGTGTCCAGACTCTTCACGAGTCTCCCTCATTTATAGAATGAGCTAAATTTCCTTCTGAATCATCTTCGAGCCTTGCTGAGTGTTCGGCAAGAGTATTGTCACCAAGGAACTTCCTGACAATATGGCAGGTGTTTAACAGAACTGCCTTCTGTAGTTCAATATATATCTGCGGGTGTAGATTCAATATTGATAGACTACTGTGGAGAGTTTTGGGTATAACACCAGTACACGATACAATTATTGAAATTGTAGTCACCGACTCAAGTTTCCACATCTGCTTTATCTCAATTGCCAGCTCTGTGTACTTAGATATTTTAGCAGCAGCTGTTGTTTGGATGTTTTGAGTGTTGGGACATGCGATATCTATCAGTAATGCCTCTCTGTGTTCTTTATTGATGACAATGATATCTGGCCGGTTGTTACTGACTGCAACATCTGTCACAACTCCTCTGTCCCAGTAGAGCTTGTGTGTGGCATTTTCGAGTACTGCAGATGGTGTGTATTTCCAATAGGAGACGGAGCTTTGAAGAAGTTTCTACTTCAAAGCCAGTTTCTGGTGGATAATGTTGGCAACTTGATCGTGTCGATGTTTGTAGTCAGTGTTGGCAAGGTGGGAACAACCTGATATTATGTGTTGAATGGTCTCACTACATTTGCCACAGCGACGACACTTCTCACTCTCTGTTGCTGGATCTTTTATGATAAATTTCCGATAACTTCGAGTAGCAACAACTTGGTCTTGGATAGCTACAACAAATCCCTCTGTTTCCGGAAAGAGAACCAAGTGGGTCAGCCATGCGTGCGACGCTAACTTGTCGATGTGAGTCGATGTTATTATTATTATTATTATTATTATTATTATTATTGGGGGCGTGGTGGCTCAGTGGTCTAGCTGTATGCCTCTCACCAAGGCGGTCCGGGTTCGATTCCCGGTCAATGCATGTGATATTTTCGAAGTGAAATGCCATGTCCTGTGGTTCGGATTCCACGTAAAAAGGAGGTCCCGTGGCTTATGATCTCGAGATTAACGGTCACGTTAAACTACAAGCTTCCTTCCTTTTTCCTTTATTATTATTATTATTATTATTATTATTATTATTATTATTATTATTATTATTATTAAATGTAGATATCTACTCTTGTCTGTCACGTAGCTTGTGAATGAGCCGGTTAACATTCTTGCCTGTCGCCCCTGGGATTCGGGTTGGTTTCCCGGCTCTGCCAAGAAATTCTGGTCTGAGGGCTGGATGCCTCGTGAGAGAAGAAATGGGTTCGATTCCTACCTCATCTATCTTTGAAGTGGTTTTCCGTCGGTTCCCACTTCTACTCCAGGCAAATGTCTGGATGGTTCCTAACTAAAAGCCAAGACTGCCTCCTTTAAAATCCTGAATTTATAATTACAAACTCTGACACTAATAAGGCCACTACAACACAGGTTATAAGAAAAGAATTCCACTCACACTCAAGTACATGGGGCTAAATACCTACGATATCCAAATGTAAATGAGCGCACACAACAACTGTCTACTCTAATAATGTGAGTTCAAAGCGAGAAATATCATAATGCCTCTCTCACTACATAGCCCTAGTATTACTCTGTGGAATGGTGTGGTCTGTTAAAATACCAATGAAATTACGGTACATTCCACGCTAATATGCTACCCAACCATAAACGGAACAGCCATCAATTATATTTCATTTGCCCTTCACTAAAGCGAGGCAAATAAAAGACAAACCCTTTACTTGCTCTTTTATGTGTTTTATGCAAAAATGATTTAATTTTTCATCCAGCATGTAGTTCTATGTCCACAGTTCATAAGCCACTTCATATTGCTTAATGAAGTGGTGACTTGGAAGGTTTTGGTATTCATGATGATAATCCGTTTCAGGAGCTTGGGGCATTTGGTAATCAGCTCCACATACTTGTGTGTATTTGCAATTTGTCTGATAACCTGTGTTTCTGTGTTGACTAGTAGTGTGTCTAACTGTTCTTTTTAGGGTCGGGAATGGGGCAAGTGGTCCGTAACTTGAAATCAGGTATTATCCTGGCTTTTGCCTGGTAGAGATGTGCAAAAATCCGGGGATAACCACACTTATTATAGCCATTATCAGCGTCGGGATTCGAACCTGGGCCTCCGCTGTGACAGCCAATAGTGCAAGGAACTACGCATTGAGGCGGACCCATTCAGCATGTCTGGATGTCAGTAAACAATAGAACATCTGGAAGCTAATTAGTTGCATAGTCTGAAGTAGTGTCTATGCCTCTAACTAAGGCTTCAGGAATTCAATATACGCCATTGAACGTAAAGCACGTTACCATACCAGCATTTGTTTGGAAGAATAGGGAAAACCTTGGGAAACCACATTTATGACAGACATTGAGATTCAATTCTCGGCTCTTAGGCCGGTATTGCACTATAAAAGAAATTTGTCAATGACATGATATAATAGTACATTATGCAACGAGCCTATAATGGCAATAATTAAGACATAAGTATTTTTATAAAACGAGCGTATGAGAGTTTTATAATTTCTATACGATTGTCTTAATTACCATTATAGGCGAGTTGCATACGACAGTTTATGTTCGACGATAAGTATTATACTATTTTATGTTCGAACATAAATATTCATAAATATCTGTCGAGATTTCGCCAGTTTTATGTACTGAAGAGAGCGCATGGGACACAGATAATGCCTTGTATTTGATCATGGCCTCCTCGATTACCCTACTATGACACTAGGCCACGCAGTGAAATTTAAATTAGACGGCCTTGGAACTCAGCGCAGGTGAGGTGCTATCCTTATCTAATTGGTCAAAAGTAGGGGAGTGAGGGGGGTTCTAACTCACCCATTTAATTTGCACCAGCCTGTACAAGTTAAAATAATTAATATCTCTCGAACGCATGGTCCGATTTTGACAAATGAGGTGTCATTGGACTCGAGCTGACGCCCTCTTTCCTATGGACCATCTATTACATTTTTCAAAAAAAAAAATGAAATTTTTCGTTTTCGAAAATAGGCGATAGTTTGAAAACCAAACATGATAGAACATTGTGCCATGGCTCAAACGAATGGTCTTTATGACTTTTATTTTTTGTAATAAAACATTTTTACTTTTTATGTTTGTTTGAACACACTCGAATTTTGAAAATCCTATATTTTGGAAACTAGAAAGTTTACAAAAAACTTGTTTGACATAAATGAAATGTCCCTATGCCCCCTACTCCCCTACTACTCAAATCTCTAGGATGAAAACCTGACAGTAGTGGGATGATGGGGAAGCTGCTACACTTGTGAGCCCCTGCGACCTTGGAATGGAAGGAGTCATGCTAGGAGGACTTGCTTGGATTCGTTTTTTTTTTTTTTCGTCTCGTTGTGCTCTTTACGGGAATGTCGGTGTCGAAAAGGTGAAATGCTGGAAACACGGTTTTTGGGGGTAAAAACGTGATTTTAGACTTGCTCTATCTCGCGAACCAATGATGCCAGAGGCGTGTACGACGGGTCCAAGGACTCGGGGTGACGTCCTCTTTGCTATGGACAACTCGTTATATTTTTTAATCAATTTGGAAACTCGTTTTGGGGTAAACAAGTGTTTTTTGTGATTTTTGCTGATTTCTCACGAACCAATAACGCTAGAGATGTGTACGAGGTGTCCTAGGACTCGGGCTAACGCCCCCTTTCAAATATAGTAGATATTGTTTTCCAAGACATAATTCACAAAGGGCCTAACGCCATACATGTTGAAAAATCTTTTTTTCTTTACCTGTTTATAATGTTCATGAAGCGTGGTTGTTGAGAGAGACGATACTGATGGGTGTGTGTGTGTGTTTCAACGAACCTGTCGCTAACCACAAGGACTATGCTTAATAGAACAATCTCTCTTTCGGCGGGTCGGTGTATGACAGAGCGAGAGTTCGTTTTTCTGATATTTTACCTTTAACGTGTAAACGGTGATGAGAACCTGGTTCTATGTTGGTCGAAGCGAGTAGAGAAAACAAACTTGCCGAGGAGCAGACGAGCAGGAGGTGAATGTCATTTGAGCTTATTGGGAGGCGCCGATCTGACTTGACAACAGGTGCAATGGAAAATGACCAAGACGCTTGAAGGTGAAATAATCTGACAACCGTGGTGGCAGGGGAGTGCGAAAGGCATGTGTACACGTGTGAGATGACATGTACGCTAAACCAGTGACATCCTCTTTTGCTTCGTACGTGACAAAATGCAAGTTCATGTGAAATATGATACAACACAGGTGTTCACCTGGGACGTTAGCTGTCCACGTGCACGATAACTGTTAACAAGTCACATCCTGTTTGCTTCGTACGTGACAAAATGCAAGTTTACATGTAATATGATCCAACACAGGTGTTCACCTTGGACGTTATCTGTCCACGTGTCCGATAACAGAATGTTCAAAGCGTGGGAATCGCTGAATCAGTAAAAAGTATGATGCAACTTGTGGGAATGATGTCACAACCAATAGATAGGCAAGAGCTGCGAACAGCAGTGGTGGGAGGTGGGGGGGGGGGGGCAGAGGGGGTGGGGTAATGTAAGAGAGAACACAGGTGGAAAGGGAAAGACAAACATGTATGAACATGCACGAAGCGCGGAGCGCTGAACACATAGAGCTATAGGTGGTGTACAACATATGTGAATAAATAAATTAAAAATTGCACAGGTTCACACAAAATGTAATTAATTGATCCAAGAATTAAACGTAGAGTTAAACCCTGGCCATTTGACATATAGTTTATTTCCTTTTTGTTTCAACACTTTTTCCACAAGATAATGATTAGGAAATGCTGTTTTCTGAAGTTCATGGAGATAAAATCTACCTTTTATGGGTTGATGGTTGAGGTCCTCGAGTAAATAAGTGACTGGACTGTCCAAGTTGACTTGACGAATTTGAAATAGTTCAGTCCCCCATTGAGGCGTGTAGCCCTTATTGAATGCAGACTTAAATTTGCTCACACGAACAAAATCCCCAATTTTCAGCCGGTGACGTTTAGGATCGGCTGTTTTTATGGGGTTAAACAGTTTATCCAATCGCTGAATATTTTTGGTCACGAGGCGTGGCTTGGTCCCAATCGTTCTATGTTTGGTGTCATTGTAACGAGATACTAGTTCTGGTAACATGTCCAACCAGCGATACGTGCCCTGAGCGGTAAACGCTTTCCACATATGGGTTTTCAATGTTCGGTTAAACCGCTCGACCACACTGGCTTTGAGATTGCTGTACGTGGTGTAATGGTGAATATCCTTAGATTTGAGAAAACTGGAGAAATCCTTGTTGAAAAATTCTTTCCCCTGGTGATTTGTAGCAGCTGAGGTTGACGTTTGGAATGTTGAATAAAATGTTGAAAGGCCTTGGTAACTAGTGGACCAGACTTGCGACGCACAGGTTCAACAAAGGCCATTTTGGAATAGACATCAATGACGGTCAACATATAGCGTACACTGTCGTTAACGCTAGCATAGGGTATCATTTCAACCAAGTCAGCCTGCCAAAGTTCATCCACACCTCGTGAAATCACCTTGAGTCGCGGATAGTGACGCCTAGCTGGGCGATGCATCTCGTGAGCAATACCCATTTTAATGGGTGAGGGCTTAAACAATAATTTTGGCATTTCGAAGTTCTTGTTCAATTTCTTGAATTTCCCAATCGTGACCGGTATGACCAGCTTGACGTGAGGCATGCAACAACTGTAGCCGCTGGACGAGCTTATTGGGATTGTGCCAGTAGGTAACATCCACAAGGGGTTTTAATGGTTTAAATGTCACTCCCGAAGCGGATGCTTTACGACGAGTACTTTGACTGGTGGGAAACATTTTTGCAATGATGGTTTTATATTTTTGAGATATATTGGCATTAACTTGTTGAGTGGGATCATACTGTCTTTTGTAGGCATGGGTATCCAATAAAATGGATTTATATTTGTCAAGATCCTCTGACGTATAATCATGGGAAGAGGGGGTCCGAGAAAAGAGCAGCTTTAACAGTCCTGGGGTTAATTTATAGTTGATGTTTATAATGACAGCTTTAGTACGAGCAAATTTAATGGATGAATCGCCAATTTTGAAACTATCATCCTCATAGCGAACACCATACATGATATCTGTGTTTCCAACAAATAGATCGGTGAAATAGGTTTCCAGTGTTGTTCCATAATATTTTATTAAAATGGTTTTCAGTTGAGCTTTATTTTGAGGGGTGGCCAAGAGTTGTGAAAACGGAGGCGCTCTGGAAGGGCAAGGTGTTTCGACCATGGCCAAGGATTTCTTTCTCCTCAAAAACTCTGCAAGGGGTGCGGCCTTTTTTTGAGGCCACTTGTTCCTCCTCATCCTCAACCTCGCTAACACTAGTCAAATCTTCCTGTTCCTCTTTCTCTTCCTCAGGGTCCTCGTGCAGCGTCTGCGTGGCTTGTGAAACGGCGGGTAGCGTTTCAGATGGCTTGAAAGAGGGTTTCAACATGGCTTTTAGTGGAGGTGCCAAATGTTGTTGAATAAACAAAGCATGATTTGCACGTGATTGTTTCAATTGACGAAACTTTTGGCGAATAGTATTTTTTGCTCTAATAATATGCTTTTTCAATTGACTCTCTGCTAACGCCATGGTGTCTTGACAAATGACTTGACGGGGAATGAGACAGGGTCTTAAATAGCAATAAAATGATCAAACCCTAAGCGATACCGTCCTTGGTTGAGTTCACTTTGTTTGTCAATCACTAAACAGGCATGACGTTGAGTGTTCCAGCACTTGGCACACAATTCAGTAAACATTTGAAAGGTCATATTCGGATTCACATGTTCATTATAAATGTGACGACTGTTCCTCTCGTCCTGGAGAAATAAATAGAAGCAATCGATATGTTTGTGACGACCCATGCTGAAATAGCTTTGATTGATACCTTGTCGTTCAGTGGATACATCATCGAAAATCATGAGTGAATCTAGCTTTACCTCATCCGGTGAAATCACATTTTTTTGCATGGAAAATGTGAAATAACCCATATTCTCTTTTTGTAATCCAGACATGACTTGATCCAGAAACACGTAGAAGGGTTGGTAGAGAGATTTTGCAAAAATATAAATATTTTGAAAACGCAGACCATTGGGTGCTGTGATAAGCGTTAGCAAAAGATTGGTCTTTCTACAGCCGGAAGGCCCCACAATAATGCAGCGAATGGAAGATGGAAAGAGTGAACCATGGCGTTGTTCACGTGATGTGGGACAGAGATGGGAAATCATGTCCCCCACGGGGAATGACTCTTGCTGCTTAATAATCTTCATATCAACTAAGGCTTAGCCAGGCTAGCAGGCTGTCTATATACAGGACACCGAGCCTTGTCATAGAAACAGTAGACTGGTACTACCGGTTGACGATGGATGTCTTTGGACGTGCGTTGATGGCCAAAGCTAAGTCTGTCCCCATACATGATCCTAAACAAGAAACAGATCCTGCTAATAAACACTATGTGGATAGGTCAGTAGTGCCACGCACTAAACAGGGAGATTATGACTTTAAGGGAAAGCGGTTAACCTATGTAAAAGATCCTCAAGTGTCTACAGACGTTACTACAAAAAAGTATGTGGATAACAAAGTGTATGAGTTTTATGACAAAGTGTCCCAGCTTACGGTGAATGGCTATAGCGCTAATCACCATCGGATTATTCACGTGGAAGACACGCAAGACGAAGACGATGTCTGTACCAAGCGTTACGTGACCTATGAAATGAAAAGGCTTTATACATTTATCCCATCTGTATTTTTAGTGTATCTGACAAATGAAAAACCTATGAATGACAGAAACCATTTACCGCTAGTCCATGATCAGCACTTGACCTATGTGCTTGCTTCGGGTTTAAGCCACTATCGATTGCATTATGATGGAACCATTCACATCAAATACGCGATGCCTGATGAGAACCATTTACAAATACAGATAAACGGTCATAGAATGTTGGCCCATAACCATGAAATGGTCAATGTAGGTGACGAATTATCCTTTCATCTCATGTTGACATGGGATGAAAAGCAAGCGGGAAAAACCATAAACGATTTCTCACTTTATGTGGAATTGGAATATACAGCCATGAAATAACCCTCTGACGTTAGTTGTGATTTAAACTTTCTTGTGAAAGGTTGTTGGTCATTATCATCATGGTGAAACAAAGGTATGTGGTGAGAAAGACTAAAAAAGGACTTTGTCCTTGGCAAAGCCTGGGCTTAAGACATTCGTGGACAAGCCCTTGCGAAAGAAAAAAAAAGAAAAATAATGTATTGACTATAAGGAAAGCCTTTCGAGCAGCACAGAGACATGTTATTCCAAAACGTCGGCGACAGTGTTCAAACCAAGGGCCAGTGATTCCCGTTCCCAAACGAGCAGGATTTTTACCTGCATTATTTGCTGGTTTTGCTGCTCTGGGTTCACTTTTGGGCGGTGCCAGTGCGGTGGCGAAAACGATTAAAGCCGCGCAGCAGGGCAAGCAACAACTCAAAGAAAGTCAGCGACACAAAGAAACGATGGAAGCGATTGCTATGGGGGCTAGAAATGCCAATTTAAAGCCAGCCTTTTATCAACAAGGATTTGGGATTTCACCATTTCGAAATATAAAAAAAATAACCTCAGCCATAGCAAGACATGCCCTGACGCATCAACAAGTGGAAAGCTATGCTAAACAACTAAAGCTTTCTCATTTTCGAGGTGTGTTTATGCGAAACCAATTACCCCCACGACCCTGGAAACAGGAATGTGCTGTTGTCAATTTGGATGATCACCGAGGACCAGGAACGCATTATGTAGCTTATGTCAAAGAGGGATCCATCGTATGGTACTTTGACAGTTTTGGGAATTTGCCTCCGCCCATGGAACTAGTGACCTATTTTGGAAACAGGATCAAGATATATTATAATGTGAAACGTGAGCAAACGTTTAACAGCCAACAGTGTGGACGTTTGTGTTTAATTTTTTATATATGACGCAGCATAAGCAAAAACGCCACCAGTATGTCGGCAGAAAGTAAAACGTTTACACTGCATGGACGTGGACCTGAAGTCAGCCTAGACTTTTACCCGCCTATCGAATTGAGTGAAAAACCCTATGGTTTAGGACTTGTTTCTCTTGAAACGTACAATCGAATATACAACATACGTGAAAATGTGAACAACAAGTTTTACTATGATGATTCTGTGCTCACCCTGAACTCTGGTGGATACACGATCGATGATATTTATGAACACATTTATATGGTGTTGATCAATGAATATGGTTTAAAGTCATTTCTCGACGGAACGCGCAAGTTTGAACTTGTAGGCAATACCAACACTCATCGCTGCAGTATTTTCGACTTTAAAACTCACCCCGATTCCATTGGTCCATTACTAGGATTTAAACCACGTGTGTTGGAGCCCAACAAAAAACATGATTCGGACCATGAAGTGAAATTAATTGAGGACCATCATGTGTCGGTGACGTGTGATATTATTAGCCAAGTGTACACCAATCAAGAACCATTGCATTCACTTTATGACTTTATTGTGACATCGCCCAATGAGTATATTATTCGTGAAAACCCTCCAGTGGTGCTTTTTCATTCTGTGGTGGTCGATAGTATTAGTAATATAACATTAAGACTGATCAATAGAGATCAACAACTCATTGATCTAGATTCTACCACACCAGTGAATTACAAGTTGGTGCTAAAGCCACTATGAAGTTTGTGTATAAAGCAACAACACCGTCTAGGAATGGTGTTAGTTGTTTGCCACGTGAATACACGTTAACATCTCAAGGCAAGAAGATTTTACAGCATTTGGGTTACCACGTCAACCCTCATAATGAATTCTATCCTAGAGATAGCGAACAGCATCGAGGAGCAACCAGGAGTGGTAAGAATTGATCTCCATTCCTATCAAGCTCAAACACCTGGTCTCAATAACAATGATGAAATTCAATTTGTTATCAACAACCAAGATATTTACACCCTACCGCATGAAAGTGTCATTCAGATTGAAGGTCGGCTCACCAAAGCCGATGGCTCTACACCCACCACATCCAAGTTGGCCAACCATGGTTTGGCCTTTCTGTTTTCTGAAGAGCGGTATGTCATTAACGATATCGTGGTGGATAGCACTCGAAATGTGGGCATTTCCAGTGTCATGAAACTATACCCCTCTTATAGTAAGGAAGAAGGTAAAACACTTTGCATGGCAGGTTGGTGTCCTGACTCGACCAATGACTGGATGGTACACACCGATGGGACCTTTACTGGATATTTACCTCTTAAACTGATTTTAGGCTTTGCCGAAGATCACCAACGCATTGTGGTCAACGCAAGGCAAGTGCTTTACCTAGTGAGAGACAGGAGTGATAATAATGCACTCAAGGGAGCCGACAATGCCCCCATAGATTCAAAAATTCAACTACAACGCTTGCTATGGAAAGTGCCCCATGTGACCCTTGACGATAGCAAAAAACTGGACATACTCAAAATGGTAAAGAGAGATATGCCTCTACCCATGGAATTTACAAGCTGGGCACTCCATGAGTATCTGCTATTGCTCACCACCAACACACACAGTTGGTCTGTAAAAATAGCTCGCTATACAGAGAGACCTCTCTACCTGATCGTGGGTTTTCAAACGAATCGCAAGTATCAACAAACCAAAGATGCCACGCAATTTGATCACCTGCAATTGAGAAATGCACGTCTTTTCCTCAATGGAGCCGTGTTTCCCTATGAAGGACTGGATTTGGATTTTTCAAAAAATAAGTTTGGCCCCCTATACGACTTGTTTTCTACATTTCGATGGTCGTATTATCAAAAAGAGAACGGCCCCATGCTGCTACCCCAAGCGTTTAAGGCAAGAGCACCACTGATTTTCTTTGACTGTTCTTACCTGGAAGAGTCTGTCAAGCCATCCAATATTGACATTCGACTGGATTTTGAAACACATGACAATATACCAGCCAATACGACGGCCTACTGTTTGATTATTCATCACAAACAAGTCAACTATTATCCACTGTCCAACCAAGTGACGAGTGTATAAATAACAGGTCATCCCACGTCAAGCCGCTCAGTCATGTCTTGCTTTAAAGCCTCAAGAGACGTCACATCCATGAATTTAAACTCTGAGGAACAACGTTTCAAGACTTTTGCAACATGGCCAGTGCCTTTCATAAACCCTCAAGCCTTGGCGGCCGCTGGATTCTACTATTTAAAAACAAGAGATGAAGTGAAATGTGCCTTTTGTCCCATCATCATAGACCAATGGCAGGAGGGCGATGAACCCATGCAGGAACATCAGCGCTGGTCACCCGCCTGCCCCTACCTGTGCGGAATGGAGGTGGGAAATATACCCTGTCATTCAAGCTATCCCCCACTTGTGTCTCTAGGTAATGAAAGAACAAGTTACGATACGTGTGGACCGTATGGTGTCCATGGTGCTTCGGTGAGCAGCTCACCATCAAAAACGCCTAGTTTAGAGACATTGGGACATCATCGGTGTTATGGACGTTACAAACACAAGAGACTATATTGTTGTATCAGTTGGCATCGTCCTTATCCCATAATGACAAAAGCCTGTAAGACGTGTTATGATAATAAAATGATGTAATTCTTAAATTCTTATTTGTGCATGTCCCCCTGTCCTACCCTAACCTCAATTTGAAACTAGCATGACAGATAAGTCCATGTCATGATCACACCTTAGTCATTGATCGTCAGTCAGTCGTCAGTTGAACTTGGTCCAGGCAAGCGTCAACATGTTGGGCACACTCATTGTGGATTGCCAAGGGTTAAAAATTGGTGACAACAAATTTATATTTAAACAAGTGGCCATGATCGATTGTACCACGTTTTGGATATCACAAGCTACGCATTTGCTATTTAAACCACCCCATGCATTTGATTTGTTGTGTGAAGAAGACCGTAAACAAACCCAGTGGATTGAAAATCATAGGCAACTAGACTGGAATCAGGGAACCATTTCCTATAAATATTTGGACGTGGTCATGAAAGCACACTTGTCCTCGGCCAATGTGGTATTTGTGAAAGGTAATGAAAAACGTCAATGGTTGCAACCATTTTTGACGTCTTACTGTCAATGTATCGACCTCATGGAGTTGGGTTGCCCCTCCCTGCAAACGCTCATGAATAATTGTTCCTGTGGCAACATTACCCATACAGCCCTAGCGCATGCGTGGCATCTCTTTCATTGGTTAACCACCCATGCCTGTTGGGAGTTGTTGAACAAAATTATAACTCAAGATTTACCTGTGAATGACGCCAGTGAGATTTCTACAAGCGACGTGTAAACATCTACAGCACGTGATACCATGGAGAAAGGCAATGCTACGGACAAAGCCATCGGCAAGTTCTTTGTGTGCAAAAAGAAACTAGACAGTTTTACCAAAGAGGAACTCTTGGCGCTCCCCAAGTCGTTCATTTATTATGTGGCCGCCAACGCGGTCAAAGAAATCTGGCAACATGTACCAAAATCATGGACTCAAGACCCTGTGTTGAGTGAATTGCAACCCTGTACGGATTACGATCACCATAAGCAAGTGGCCATGGCAAAAATACCGTCTGTGGGTCAGTGTGTGAGTTGCCAGCTAGTGAAACTGTATCATGGTCATAAAAGTCCGTGTAAAGACTTTGTTGAATCATTCCAAGGGTGTCATGGCGAGAAAAAGCAACAACAACAGCAAACACAAAGATCGTCCACAGAAGAGGAGGAAGACCAAACCTTTTTACCATCAATGGAAAAGGATATGCCAGACCTGTACTGGCAATGGCGTCATTGACAAAGTGATTCATTGCTTACCTTTCGAAATCCATCTTCCAGGTTATCGTTTCTGTGGCCCTGGAACTCGTCTTGAAAAACGTTTGCAGCGTGGTGATGTACCCATTAATCTTTTGGATCAAGCATGCATAGAACATGACCTTTCTTATCGCCATAGTCATCCTGGTTTAAGACATGTGGCCGATAAATTGTTATTGAAAAAATGTAAACAACGTTTTACATCCTGTGATGCCTCAGTGGGTGAAAGGATGGCAGCCCTGATTGTCATGTGTGCTATGAAAGGAAAGTTGATGATGCATGGACATAAACATTGAGGAATGGAGGTGTGAGGTATTGGGATTTGTTTGTATTCTCTTTCTTTTGTCAATTCACTATGACTATGAAATAAAAACAAAGGTTTACCAGAGCACGATGTTTTGTTTTTTTATTTTTTGAAATCATGATGTTGATGGCTGATTTTTCATTTTCACATTTCACACATGATGAATTCACACAGTGCCATTTGTCATTTTGCAATTTACAGTTTTTGAAAACGTTCGTTTTAAGTTTTGCGTTTTTGATGATATGGATTTTTCCATTTTACTGATGACAATTTTTAAATAATGTCCGTTTGAAGTTTTTGAATTTTCAAATTTCACATATGGCCATTTCCAGTTTTTAAAAATGTCCGTTTTAAGATTTGCGTTTTTTTGGTGATATGAAAACATAGATTTTCCATTTTTCTGTTTTGACATTTTTCCATTTGGTATATGTCGAAAGTTGAGATTTGACAATGATGTTGATGCAAGTGCATGACCATGGCGATGCTGCAGTGAGTTTATGGGTGTTTGGAGAAACGTCGTGGTCTACGACTACTGCAGTTAAGACTGTTTTTACAAAAATAATATCTTTTGACTGCCACATTTCAATGAAAAAAACGAAACTATTGAAAATAAAATGAGTATATAAGTGAACATTTGCCCCCTCCCCACCCACCCACCATACCTCACAGTGTTTGTTCTGGTCAACCATACACACCAGCTTTCTCTCTGCACTCATACATTCACACCTGTCTTTGGGAACAAACACAACCACTTTATTTATTCCCAAAAGAACATTCTCGACATGCACACTCATTCCAAAAGAACCATTTTAGTTTATCATTTACATTACGAAAAATAATTAAATACTAGTTATTAAAGTTACTAAAAATCTTACTTATTTCATATTTACAATAAAAAAACAACTTTGTACAGCTTAAAAGAATCAAACTATTCACCAATCAAAAATAAAAATAAAAAGGTTGCATAGAACTTTTTAAAGAGCAAAAGGTCCAAGTGGGTTGCCACTATTTACAAAATCTACTATTTACAATGACAATAAACCAATATTTACAAAATACTAAATCTACAAGTTACATAAAGCTATGTCCCTTAAACGATTAAACAGTGAAATCACACCTCCTCCTCCTCCTCCTCCTTGCGATCATAACCCCAGGGCAGGCTGGTGAGCAGGTCATCAGCCCACACACGCTTGTTATCCATGGAGGCGAGGGTGCGTTTTCTCTGTTCCACAAGATACAAATGATGGTTGCTGGATTGTATCCTGTACTGTGTATGAGACATAGCTATGCCCGTGCGTAAAACCGCTAGATAGTCATCAACACGTAACGATTTTACCACTGCCCTACCTACACCTTTTGCTCTTTTGGCTTCCTTACAGTCGAGTGTGCGGTAAGCATACATTTTCGAAGCCAAACCTACGAATTCCGTCATAATGGAATCACCGAATTCATCTTTTAAAACACCCATTTCCTTCTTGTTTTTTATTGGCAGCTGAAACACGTTGTCGGCGCTACAGCAAGAGGTGTCGAACCAGTCACTATGTTGCCTCATGACGTCATAGGGGTTGCAGTGGCGAATGTGGTAAATGAATGAGTCCGTATCCATATACAAAAGAGAGACGTCCTCAAAATGACGTTTGGCAAACTCATAGTGAAATCGATACATGACCGATTTAGAAAAGTCTAAAATGACTTGAGCCAAGTAAATGGGTTTATCCATGGTCACGCTGGTCTTACTCATTTCAATAGTAGCCAAATCCTCATCGATAATTTTGATCGATTTGAAATTTGGCTTGGCAATATTGTACAGCCCCCCAGGGTTCTGCATCCCCTGGAGGACATCCCCCCATCATCTATTTAAATCACCCTTAACTGGCAAATCTTGTAAGACCAGAACATATCTATTAACACCGCAATGGCAGCTAGCCAGTATGGAAAGCTTAACCAATTATTGCATCACTACCACAAACAGCGACACACAAATTAACTAGGTCGTCTAGGCAGCAGTATGCTGACAGAACAACGCCGAAAGCTATAAAAGGGAACCTTATGTAGGACAAACTCTCTCTCCATTACCAGTCTCACAGTGCAGCGGCCGCAGGCTATCGACGTTATCATCAGAGGTGAGTCAGACGTGTTCAGATCTCCTGTATTTGTAACCTTACCCACAGATTGTACTTTTACATTGTGACCATTATTACATTCCCTGAAAGGGACTCATAATTCAACATCACAGACCAATAAACACTTGGTCAACACACTACACCCGTCTAACTATTTATACGCCTCTTTACATCCCAACGCCCTTCCTTATTCCCGTCACGGCTAGACGTGACATACGGTAGCCCAACAGTGCTAACTCAGGTATCATTGTATTTCTCGCGGCGGCTCGACTGCTAAGACCAGCGAGCGCCACATAGCTGACACGAGCACGTTCAGTTATATAACAAGCCAGTCAGCTGGAAGACCAGCGCGTTGACCTATACGCCAAACTCCATCCCCTAAGATACATCTACATCCCTTATAGGAGCGCCCCCTAGTTCCTAACACTAAACAACACTCTACACTGGTCAGCTTACCCTGCTGAGGGAAGCTACCCCCTTTTTGGTACTGCTCTATAAATTAACACAATAACTCTTCCTTTTAGATCCCACCACCCCCAATAAAGGGATCTAAAACACTGGTGGAGGCGGGGTACTACGCACAGTAGAACAGGACTCAACCAACGAGCCCTCGTAGTAAAAACGGCCCGTACCGCACGCAGCCAAGCAAATAGTGAAAAAAAAATTTTTCCCCAGACAAAAAACACCATTTTTGCTCCAAACTAGCTACACAGGGGAAATTCTTAGTAAACCAACCCCCCAGCCCCAGAAAGAATCAAGGAGATACGAAAATACACTGTCAAACACGCACAGATTTTTTATTTATTTTATTCACATACACTTCATTCAACATGGCCCCCCTATACCGCCTAGCTGTGCTAAGGAACATTGGGGAGTACCAGGAATTAATTGCCTGGCACAGAGTTTTTGAAACTAGGCAGGACTACCTCAGAAGGTTTCAGCAGCTCCTGCACGCCCAGTATATGCGGATCATAAGAGCACTTGTCAGGCCACTCCGCAGCGCTAAGAATCGCAAGATTCGGGCGAAAATCCCCACCCTCCGTACACAAATCATTAAAGCACACTGGCAATTACACTGCCGACACGAGTTTATGTTCCAACAATGGGAGACACTTATCAGGGAACACCGACGCATAGGGACCAACGGCACAAAAGTCGCTGAGCAGGCCATCAGCCTCAACGGTCAGTACACCCAAATTTGGGACGAGTACCGTGAACTCCAGAACAATAAGGCCATTTTCGAGTACATGGCAGGGCCACCAGCCCAGCCGAGAGAGGACATAAGCGTGGATACGCTGACGCGACAATTTGCGAGGATGTCCCTCTCGCCATGTACTGCCACACATGGGAAGGAGGTCACCATGGCTACAGTCCAGAAGACGGCCAGGTTAGACTCCAATACACTGCGGGGTAAAGCTTACACCAATACACACCCCTTAGCTCCGGTTCAGAAGGCAATTTTGCCAAACCGAGCAGCAGACCCTAGGCCAATCCCCCCTGAACGGACGAACGAGAGGGAGTTGAAGCCAGGACTCTCAGACACACATAGCATGACAGGGAGACAACGGGACGTAACCATGTCATGGGCCGACGACGTAGAGCCCGCCCTACAGTACATACAGCCTACATACACCCACACAGATAGGCAAACGCAATGGCAGGAGTCTGCCGTGGCCACGGGCCAGAAAGCGGTCAGGCTACACGGCACCACATTGCCAGGCCGGAGACAGGCAATTAAGCGGCCTATACCGCCAGTTCAAAGTGCAAGTTTGCTAGAACGAAGGCGAACACCGGCATTAGTACCCCAGGTGCGAATGCATAAGAGGGTGTTGCATTCAGGCCCTCAGCATGCACGATACACGCCTGCACATTGTGACCACGCACTCACACACGATACACGGGGTACAGGAAAGGTGTTATTACCTACCCCACAAAACCACTCAGGCAAAAACACACACACCCCCGTAAACTCTACTAGGGTAGCGCAGAGCGCATTTAGGCCCTCGAAAACAGGCACACTCAAACCTACAGACACGCGCTACGGTGGAAGTAGGCCCAGGCTTACTTTGCTACAAAATCCCCCGAAAAGTGGCAAAGAAGCGCCTCAGTGGATTTCAGGGGCCTATAATCTCATAACAGGGCAGAACCCTTCACCTTTCCGAGCAAGTACGCTCGGACCAGGATAACGACTTCCACCAGGGACACAGAAACAAGCTAATAACACTTGCACCTATAGTAGGGACATACATACAGACTCATTAACGTAAACGGCACATTTTTTTTCTCCACGTATATGCAGTGCAACATGGCTAAACCAAAAGTATATAATTCTAAATCCTTCTTGTTTTTTTTTGGGCCCTTAGCATTTTTATTTTCTCTCACAGGCCAGCCATGGTTATTGAGCATGGTTGGTCTATATTATAACTTGGATAACGTAAAGTGCTAATATCCAAAGCCAAGTAGAAGCCCATCAGGTGAGCTACGCGGCTTAAAGCCGGAAAGAGATATTCCGAACACAGCTTAAGCAACAAATAACAGCATAGAGCTTAAGCGGGTCTTTCTAGGTAGAAATGACTACGTGTTCTATGTTCCGGTCCAACAGTTTGATAGATTCCCTTGTGACGGGCGAGAACCCTCATTGTAACAAGAATTAAGAATCTCAAACTATTTTCCAAAGGTGGTAGATTTCCCTGAGACGTAACTAGATTACTATAGTGCTAACGTCACCTACTAGGTGGATAGTACGATCAGGACCTACTTACCATTTTTAAGCATTTTTTTTCATAGTGTTTACGACACAATTTTGACAGACTATCGCCATCGGGCAACCCGCTTTAATCAGCCTAAGGCAGGTTGCAGGCGACATACAATATATCTTCTATACCTTTTCAAAGTGCTCTCTTAATACGGAGCGGGGCATAGCTCATTTTTTTCTCTTTCTCTGCCTCAATCATTAGGCCCGATGAAGGAAAAATTGGCCAAGTTGAACTATATATATTTCATACATAGGCATACGTGACACGTTACACTGCCTGTAATATGACTTTTTTTTCTCATTTCCACAACAACACGCAAGCTAAAACGCTAACACACCGTAGGATGGAAATCCCAGACTTTGGGAAACCCTGCACATTTTTTGAAATAACACAATCAGTTTACATTGCCACATGACAGTAAAACACTACTAAAAGAAAAGGAAATGATCCCGCTGGCAGACGTGGAAAGAAGGCCAAGAAATAGCCTTCAAACCTCACTGACCGCACCGGGATACGATCCTAACACTACCAAACTGTCCCGGAGACACAACCTGAATAGTGCCAGAAACAATTACTCTGGGTAAAAGACGGTCTCAAAACCCGCAACCTTCTGAATACCAGGAATATAAGGTCGGGTAGCTATCCAGTCTAGGATAGAAAAGTAGGAAGCTAACACAGATTGGGACAGTTCCACTATCAGATGGTCATAAATGAAAAACAACAAAATCACCTCCGGCATCTAGTCACCAAACACGCGACTAGCAGCCCAGAGACACTCGTGTATAACGACATTTTGAACAATGGATAGGAACATACTTGACCCACGTTACAAGTCAACACAAACACTTGGGAACACAAAGGTAGTTAATAGAAGGTTCTTTTGCATTACGAAGAGCCTGCCCGCAATTACAAGAGACAGCAATCAATTTCCCACATACGCGTGCCGGAGACAAAAGCATGGACAGAACATAAAACAAATGAGAGCTCACGACATTGTAATTCTACACTGTCAGCGATAAGGCACGCATGGCTGGCTGACCTTCATGCACACAGACGAACTAAGCCTGCTCCAAGTGGACAGGAAAGACGCGTTCATTCACGGCAGATTCAAACACCTCAGAACTCCACAAATTACACTACGAGGGGAATCCAAAAACATACAAACTCCTCACAGGTATGCATACTTTCATTTGCGCATTGCACATAGACGGGGAACGTGCCATAATACGGACGGCACAAATACCGTCGTAACAAGCCTTTGCAGCACCCCGGGTCTGAACCCATGATCACACACCACGCTCGTACCAAAAACTAACTATCCAACGGTATTTTTGGTACGAGAGACACAAGCAAAAATCACACTGAGGACACCTCAATTCCTGAAACACAACGCAGACATATAACACAGAGAATTACATAGATCACGGGTTCAAATCCCAGCGAAAATCGGACACCAGGAAAACAGCTATCCAGGCTTCCAATCACACTGAAATTAGCCCATACAACCACACAACCAGATAATACCACATTTCCTTCGGCCAAAGGCCACGCACAGAATTTCAGTGACACCTGACAGGGGAAATAGACTTCCCAGAAACAAGTATGGAAATTTCGTAAGACAAAGGTCTTACGGAATAGTGACCACACAATAGTATTAGCAAATAGTACAAATTGACACATTGGACCTTCCGGAATCTAGAACGGTGACAACACTCACATACTGGCGAAAAATCACGTACGCAGACAAATGTAAACACAACATGACGAAAATACTGACTTGCAGATCTCGTCATACTGCAATACCGCTGGTGACAAGACACTATTGTGTATCGGCAATGACCATGAAATTACAAACGCAAAACAATCATAATAACATCCATTTTTTTAACACTGCAAAAACATTTAGCAATGGACAAGACGTGACAGATCGGAACTTATCTTGGGCCCATAGGAGCACGTTCTCAAAGACGTTGACAGGCCACGGGCACCTCCTGCCCACACACGCGATACACATTACGACTTAGCCTGTAACAGACCAACCGTCCGCGTGGTGTAGCGGAACATAGTCACACACACACACATGCGCTCAACAATTAGGAGCGAACACAGACAGGGGCTCTGAGAAAACAAGACCTCCCCTCTAATGACTTCTTTTCGCGATTCTATTCCTAAAATAAATCATTCCAGGCGATTAGGACATGGCCAGTCGCACTACGACCACTGGCCACATTCACACTACAAATGGCAGACCAGATTAGGTCGTGAAGCTTTACTATCCCAAGGCGCGGATAGAAAGCCAACATGGACCAAGGGAGGATGACAGGAGAACAGGCTACCAGCGTACCACCTTACTCCCTTCCAATAACCTTCTCACGTCCAACATAAACAACGCAGACACATGAACACGACCCAAACAACTACACTACATTACAGAGTACACACAAGGGGTTGATAGACTTCATGCGTCTAAAGAGAAGGCCTACTACGCCTTGGATCACGATGCTACCACCTGAGTATTAGGGGTGGGTCGGCAACATTAAATAAGCATAATGCGCATCTCCAAATGAGAGATGAGGCCACAATTATATATATTAACCATTTTTTGTTAATTAAATACTCCCGCATGACAGGAATATATTGGTATTATGCCTCAACCTACACCTATCCGTACATAAGTGCAGATGCCTCACATCCAGATACCTGCATGAGTATCCCATCCATTTACCAGGGATTACTATCAAGCCTGCATAGAATTTTCATATTTTTGCAATCCCGGGAATTACCTCCCCAGTCCACTCATTGTAGGAGCAATCCTAGTAGCATTACCGGCTCAAGGCCACCATTTATTTGAGCCCAAAGATGCATAACCCCTTCCTACCATACTTTAAGCCCACTCTACAAATAACTACCCCCAGATCATAATAACAGGTTACCTGACATCACAGACCCTACTAACACCTCCATTAAGGTACAAAGAGCATTATCGCTGGAAAGCTGACGTAGCAATGGTAGACCAGAAGTAGTCTATGTACTTAGAAGATCTATAACCCCACAACACTTGGAATATTTTACATTTTACATTTTTAAATCAGTTACACAGGTTACGCCCATATTTTTTTTAAAGGTAAAGGAATCTGAAACACTCTGATGGATGATAGCGGCACATGCCGAAGGCCAGAGGCACCACACTGGAGCAGAGCTGGGGAAGGTGACGTGGACCCTTACCCCAGTTGGCTCAACAGCTCAGTGACCTCACTTAACTTGACGACTAGACCAAACAGACGAACCACGTAAGGTCAAAGCATTCGTGACCTGGCACGGGCAATCATCGAGATCTAGGGGTGCATATAGATTATCCCCCTTGTCGGAGACGGTTACACCCACTAGGTGCCACGGTCGTCGAAGCCAAGACCTGCAGGGAGACTTTCTGAGAATGGCGGGAGAAATAGCTCACTCAGCGCCGGACTCGAGAGCTATCCCTAGAGACGACCCCAATATGACTAGACTTCTAGTTAAATTTAAGTAAGTAGGACTTCCATGGCGGGGAGTCAGACTCCTATTCGTCAGGAGTGAAGCAGGATCCTAGGGTTCAGCAGGACCAATCCTAGATCCGACAAGTCCTTACCCCGCGAGGCGAAGGTGAAGACTACGACGTTAATAAATAATGAAGAATGAAATATGAATATATATATGGAATGTACGCGCTCATTCGGTCCTGCGCCCACGTAAATGGATGAAAACGGGTCGCCAGAGATCTTAAATGAGTAGCATGGCGGGCACTCAAAGGGGTTCAGTGGGCCAACCCAGCAATGCCAACAATGGCGAAGAGAATATTATTGCGGCCAACAATGGCGAAGAGAATATAATTGCGGCCAACAATGGCGAAGAGAATATAATTGCGGCCGATAAAGGCGAAGAGATTCTATTACTGCGAAAAGCAGACTTCGATTGCCGATAAAGGCGAAGATAATATTATGCCATTGGACGACAATGTCCAATGCCCACATAAATGGCGACGCAGCGGGCAACCAATGGGCATTAAGAGAGGGGCATTGCGAGCACCTCATAAGGGTTACGTGGGCGGCCCAACTACGACAACGATGAACGATAACGGTAATGACCAGGAAGGTACAGCGGGCGAAACGGTTTGCTCAGGGGCACCGTAAGCCGCCTGCGACTAGATTAGTACTAGTAATAGACGTCGACACCTAGAATTAAGGGAACGGAATCCAGCGATCCTAGAGACAACCGGTGTTTCTAGGACTCGTGCGGGTGGTGTCCTGAGGAAGTAAATTGCCTCAGGCGATCGTTCTGGTCCAAATTTAGTTGTAAGACGGTCGCATTTGACACGCAACCTAGGATTAAGCAAATTTATTAACCGCTGTTGCCAGGTAATGGCACAGCACATTTCGGCAGTAGATTAAGGCCACCCTTTCGGCTTAGATATAGCATTTTTTTAGACCATAATTAAAATAGATACCGTTAAGTAACGCCGTTCGGCGCCTGATGACCCACAAACCCGGCATCAGGGTAAGTCCGACAACTCATGACAACTCATGACAACTCATGATAACTCATGATAACTATTGATAATTCATTATAATACAGCATAAGTCTACATTTAAGGCAATTTTTATATATATATATATATATATATTAAGGTAAAATTTCGGCACTTGGTGACTAAAAATCCGTTACCAAGGTAAGCCCGACAACATTAGGCTAAGATAGGTTAACATAGGCTAACCTAGATTAAGTTAGACTTCAGTGGCGCTACACTTAGTTTACAAATTAAGCGCTACCAATGAAGGTTCTATATATACATGTAATGCATTGCAATGTATTGTAATGCCTTGTTAATGATTAATCCACTTTCACCCACACAGGAAGACCACGGAGCAACGAAGAGATGAACATTTTTACATGGATACATTTTTTGATTTACAGATAACCAGGAGCATGAATATGTCTGTGGTAAATATATTACCAAAATACACATACCTTCATCTATGTCACACACAAATACACTACTCATCAATTTTAGTTGCACCCTTAAAGGTGACAACGTCAGCGGTCAGCGGTGGACAGCATACGTGGGATGATGAACATCGCTGAACGCAAACACATTCAGCATACGCAAATGAAGCTTTACTTCAGGCTCGAAGGGCGACACAGAGTTTGTAAGTGCCGAACCTTCGACCCTAAGGTGGAATTCCGACCCACGACGGAAAACCACGAGGTTATATGATAAGTACAAGGAGAGAATAGTGGACTAGCCACTAAACCGCACCAGGAACGGCCGAATAGAGAACGGTCGTCGAGGCATGATGGTAAGGTGCGCACAGAGAATAAGAGGTATACAATAACTGGCCATGTAACAGAGCTCTACAAGGTATATATATGATAGTTGATAATTGTAAATTGTAAATTATTTTGTATTTTCTCGCCATATCATACAATTGAAAGGTTCCACAAGGGTGGCCAACATACCTATACATACAGGGTACCAACATGGCACCCATTATTTTTTCTATGTTCATCATTATTACTATGTTTACTATGTTCACTTATAAATCGTCAGGAATATTACAAATGTAATGATTATTATTATTATTATCAGGTCATATCTGTCATCATTGTCTAGACCACCAACGTAAATAATGTCTATGATTTGTTTTCTTTCATTTTTCTTTCTTCTAACTTCCCCATTTGTCAGGGTGTTCCGTTTTATCCCAAACCAATAAATGCACTTTGAATATTTCCCTTAAATTATACCCTGGAACACTCATTTTTTCTATTCTCTTCTATCTTTCTCTTAGCAGGGAGCACTTTTTCCCCAAAATAAAGCCAGACGGCACAATTCCTCGTCTAGCTGGGTTTTTCCTCCCTGCACAACTATGTAACGGATAAGTATCAAAACCATGTTTTTTTTCCTTCTTTTTGAAACTCGCAATATGCCAACAATGGCAATGTCAATTTTTTCTCAATGTCAATTTTTTTTCTCAATGTCAATTTCCATTTTTACAATGTCAATGTCAGTGTTATATATATATCTGTACATCCCATAACCCTCCCCTCTGAACACGGGCTGATCTCACACCTACACTTCAACACATCACCCATTCTATACGACGACGCCGACGACGACGAGGAAGACACCACCAGAAGATACGAGGGGGCTTCAAGAACAACTACATCAACATCCCAACCTCCAGTTCCGTTCCCGTTCGCGAGGACGCGAACTAAATGGAGGAAGACGCTTGTACAGCCCCCCAGGGTTCTGCATCCCCTGGAGGACATCCCCCCATCATCTATTTAAATCACCCTTAACTGGCAAATCTTGTAAGACCAGAACATATCTATTAACACCGCAATGGCAGCTAGCCAGTATGGAAAGCTTAACCAATTATTGCATCACTACCACAAACAGCGACACACAAATTAACTAGGTCGTCTAGGCAGCAGTATGCTGACAGAACAACGCCGAAAGCTATAAAAGGGAACCTTATGTAGGACAAACTCTCTCTCCATTACCAGTCTCACAGTGCAGCGGCCGCAGGCTATCGACGTTATCATCAGAGGTGAGTCAGACGTGTTCAGATCTCCTGTATTTGTAACCTTACCCACAGATTGTACTTTTACATTGTGACCATTATTACATTCCCTGAAAGGGACTCATAATTCAACATCACAGACCAATAAACACTTGGTCAACACACTACACCCGTCTTACTATTTATACGCCTCTTTACATCCCAACGCCCTTCCTTATTCCCGTCACGGCTAGACGTGACATACGGTAGCCCAACAGTGCTAACTCAGGTATCATTGTATTTCTCGCGGCGGCTCGACTGCTAAGACCAGCGAGCGCCACATAGCTGACACGAGCACGTTCAGTTATATAACAAGCCAGTCAGCTGGAAGACCAGCGCGTTGACCTATACGCCAAACTCCATCCCCTAAGATACATCTACATCCCTTATAGGAGCGCCCCCTAGTTCCTAACACTAAACAACACTCTACACTGGTCAGCTTACCCTGCTGAGGGAAGCTACCCCCTTTTAGGCACTGCTCTATAAATTAACACAATAACTCTTCCTTTTAGATCCCACCACCCCCAATAAAGGGATCTAAAACAATATACCGCCGGGCACCCCATTGCCCCTCCCAGACATTTACCAATTTAATGTCACGGTATTTGCGGACATTCTCCATATACTTGCCATAGATGCAGGTGTTCATTAATTTAAAAAAATAATTTCAAACTGCTGTGTTGCCATTTATCGGTGCTCTGTGTTGAGTTGCATGTATGGCTTGAGCCATGCTTTTTGAGCAAAATAAATACCTCTATGGATTTTCTTCAACACCAAGCCTTGGGCGAGGCATTGCACCAACATTTGGATATGTAGCACATACCGATTTTTGTTGTAAAGTGTGCCCATGAGTTTTTCAATTTTCACTTTACTGTCAGGGGGAAACATTCGCTCAAGCCAGAATGGGAAATCGGCATGTTCATCATACAAGGATGAGGGATATTCAATATCCACTTCTAGCACATATCCACGGCCTGTTTCTTGGCTAGCCTTGATCACATCAAATTCTGACACTTGTTTGTCTGTCAGCCAAGCAAACTTCCCATAGGGCAAAGGCTGACTCATGGCGTAACCGTACAAATTATTCACGTCATAGTACATTAAGTACGATTCTGGTTTTTCTGGTGACTAATCAGGCATGTAGACATTGTTCGCTTCGGCATGGCGATGGTTAAGTGACACAAAGCCGCCACGAATGCCCTTTTCAAAAAATAGAACCATGTCTACGTCAGTGAGTAAATCCAATTCTACTTGAGTGTATTTTATAGCGGCATCAAACGAGAGTCCAGGACTCGTATAATAGTGAGCCGGGTCAAGACCGTAAATGTGTTGACACAAGTTACGGAATTTTTCAAACACATCAGTGAGCAGCAATACATCCAGTTTTAGGTAATGCAAAACATATTCACTTAGCGTCTTAATGCCAAACACTCGCCAAACATGACATGCATGTGCATAGTCTTCATCGGAAACGGTACTACGTGTTAGGTTCGAGTAAAATTTCTCTTGTGGTGGGAGTTTTCTTTGCTTTAACGCGTCCCAGCTGTTGCAGAAATCATACGGGAATATACCTTTCCGAATGCACAATTGAAATTGCTCAGGATCATTAAAATGCATTCTAGTATTTTTTAATTCCTCCTCATTCAAGCCATTCACAAGGCTGTCTAGCGAGGATGCCATAAACTTAAAGGAATCCAAAAATCGAATGCTAAAGTCACCCAACCTCCATGTCAGGACTGTAAAACGCTCATGGGTTTGAGGAATAATGGTAAACGAGCCCTTGTTGACATGGCCCAATTCACGAATCAAAAACTGAATGTCATAATTTGCCAGATTGTGGAAAAAGACACTGATGAAACGAGGAGCTGGAAAGTTCAAATTGCATTTACTATGCGCAGCTCCACGAAACTCCCCCGTAAAGTGCGAGTGATCACGAACGGTATCTCCAGCACTGATCAGTGGCTTTTCGCAAATATGGCATGTCGTGGCATGCTCATACTGCTGCTGTTGTTCTGGAGATAGGCTCATGGGTACTGGGTGGTCCAGTATTTCCTGTACATCATGAGTCAACTTGACAAGTTCAACAAAGAACCATTTGGCACAATCTGGCCCCTCACGGTATTTGTAAACGGATTGTGTGAGGTCATAGGCACACACCACATTAAATCCTATGGCAAAGGGTTCATGTTTTTGAATGGGTGTGGTTGAGCTTATGGTGGGATCTGGTTCACATCCCGCCATGGGTGTAGTGAGAGCTTCAAAATCTGCGTATACCACATAGGGAACAGTGTCACGCTTATGAATGTCCTTAAACTTTAACACAGCCTTGTCCCCTTGTGGCAATATCAATCTCACCGCTTCCTGAGTAACACAATCTACCCTATGACGTTCCAAAAGCGTAGGGGTTGTTAAATATTGGAAGCATCGATCACAAATATGTTTTGCACACTTTTTCTTAGACATTTGACTGCTTAGCAATCTACTCAATCTTTTAATGAGGCAATAGTGATTCACCTCTCCTACAGATAAATATAAACGATGAATGTGATGTCGTTTCGGTTTTTTGTGGCATAAAGAGGACCCACAATCTCATCACCATCAAGGCCATACACCATGAACGAAAATTCCTGGTTGTCTTGTTAAAACCTATGGATCTCGGTTAAGTCCATAGGGAACGATACTCGAGTTAAATTTAAAGATTGTTTCAATTCATCAAACTTGGCCTTGTACTTTCCTGGTCGACAACCAATATGTTGTACCGGCTGCAAATAGGCAGCCACAGACCACAGAAAGCAATCATTGTCATGGTTCTCAATATTTACCACTGCCTTTTTCGAAGCTATTGCTGGTGGTGTTTAAATAAAGCTAGACCCAGCATTCAACGGGTTGAATTGACAAATGTTGATTTGCAAATGATGAATTTTGTCTAGCGCTAAACCACTGGGTCCTTGTTGCAGTTTATCAAATTTTGATAGCCAGGCATTCACCACATTTCTTTGATACCACTCGTTCAGATTATCGGCTATCAAAAGCTCTTGCATTTTACTGCAAATATAAAATGTCTCTTTATGCTCTACGTCCTTCTTTTTATATATGAAATCGCACACCAGTTTTGTATTCACCTTTAAAGCCGTATGCAACCTTTGCGCTGTACAAATTTCAATTTTAAAAATTTCAAAACAAGATTGGAAAAAATCTTTGGGAATCAAACTTTTTCTAACATTGACCACACGAACAGAGCACACACGCGTTATGAAACAACTGTTTAGGGGTTCCCAAGTTAGGCTATCGGTAGCAGTGGAAAAATACATTATTTTGAAAGAACGCTCTCACCTGAGTTTTCAGCTGTAGACTGCTTGACAATGGCCTCAAACACACGCGTTCCTGGTTATCAACAGAGGTCAAGCGTTTTCCAACACTCTAAAAAGAAATAAAATAAACCACCATAAGTATATCCATTCCATATAGTTTATGAATTTCATAAACAAAACAAAATCAAACAGGTTATATATATAAAAAGCAAATCTCACCTTGACGTGTAATGCTTTGCTTTATTCCAGTCTCGTGGGCTAGTGTGGAAATGGTTTCCTTTTCTAGCTGTCTGTCTTTCTCTCTTTTATAATCTCTTTCCCACAGACACACAACAGGTAGGCTATACACATTATCTGCAAACAAATAAATAAACATTTAATTATAACTCTAACAATCAATAAATAATTGCATGTAAATATATATATAAATCAATAAATATATAAATGAATGAATAAACACCTACCTCACAACAAGGTTAAGTATTTTCCACCAGCACCAAAACTGTTAAACAAGACCAAGTGTTTGAAGCAATGCAGTGTGTTCATAGGTAGTTACCTAAGTGAGAGTGGAAATGATAACGACATGTCTTTATATATGTTACCTTGCATGTATAATCTTTTTTTTCTCACGCTTTGAACATTCTCTTATCGTGCACGAGGACAGCTAACGTCCCAGGTGAACACCTGTGTTGTATCATATTTCACATGAACTTGCATTTTGTCACGTACGAAGCAAAACAGGATGTCACTGGTTTAGCGTACATGTCATCTCTCACGTGTTCACATGCCTTCGCACTCCCCTGCCACCACGGTTGTCAGATTATTTCACCTTCAAGCGTCTTGGTCATTTTCCATTGCACCTGTTGTCAAGTCAGATCGGCGCCTTCCAATAAGCTCAAATGACATTCACCTCCTGCTCGTCTGCTCCTCGGCAAGTTTGTTTTCTCTACTCGCTTCGACCAACATAGAACCAAGTTCTCATCACCGTTTACACGTTAAAGGTAAAATATCAGAAAAACGAACCCTCGCTCTGTCATACACCGACCCGCCGAAATAGAGATTGTTCTATTAAGCATGGCCCTTGTGGTTAGCGACAGGTTCGTTGAAACACACACACACCCAGCAGTATCGTCTCTCTCAACCACCACGCTTCTTGAACATTATAAACAGGTAAAGAAAAAAAGATTTTTCAACATGTATGGCGTTAGGCCCTTTGTGAATTATGTCTTGGAAAACAATATCTACTACATTTGAAAGGGGGCGTTAGCCCGAGTCCTAGGACACCTCGTACACATCTCTAGCGTTATTGGTTCGTGAGAAATCAGCACAAATCACAAAAACACTTGTTTACCCCAAAACGAGTTTCCAAAATTGATTAAAAAATATAACGAGTGGTCCATAGCAAATAGGACGTCACCCCGAGTCCTTGGACCCGTCGTACACGCCTCTGGCATCATTGGTTCGCGAGATAGAGCAATAGTCTAAAATCACGGTTTTACCCCCATAACACCGTGTTTCCAGCATTTCACCTTTTCGACACCGACATTCCCTAAAGAGCACAACGAGACGAAAAAAACGAATCCAAGCACGCCCTCCTAGCATGACTCCTTCCATTCTAAGGTCGCAGGGGCTCACAACTTCCTAAGTGTAGCAGCTTCCCCATCATCCCACTACTGTCAGGTTTTCATCCTAGAGACTTGAAATTTATTTTGGGCGTAGGGGGCATAGGGACATTTCATTTATGTCAAACAAGTTTTTTGTAAACTTTCTAGTTTCCAAAATATAGGATTTTCAAAATTCGAGTGTTCTCAAAAAAACATAAAAAGTAAAAATGTTTTATTACAAAAAAATTAAAGTCATAAAGACCATTCGTTTGAGCCATGGCACACCGTTATATCATGTTTGGTTTTCAAACTATCGCCTATTTTCGAAAACGAAAAATTTCAAAAATATTTTGAAAAACATAATACATGGTCCATAGGAAAGAGGACGTCAGCTCGAGTCCAATGACACCTCATTTGTCAAAATCGGACCATGCGTTCGAGAGATATTAATTATTTTAACTTGTACAGTCTGGTACAAATAAAATGGGTGAGTTAGAACCCCCCTCACTCCCCTACTGTCAAACAACTGTTTCTTGAGCTCTGATTGGTGGGAGAAACTGTTTCATAATGAAACATAGTGTTATAATGAGCCGCATTATAGTACAGTTTTCTGACATATAATAGTCAGGGTCGAACATAAAATATTTTATAAAACTGAACTTTTATAAAAGTTATACAAATCAATCATCAGCCCATTAGACTAGATCAAATATTTGATCATAGTTTAGCATAATGGGTGAAGGACAGTTCCTTGTTCATTTTACTGTATTATGGTAGTTGAAATTCTGTAGTGGCATTATTGGTATACGTATAAAATAAAGGGAAAGATAAAGTCAACGTGTATGTGTTAAACCATGGGTCGCTCACATGCCAAGGAAGATATTTATACGAGTAAAATCATGGTGAACGAGCTGCAGAACGAGAACTTGAAAAATGATATTTTTAGCTGGATTACCCTCCAGGGTTGGCTTTTCCCTCGGACTCGGCAAGGATCCCACCTTTACCACCTCCAGGGCAGTGTCCTGGAACTTGAAATATCGGGTCGGGGGACACGACTGGGGAGGTGGGACGAGCACCTCACCCAGGTGGCCTCACCTGCAAAGCGAACAGGAGCCTTATGAGGGATGGGAAGGGATGGGAAGATTGGGAGGGATAGGCAAGGGAGAGGGAAGGAGGCGGCTGTGGCCTTACGTTACGTACTGTGCTCAAATAAACATGAACAGTTCTTGTCGAATCCGATGAAACAGCTGGATCGTAGAACCTGAAAGTTTCCGGCTAGAAAGACCCTCAAATCCTACCTAAAAAGATTGCGTTATGAAAAAGAACCAATGAAGAAAGAAAATAAACTAGGTCAGTCGATGAACAAGAAAACAAGAAACAAAACAAATAAGATATCAAGGCAATGGGAATAATACGGGAATGACGCCCAACACTGGTCTGCATAACAAAATCTAACACAAATTATTATAAATCGCAACGTCAACCTTCCAAAAAACAGCACTAAATTTATTGAATCGAAGACTGATGCATGAATAATTTAATTCCCCTGTCAAAAGATCAAAATGATATAGCACACGGCGTGAACTACGTCATATTAAAGTTACATGCTTGCAACGTATAAATGCTCAAAATGAAATTGAAAATACAGTACCACAACTTCACGTTGATAAAAGCTTTCAGTTAAGAATAAACAACACTCACTCAAAATGTATACATACATTTCCATGAAATGGCAATCATGATACTGGTAACGATAGTAATCTTCATACAACAATCATAAATAGGTTATTTCAGATTTCGTTAATTACGTAGACATAATCCAATACTATATACTATATACACATAATTCTCACAATCACACTTCATGAATCTTCTTTAAGCATCAAAAATAATTCTAATCTTTTCACAATAATCGATATCAATATAATCCATCGTCACAACTTAATTTAAACACACTGAGATCATCATCAAATGCCAATATCATATGCTTCTGTTTCATAAAAACGGTGAAATTTTGTCATAATCTGCCCTATTTGACCGAAAGTTCAAACGTATCTTACAAAGTCGTGTCAAATAGTAAATAACGACAATAAAAAGTACAACTATGAGCTCCGCTTACTAATTCTTTCATATTCTAAAATGTTTAACATGATTCAAAATTAATCCTACCTTATCAAAATTTTCACTTCCATATATGATCATCCATTTCTCACAGCATAGTAATGTCTCATCATGTTCTTCACTAATCATTTCCATGTCTTAAATCAGACTAAATTCCTTTAAATATACTCACATAATGAACATTCCTTGTAATCTCTTATACACGTCAACTCAATATATATATATATATTGTCCCCGATATGTCATGTGTCAAGATGTCAGAACGCACCACGTGATCTAAAGGGCGGACAGGTGACGTACATGTCTGCTTGAGACGTCACTGCCATGGCCACCTTGATTCCAAGATGTTCAGAGACCTTGAATTATGGAAGGATATAAGGTTCATAATTTTACAATTATTATCTGAGGATTCGTGAAAGAGCCTCTGAATGACGTAGTAACGTATGGTACCAATTAGGAAGAAGAAGACCACGTGATCTAGGAGGACTCAGTCGAGGGCTCCGCACGCATAAAGCGAGCTTTGGAGGTGAGCAGTTCACTTGTGGTCAGCCTCTTACTTTCTGCACGCAGTCGAGTGAAGACAGTTCCGCGAGTGCGCATGAGTCATACTCAACTACAGTCTATTGACGAAGGACTGACCGAATCGCTGTGCCAGCATGGAAAATACAAATAAAAATGGCGGACAAAGTGGCGTGTTTACAAGGTATTGAAAAAGTGAATAATAACATTAAGACGGCACCCACGACCGTGATTAAGACGTTACATAACCTCATTTTCGAAAAACTGCCACCTGATCGAAAGGACAGGCAGCGCTTAAGAGAATTCCCAGGATTCCAGTTTGAACGTGACTCACCAGAACACCTGGAGAAATTGAAGTTCATTGAGAGTGAATTCACCGAGGCTGACCTAATTGCCATTTGCACAGTGTTAAACATTGAATATACGGGAGAGAAAGCCGTGCTTGTGCAACGCGTCTGTGACAACTTAATGGACCTTTCGTGGCTGGGAATGCCTAATGACGAAGAAGATGAAGAAGAAGGAGAAGAAGAAGACGAGACTGGTAAAACGAAAGTGGCGATGAGCAAAATGAAAGACGCAAACGAAGCACTGGCGGAGGAATTACGTGAGTTAAAGGAGAAATTGGCTGGGATGAAATCCACGGAACATTCAACCTCTAGCACGTCAGGATCATCATCGGATTCATCTAGCTCGTCCAAAGACCAGAAACTCTCCAAAGCAATAGAAGGTAAACAAAACAAAATAACAAATACCTAAAACAAAGCGAAGACTGGAGAAGAAAGCTCAAATGAAGGGGAAGTCTACCAGGACGTCGTGGACTCTCGGCACACTGCAAACCAGGGAGTCGCACACAAGTTTGCGTTAACTTTCTGAGATGTAGAGGGCTCTGTTAAAACCTATGACGGCAGCGAGAACTATCTGGTGCGACGTTGGATTAAGAACTTCGAGGAAACAGCAACGTTGATGGGCTGGGACGTGATGCAAATATATGCTTTTGCAAAATGGTCGATGACAGGTCTGCCTAAGTTGTTTGTGCAGAGTGAACGTGGCATCACATCCTCGCACAAGTTGAAGAAAGCCCTGAAGAAAGAATTCCGAGATGATACCAGTGGAGCAGAGATTCATCGACTGCTAACCAACCGACGAAAAACAAAATTTGAAACTCTTCAGGAATATTTCCTGGTGATGCGAGAAATAGCTAGCAGGTCAGCAATCGATGATAAATCACTGATACAATACGTCATCGATGGCATCGAGGATGACACTGGATCCAAGATGATTCTATATGGAGCAAGGGGCATCAAGGAATTCAAGGACAAGTTGAAGATCTACAAGAGTGCTTACGCACGAAACTCCAGAAGGTGACGATAAATGAGAAGACGATAAACATACACCAAGAGAAGACAACAGGTAGAAGCAGACCTCGTCTCTAAAGAGATGTTACAATTGTGGTCAGAAGAACAGTCATGAGTCCAGAGAATGTCCATACAAGAGTCAGGGTCCAAAGTGCTTCCATTGCCGCAGTTTCGGACACATAGTTTCCAAGTGCCCAAATCCTGAGCAGAATGCCGAGAAGAAGACAGTGAACGTCGCTTTGGGAAGCAAGTCGAATATGAAGATGAAGGAATTGTTGCTCCAGGGCCAGAAGTTCAATGCATTGGTTGTCACGGGCTGCCCAATCAATCTGATCCGTGAAGATATTTACACAGAGATGGGCGATCCGGAGCTGAAGACAACCGCCACAGTATTCAAGAGTTTCGGAGATAGTAAGGTGCCACCCCTAGGATATTTTCCAACCGACGTCGAGGTTGACGACGACACTTACATGACTGATTTCTATGTGGTGTCTGGATATGTACTCAAGTTGCCAGCTATCATGGGTAACGACTTACTGGACCAAGCCGTAACTACCATCAGCAAAACCGTTGTCACGATGTCCAAGGACATATCAGAAGCGTACTTGTACCAAATCGACGTAGTAGCTGCCGAGGAGATGGACATAGGAAAGGCATCGGAAGAGGCTGTTTTGAGAATCAGAAAGATGGTTAATGAATACGCGCCACGCAAGGAGAAGAGTACCAGTGTTGAGCAAGGAGAAGAGTACCAGTGTTGAGATGAGCATCACGATGAAACAAGAAGGACTCTTGCATCCCTTATTTAAAGAAAGCACACCATTTCACACTTGCCATGCTGAACATTTCGGACCCTTGGATTCAACGAAAAAAAGGATACAAGCATACCGGTATTCTCGCAGTAACGGACAGCTTCACAAAGTTTGTGTGGCTGTATCCCACTAAAATGACGACCACAAAAGAAACTACGGTGAGACTGGACGTGCAAAGAGGAGTATTTGGTAATCCTGCGCAGATCATCACCGACCGTGGAACCACCTATATTTCACACGAATTCGAAGAGTACTGCACTGCCAACAACATCACCCACTCACTGATCACAACCGGACTCCATCGTGCCAAAGGCCAGGTAGAAAGGATGAACTCCACGAGCATCTCCGTGCTGGCTAAGTTGTCCATCGAAAACCCTAGAGATTGGTACAAACACGTCGAAGCCGCTCGGAGAGCCATGAATTCCAGTTACAGCCGCAGTATCAAGCAGACGCCATTCGAACTTTTGACAGGAGTCAAAATGCGCTGTGAAAATGACCTAAGAATAGTTGAGTTGATCAATGAAGAGATGGTAGACGTGTTTGAGACCAGGAGAGATGAACACCGTGAAGAAGCGAGAGCACAAATCCAGAACGTGCATCAAGAAAACAGGGTGTCGATTGATCGACGTCGAAGGCCTGCTCGCCAGTACCAAGTTGGTGATATCGTCGCCATCAAGAGGACCCAGTTTGGACCAGGCCTTAAATTGAAGAAAAGGTAGCTTGGGCGTTACAGAATCTCCCGAGTCAAGCCGAATGACACTTACGACGTCTGTCGTGAAGGGAATCACTTAGGCCCCAACCGAACAACTACTTGTGCTGAGTTCCTCAAACCCTGGGCTGAAGACTTCTCATCAACCGAGGCGGATGATCTGCAGGATGGCCGATTGTGGGAATCGGAAGATGATGAACCGTTTTTGGGTTTCCCGCTAGCCTCGACACTGCCCGGTGGCGCGGCGAGAAAGGAAGACGATCAGTTACAGTTGTGTGTCGAGTCATGTCACGTCAAGTTCTGTTCAATCTCATCCTTTGTAGTCTTATGTTTAAATGCAGTTTTTTTTTACTTAAAACTACTTCAAGACGTGTTCGGTTTATTCGCTTGCCAAAATCCCTTCCCATATATACAGTATATATATGCTTCAATAATTTCAATACCACTTCTATATCAGATACAAATTCATTATACCTCAAATATGCTTTAAATAATAGATATGCTGCAAATTCTTACTCGACTATTTAAAACTTCCGTCGGATTTAATTTTGTTAAATACATGTTCTAACATCAATTCATTGATTTTCATGGCTATAATAATTTATAATGAAAATGAAAATCCACAGCCTGCTTCCAGTCTCCGACCGGGTCAGGAATGGAATGAATGAAGCCCCATCTAGCGGCGAGGATATGGGCTGTGCCGGCTGCCGAGGCCTGACGCACTCCTCTGGGGCAATGATTAAATGAATGACAGATGAAATGAAATGAGAGAGGAGAGTGTTGCTGGAATGAAATGTTGACAGGGAAAACCGGAGTACCCGGAGAAAAACCTGTCTGCCTCCGTTTTGTCCAGCACAGATCTCACATGGAGAGACCGGGATTTGAACCACGGACCCAGTGGTGAGAGGCCGGCGTGCTGCCGCCTAAGCCACGGAGGTTCCAATAATTTATAATACTTTTCATTATTATTTACTAATAATACAGTTAGTTACTTTCAGTCAATGTCTTATTTGTTATAAACAATATCAAACATCTTTAAGTTTTCAACATTTTCAGTATAATTCTTAAGTTATTATTCTGAGTTCTCATAATGTATCCAACTTTCATTAGAATTCAATAAATTCTACAAATATGAAAGTATGGTAATTTTTCCTTACTAAAAAAAATTGTGTATAATTGGCCCAAAATGTCATTCAAAATACAGCTTTAATAGAACATCTCAAAGTTGAGAAAATTCGATAATACTGTTCACAGTTCATATGTTCTTCAACTCAATCTCCTAAATGCGCTGACAAAGTAATCCTTCCATTCTATACTTCCTGCTATCGTTGATCATAATATAAGTACAATGACAGTCGAAAATATTCATAAACTTCCTGCAATAATGTCTAACAAAATCCTAATCCTATAATTCATCTTCCTACAACCATAAATCTTCTTCCTAACATATTATTCTTCCTAACGCATATCTTAGCAACAAAAAAATCTTCATTCGAACGAATAGCAAATCGAAAATATACATGATCCCAAAGAAATTCAGTCCAAAATCGAAAATAGGATGAATTCGCGAACAAATCAAAATCCTACTTGGAAATATGGTGAAATATGAAAAGAGTGGCATATCTACACCATTATTTGAATAGACAAAAATGGCGAAATGGTAAACTCCAACATATCTCAAACTACTACTACTAAAATAAAATATTCTTCTCTACCTTGTGCTGAGTCTTGTAGAAATTGCATATCCGAAAATACACAATGGTCTCCTCCAAAAACGGAACTGCGGTTCTGTTCACCCATCTGCCTCTCCTGGTCTCGAACTGGGTTACGGACTCCTCCCTCTCGTTCCTTCCTGGATTGTGGACTGCATCTCTCAGATTCCGGATTCTCGTTCGTCCAGATTGTAGACTCATCTCTCTTGTTTTAAGAATCGTTTAACTTTGTAGTAGCATTTCATTTTTATGTCGGATTGTGGTTTGACCTCACTTCCTCCATAATTTCGAAATAAGTAGTTATCGTACTCGTAGGCGTCGTTGATTACTCTTGACATTCTCAGTTACTTCATATGTTGAGTTGCTTCTTCATATTTAACCACTCATCATCGTAGATTTAGTATCATGCGATAATATTTCTCCTGACTTCTCGTAGTATAACACAGTGAAATAAAGTTGTGGACTAACTTCACAGAAGTGCTTTATCATAAGAATGGATATTCTTTTAACTTCAAATATAGTTGATACTTCTTGCTAGTTTTCAAAATGTTCATATAAGTTTCACAGAATATGTTTGGGGTACATCTCCACTGTAGATTACTGCTGGGATATTGGCTGTCACTAACAATGATCTCGTAACTTCTCGTACTGGTTACGACTTGAAGACACGTTGTTCACTCTTCACGGTTCAAAAGAATAAGATCCTGCTCGTACTGACACGTCGTTCACTCTTCACGGTTCAAAAGAATAAGACCCTTCCTCTCCTCTTACTACCTCCTTCCAGCACTTTCTCACACCATCGCTTGTATTCTTCTCGCGATATATCTCGATGATATGATTAATATACAATTACGGTACTTCATTCACACGGCATTACATTCAACAAAATACCAATGCAATCACATTCCTGCTTACTTATCGTAATTTCTGGTTCATAACAGTGTGTACTTTTAATTCTGTATTCCTCTGTATTTATAAGTCTTTACATTCTACAACGCTTTCGATCTATTTGCTGCCAGTCGATCAGCTGGTGACCTCACACCCCTCCTTAACTTGCGTGCGCTGGCAAGAATGACCTTGAATAAAATTGTATTCCGAGTAACATTGCGGGATGCCTACACTCCTGGCATTCTTCGTCTCGAAACATACATTTATTACGTACTTCTTTCCTCTCGCTAACTGCATTTTACACTCGTAAAATTTTTATACATTTGAGACTACATTCCTGCTTCAGCAAAATACTGGTACAGTACCATCCAAGCATTTGCCTGGAGACGAAGTGGGGAAACCACGAAAAACCACTTCGATGCTGGCTGAGCTGGGAATCGATCTCCCTCTACACATTTGGACCACCTGAGGCAGAGTTGACCCCGTTCCAGTCCTCTTACAACTTTTCGAATTTCGTGGCAGAGCCGGGAATCTAACCTTGGACCTCCGAAGTGGCAGCTAAGCACGCTGGTCACTAACCCAAGGAGGCGACCACATTAATTATTAATAATTATGAAGAAATGGATGATGATGACGTTCTAAACAACCACTGCCCGAGCAAAGAAAATTGAAACATACGAAGCTGAAAAGTAGGCAATAGGTGGGATTCGATCCCCGGTCATGTCGCAAGGGAGTCGAGCGCTCTACTCATTCTGCCAACTAGACGCTTCCAGGAAGCAGTTGGTTACATGCATAACCTAATCATGTGATCTCTACCAAATTTTGCAACATTATACCTTTATATATGAGAAATCTTTTGACCAAACTACTAGGTCATCAGCCCAATAATTTGCATATGGTGGCCATGTATGTGTGCAAATCGATTCACCATATCAATTCAAACACGGTGAAACCGAAATGAATGAAATTTTGTACAGAGGTAGCACTAGCAAAGGGCACCTCATATTCATGTTTAATATTCGTATAACACGTTGTATTTCAACAAGCTACTACAACTCCTTGAAAAGGACAAAGAGTTATAACAATACCCATGCATTTAGGAGAAAGTAGGCTATATGTTCTTTACTGAACATCTTGTTTCGCCCTGCGTTGATCTCATAAGTCTACTTTAATTTTTTGCAAAAATCGAAAGTAGGCTAACTAGGGGGAAAGAATCTTTTGTGTGTGTACAGGTTTTTTAGGGCCTGGCTTCCTTTTCTTGGTACAGTACTTAGTCGCAATCCCCCCCTGGCATTTCGTGGTATGCCCTTGAATCAGGGCTGGCATGCAAAACGAAATGCATGGCTGTGGGGGGCGATTATATTTGAATTTCGCCGTGAGCGCGATACTCGGGAGCGAAATGATAATAATCGTCGGCGGGAAATTAAATCGAAGCAAAACTTAATTCGAAGTGAAATGACGTAGTGAAATCTACGCGAAACTTAATAGCAACGCGAAATTACATTGTGCAATTGAATAAATGTCACTCCCGGCGCGAAAACAAATTCGTTACAATCTTTTAATTTCGCTCCCGGCGCGAAATACAATTCATTACAGACTTTTAATTTCACTCGCGGTGCAAAATAAAATTCGATACAGACTTTTAATTTCGCTTCCGGTGAGAAATAAAATTCGTTGCAGTCTTTTAATTTCACTCCCGGCACGAAATACAATGCATTACAGACTTAACTTTGCTCGCGGCGCAAAATAAAATTCAATACAGACTTTTTATTTCGTTTCCGGTGCGAAATGAAATTCGTTACGGTCTTTTAATTTCGCTCCCTGCGCGAAATTAAACTCGGTTACAGACTTTTAATTTCACTCCCTGCGCGAAATAAAATTCGTTACAGACTTTTAATTTCGCACCCGGCGTGAAATAAAATTCCTAAACGGTATTTAGTTTCGCCCTCCGACGTGAATTTAAAATCCATGGAACATTTCATTTCGTTGTTGAAATTAAAATGTATTCGTTTCGAGAGTTAAATTATGTTCGGTGCGATGTTCAAAGTCCTGACGTTGGCAGCAGTAGCAGTCTTACCGTACACCGCCTGCACAATCTGTCGGGCTGCAACAGCAACGTGAGTTTTACAATGGTCATCACTCCAGAGTAGGAGAAAGTCAGTGCTATGGCATCAATATCACCATCGTCGTTGACTTCACCTCGGACTCGTGGCTGACTCTCCCTGACGTTCATAACGCAATACGTTGAGTACAATGGGGCAACAAGTACCTCTACTTGTTCCATAGCGAACAATAGGACGAATGTGCTGAGCGATCAGACATTCAAGATAAGTGAAGAACTCCCATTACAATACAAATTATCAGTTGTAACTCTTCAGTCAGTCAACAATAATTTGCCCAATAACAAGGCGGGGTACAATGTACAGTACATGTAATTAACACTCATGGAAAACTTTACATGTATTAGTTTATAGTCACTATTATAATGCAGCAATTTTAGTGATCTTAAATCTAATACATGTAATTATTTCCAGGAGTGTTACTTACATCTTATATACGATGTACCCCACCCAGTTATTAGTCCAGTCAAATTAGGAATTTTTGCTGTATTAAATCATGTAGTTCCAAATATTTTCAGGAATGTGTAGGGGGAGGTCCCCTGAACAACACTTAATAAAGTCCCGTCAATTTCAAGTGCCGCCGGGGGGGGGGGGGGGGCAGAGGGGGGCTCAAAGCCCCCCTTTTTAATTTTGGCGTATAACTTTAAAACGGTGCGTCGCACACATATATTTATACTTTTAAAACCTAAAGGAAATTAAATGCCCTACAAAATGGTGTATTCATATTTATCTCTGTGTGTTACCGTCTCCGAGATATGAGCCGGTGAATATTAAATATTTGCAGAAAAATGTTAAGCGCCTCACGTTTCTCGTCTAACTTGCCCGTTCAATCCATTTGCCTTCCATTTTATAGGAAACTCTAGGGGAAGGAAGTTGTAGAACATTAAATTTCCTTCCAGAATATACATATACTTATGCTAATTTATCTTCGACCAGTCAAACGTTAGAGCGTTTTGAATTAACGGGGTCGGTTTCGAGATTTTGCTAGTGAACTGCTCATTATTTTACATCCGTTTTCAACGGCTTTAACTCTCTTTATCACGTTACTTATTGATTATGTAAACATAGATGGTATTATCAACCATATAACTAATAATAATAATATATACCTAGAAAGTATATGAACGCAGTGGCGTATTGTACCCGTTCGTCCTGGGGATGCGATGACCCATCTGCTATTACATCGCATTCCTGGAGTTCCAGGACAGAGCGGAGTTAAATGAACCTCTAGTCAAATAAGGAATGTGTCGGAAATTCAGCTGAGTTATCGAAAAAGCAGTGGGTAACACGAGACAAAGTATCTCTAGGGTCGTTACGGGCTTAAGTTTAATAGAAATAATGCAAATATAAATGGGCGCCATCAACTGAATTCCTAGCAAACCACATCCTTTCCGGTTAAGCCTTAATTAAGACAAGGAAAGAAAAAGGAGAATCACACCATCATCAGATCACAACTAAGATAAAAACAAATTTATTTCACTTTGATAGTCAGACAGACATTTTAATTAATCATCCTACCTGAGAGCATGGTCGAATGCCAACGTTAAATTGTCATTGTCCAAAAATCGAACCATCTCTTTTCTAATCAAAAATATTTCATCCACATAGAACAAGAAAAATCTCTAAAGTTCTCTTGGGTTCTCAGGATCACTGTAGCACTATGTCTTTCGTCACAGACATTCGTGATACCTGAGACCTAATTTCTCTTTAATTTAACATCATAAATGTGGATTTGAAAAAAAATTATTAATCTGTCTAAACATACACATTATAATCACATATTTGAAATATCACGTAATTTATGGCTTGCATGGCATAATTTAAATGTTAAATACGTTAGTAAAATGCTCCTAAACATCGAATAATTAATTTACACTATTTACATTATCATTAATAATTACTTGTGAATTACAGAAAATCCACTGATCATTGGTCATCATCATCATCATCAAAGTTAAATATTTCTCACATTAATTCTCATCTCAAAATTCTACATATTCCTGTCAGAATCATTAACTCATCACCATTAAATCATTTAAATGAAAATTATTATCATTACTTCAATATACTTTCTAATTATTCACACAATCTTATTTCATTATCTCCTTCAGATTAAATCATCTTAAATCATCAATATAAATTGTTTTATTCCTCAACTCAAGTTGCAATTCCTTTAATTCATCTCTCAATTAAATTTATTTTATTCCATATAAATTCATTAATCATCAGCTTCTTTAATTAATTATCACCTTCTAATTCAGTTATCCATCATTTATCCAATCATCTATTAATTTATTTAAATCAGTTTATTTCTCCAATCTTTAATTCATCCATTTATTTAATTCATTGATTTATTCCAAAAATTTAATTTATCAATTTATTTAAATTTTATTCTTCTGGTTATTTAGATTTTTACTATTTCATCTAGTCATTCTGATTTTTATTTCATTAGGTCAGATCATTAATATGCTTAAATTTCAGATTATTATTTCTTTAATTATTATTCTCAGAAAATCTTGCATTATCAACTTTATTTATTTGTTTAATTTCCTAACAAATTGTTTAATATGGGTTATAGAACGTTGTCTTACAGTTTTATCACTTCCAAGTTATATTTCGTATTTAATTTTCATGCCAAAAAATATTATTGCCTTCACGACATCACGTTGGATCTGACTATCCACAACTACATTATATATCCGCACTTCTTCAAATATCACATTTGAATACCACAATTATTCCACAAAACTCCATAAATATTCAGCGTATACAGCCTGAATCTCAACAATTATGCTAGACTGGGTTCGACAACCTCATGTCTGCCTCAAAATACATTAGCAACATTGCAACTATCACTTGGCAACTTCCACAAAATGCCTATCACAAACTTCACTTAACCATGTTGCATGATCTACAAAAAATATATAACTGGCTTCAAATTATCAACGCACACAATCTCCAATAACTGTAACTACTCTGATCACATCTAGACAACTTCTTAAACAATTGGAAAAAATATTACCTTAGTAATTCAAGATCTGCTTTCAAATAGCATAAATTCTCTTACAATTCTCATAATTCACATCACAGAAAAACACCAATGTGCTATAATCTCTCGTATCAAAATCTGCAATATTGATCTGCCTTAAAATAAATCTGACCATTAATGATTCATCTTACAAGATTCAATTACTTTAAATCCTTTTCAAAGGTATCAAACACAATTATAAAAATCATCAAAAGCATCAGCTGTACCAGCTGTTAAACTGAAATTACTCTCAAAAGAGTATAGCAACAAAATATTGGATTGGCAAACAAGAATTACAAATGTAACCCTGCTAACATTTATCTTTACTTTATTTAACAAAAATTCGACTGATATGTGACTAGTAGTTCCTTGTTTGATTCACTTACAATCTCATGTACACTCGGATGATAAAAACGAGTCCCTCAATGGCAAGTAAGATGAGTAACCACCGTACAATCGTATAAATACGAAAGACCTTGCCCCGTCGACTAACATGATAGTGCCCTGAGCGATGGGTAAGATGAGTAACCACCATACAATCGTATAAATACGAAAGACCCCATCTCGTAGACTAAATGAGTGAATGTACCAGATAAGAATCAACAAGTCTCTAGTTGTCATATAAAAGCGATATTCATTCACTAAAGTGAATAACATCTTAATATCTCCAAACAATCCAATGGAAAAAATCCCTACTGATGAATAATACACACTCGCTAGTATGCAATGAACTGACGAAGTAATATAGATAATCAATTGCAGATCACGAGTTCGAAATACTCGTCACACAAAAAAACTATTCATGAAAACTATCCTTGCTGGAAAAATGTCTAAAAGACCAAACATCAGCTTAATAAAGCCAACCAATGGTGAGAATATCGTATAATGATGCCTGCCATATCATATGGTCACGCCATATTCTAGCAAAAATTCGAAGCATATAAAGTCAAAGCCATGTCTAAATAATCGTATCACTCCTATTAGAAAAATATACATGTGTGCCCAGTATTCATGAAAATAATCGTATCAGAAAGTTATAACTCTTACAGTACCTTCTCATAATCAGCTGTTATTAAATTTCAAAGATCGTCGATATTCCTTATATAATGAATTTCTCGAAAGATCGGCGTGAATATCATTCCACCCACGCAATGACGATTGCCTTCAAATCCCAAGTGAATCAGCTGGCGGACCTTCTCCTCGTCAGGAATCGAATCCATCGCTCTGTGGTGCCATCGCGTCTCTGTCTGCGTTTACTCCGACATGATGAACTTCTGGTTATCCATAGCGGATACTGTCCAAATCTTCACGAAAAAGTTCATAGAAACAGCGGACCCCTTATTCCTCTTCTACGTTACGCCACTGTTCCATACAATGTTCGGTTTGAGTGTTGAAAGTTCAATCTCCAATAACTGCTAAGTCTCACTTTCATAAAATAAAATTTTATATGAGAGTGTCTAAGTTTATGAAACACCCTGTAGCTGTGTTCATACTCGGTAATTTATAACACTTCATAAGAAAGAATTGCATTAATGCACGAGCCAATGTTCATAAGTGCATATGCCTGAAACATTTTATTTGCTTATAATCGTTAATGTTACTTGGAATGCGTTATGAAATGCATAGTCGTAATGTCATTGAAAAACTATGTTCATTCGAAGTTCACAGTTGCAGTATCTCGTAACTATCTGCTTGTACAATTTGGTTACAGAATAAATGTTCCAATTCGATGTTATAATGAAGTTCAGCTTCTGTCATAATGCTTGCGTATAAGATTGGTAATAACACGCTCGCCCCTACTGCTATGCTCTAGAACAATCTCCACATAAAGCTGGCCTCGCCATGTCGCTCTACTATGCTGTTCTGTGTTAAAATGCAGCTTGGAATGAGTTCTCCAACTCGTTTTACCGTACTGTTCTAAACACCGGCCTTCTATGCTTGCTCGGCCTGGACAGCTGGTTCTATAACCGGTCTCCACGCTACCTACTGTGGATGTCCGCCCGGCTCAATGACCTACTTTTCGTTCGCTGCTTGGTGAAGTTGAAACTGTCGCTTTCACTTTCCGTGACAAAAGCTGTTCGCTGCGCGACCTTTACCATGCGCTCGGCATATGTCCTACTCGCTCCCTGAATTCGACTGCGTTGCTCGCTGTACTGGACTCCTCTGCTTAGAGAGCTCAACTGCTTGGCTCACTGAGCTCGACTGACCGTCTCTGGACTGCAATGACCTGTACCTCCCTGGCGCAGTCACGTGACGTTCTCCCCACCTCTGTGCTCTTGCGTCACAAATATAATCTCGAACCCCGATCATCTCGGCTATTAAGTTATAAAATAACTTAAGGGTTATCTGACTTCCTTAAAATTATTACCACATATAATGCATGTTATATCTCCTCGTCTGAGATGTTTAAATACCATGTTCCATATAGATCTTAATAAAGCTTCATATTTCCATCCATAATTCCATCTGCTTAACTGCCGTCAGTGCCTTCTTAATCCTAGACCTTCTACGTCATCTTGACATTCCTCTTGACTCGATCTGAGCGCTATCTTTTCTTAACTCTTCCCAAAATCTCAACTACGGCTTAATGTCTGCTGGCGTAGCCGATAGCCTCAACTAGGTATCGGGTACATCTCTCCCGTACATCTCCTTTTTTTTATCAGGATTGAGAAAAAAATACACTCTCAGGCATTCTATATATAACACATGTACACGATAGCTCTACAATCCACTTAGTCAGCATGATGGTACTTTCTAATGCTAGCTGCATTAAAAGTTCCCACAACTTCATCAGTATCCATTCTGACAATCTTGTAGCTATTATTTCGGTACGTTTCTTCAATATGGAATGGACCAGCGTACAATGGCGCAAATTTATGGTAGATCTTCAGTTGAAGATTCGAAGTGACTGGCTTCCTAATCAGCACCTCATCATTTTCTTGAAATGGCTCGTGGAACCTCCTTCCTGCTTGTCTTCTGGCTCTCTTTTCCGCCTGTCTTCTGAGTCTCTCTCCTGCCATCTCGACTCTTCTTTCTTGTGTGGGTTGAGGATCTACTGGTGCCCTCACGACTCGGTCCCATGGTCTATCCGGTTTCAATCCATGATGAAGCATGGACGGAATCTGTCCTGTGCTTTCCTGTACTGTGGAATTCAAGCATTGACTAATGATGGGTATCACTTCCATCCATCTATGGTGTTGCCTTGACACATATAAGCGACTCATTTTACTGATTTCCGGCATAATTCTTTCGGCTGGATTTCCCTCTGGATACCGCACAGAATTAAACACGTGCCTTATTCCTAAACGTTCCATAGCAGTAGAAAATACCATACTGGTAAATTGTGATCCATGGTCACTCAACAAAATTTCAGGTTTCCCCATACTTGGAATAACTGTTTTCTCTAATCTGTTGATCACGTACTTGGATGTAGCTTTCTGGATAGGGCATAAAGATACGTATTTAGAAAATACGTCCACTGTTACCAAAACAAACTGATTTCCTTTCGTCGAACGAGGAATCGGACCGAAAATGTCCGTAGCGAAAAGTTCTCTTGGCTTGCTGGGTAATATTGATCTAGGCACTTCTTTCATTAGCTTAGATGAGTATTTACTTCGCTGACAACTGTCACAGGTCTTTATGACGTCGCGAATCGTTTGTCCCATTTGTCTCCAAACGAAGGTTTCTTGAGCGAGAGCCAAAGTCTTGTCTACACCTACATGAGCTGCAGTTCGGTGTATCATCCAAATAACTGGTTTGACAAGCTTGGGTGGGATCACTACTCTAAGTTTAGTATGATCCTGGTCGATATATTGGCATATAACACCTCCCATAATATGATATTTTCTAGCCTCTATTTCAGTTCTTTGAAAATCTGGATCAGCGTTGTCCATCCTGCGTGTCAAAAAACGGTAAATTCTTCGCAAAAGTGCATATCTCTTCTGAGTTTGCGCTAACAACTTCAACTTTTCTAGAGTACCATTATCCTCTTGAATCAAATTTATATGGTTGACAATTACTTCCTCACAAGGGTTTCTGCTCAACACATCTGCTAACAGATTTAATTTCCCAGGTCTATGTACAACAGTTGGGTTAAATTGCTGTAAGAACCGAGCCCATCTGGTGATGCGGTCACTCGCTAAGTCTGTCTTCATAATAAATTGGAGGGCTTTATGATCTGTGATCACTGTTATGTCATGTCCAAACAATACCTTCTTCCACGTCTTAAGAGCATGAACCACTGCTAATGCCTCTAATTCCGTTGCATAGTAATTCTTCTCACAATTCCTGAGCTTGCGACTGGTGAAAGCTAAACACCTATGTTTCTTGTTATCGTCCAGCTGATATAGGATCCCACTAATACCTACTGTATTTTGGATGCGTCTGTCTCCACAAAAAATCTTCTTGCAAAATCTGGGTACTCAAGCTTGATATTCTGGATCAACATGTTCTTAGCCGCTAAAAACGCTTGATTGCATCTATCGTCCCATTTCCATCGATTTCCCTGTAGAAACACACTGCACGAGTTATATAGAGCAGGTAGGTGGCAATGGAGACAAGTTTTCTTTCATCGGGGCTGACGTAGCACATCTACGTGTGAATAGAACATAAGAGAATAGATTATTTATTTATCAAACAGCATGCTTCAACGAAGTTAGTACATGCAACACAAAATGAAATGTACCTGTGATAATTGAGGACATACTCGTGGAGTGGTGTCGGATAAATCAGTAGGAACATATTTTGTTCCCTAGCTTCATTGATGTCTTCTGGCGTGGACGTGGAGCCATAAAAACTTCAGCGATACTTTCGGTTTCGTTAGGATACCGCTCCAAACATTTGATTTGCTTTACTTCTCCCAAAATTAGCGGGGTGGTATCACATTCAGTGAAGCCATGGATTAATAGAATGTACTGGCAAAATGGCAAGGCCTGAAGTTGTTGGGAGGAGTACAGTCTGTCATCTGTGTTGCCTCGTCCAGGCTCCAGGAAAAGGACATTCGTGTCTCGTGGTGTGAGTGCCATGAGTAAGACGAGCAGGTCTACGTCCTCGACAACTACCACCACAGTTGAATGAGGGGTATTTTGTAATCCACGCCAGACAAAGCTGCATTCAGCGTCTCTTTGGCTACGGTGAATTATATACATTTTGCATCCCAGGCCTACGCTAACATAGTTATCAGCTTAATTTTGTTCTATTCGTTGGAAAGGAAGATTTCCTGCTTATCAGTAGCCACCATGTTCTCATCAAAGTCTGTTTCACTGATGTTTTACTTGATGCTCTTCGATGTTGTTCGCCTCTTTTAGTGGAACTTGTGTCTTCATCAACGTCAAACACAACAGCAGAGTTGTAACAATAATGGTTGATAACGTAAGACACATATTGGTTGCAGATAAATTTGAACTTAGTGTCGTTCCACTTTACCCTATGAAGAAGAAAGCCACCATCGATTACCGCGAAACAGATCTTCAGGTTGGTTATTTGACTGCATGAAAGAAAGGCATCGTAGAGAGCGAACATTTTCGTTGTCCTCATGATCCCTTCGTCAAAAAGAGTCGTGGGACATGGGGCTAACTCACACTTCAACAGTTCATCCACATCCCCTTCAGTTCTCTTGTTAATTAAGGTTCTCTTGTTAATTAAGGTTCTCTGGAAAATCATTAAAGGCTCGACCACTACTACATCATTGTCCAGTGTGATAGTGTTGCTCATAGCAGGCAAAGTGACTTCTGGGTTTTTCTTACACTGCTTAATTTCTGCAAAGTTACTCCCAACAAAAGTCCCCTTTGTAGGGGTTCCGATTCCCAATGGTTGGCAACAGTTGATGTTGCTGGGTACCATTACTCCGGTTGAAAGGGACATCAAAGAATCACGTACAGCAAAAGGCGGGTGATCAGCCAACTACTGTGCAAGCTTCCTTCTGTCTTGGTCATCCCTGCTCATTCGTGATGCTCAAAAGTTGACATGCTGTTCTCCACTTACAGAATGGACGCCGGCAAACTGCTCTAAGCTTAGTGAAGAACATATGGCTGTACCTGTACGAGCCCCTCCAACCCATTTCGCCAACACAGAATCACTCATGCCTCTGCCTCGTGTTAGTCCCCCTTCACTTTTCAGATCACACATCAGTGTCAGTTCAATCGCCACATCAGACCACACTCCAGCCATTGGTGTATCAGTTGAAATAGGCACGCTCTATGAAAATCACTGGAGTTTTTAACCGTACTGGATTGGGAAAGGGATCAGTCACAGACATATCCCATGGTATCTCATATTCCAGAAGATTATTTCCTTTCCTGGGTCGTCAGATATCTCGGAATATTATTATTCCTTCCGTTTAGGTCGTCTGTTGTCCACGATTGACGGTTTTTAATTCGATGTTTCGCCGTCTCTGTCTTTACTATCTCCCAGTATCAATTCTTTCAACTACTTCTTTCTTATATTCTTATTTGTGGGATATCATAGGATACAATATCATAATAAACTTAGGCCTACGTACCTTAATATTATGTACACAGTGTATTAAGTACATTCTATTTCAGATGGGGAGGGGTCTTATACATACATATTAAAAGGATATGAAAAAAATATTCGCCGTTTAAAAGGCCTAAGCTAGATTTTTAGTGTTTATTAGTGTTGCAAATTAACAATTGGCACACATACTTTCATATATATATATATATATATATATATATATATATACAATGTGAACAAAAATGCCGCACTTGGAGGTCGGCATGCGGTTCCTCGTCGAAATTCACGACAAAAGTTTATGTTGCAAAACCTAGGCCAATAGGTTTAACAGAAATGCATGTTAAGAAACGAGGACCTGTCAACGCTGTAACTACATGCAGCGTGGCCAAAAACAGGTCGCAGGAACTCGGCGCTCTGCCGGAGCTTTATCTGTACATTCCGATGCACTGCAGGATGTGACAGTGTTGCCAGCTTCTCGTTTTCATACTTGTGTTATCAAACCGCACGCGGTCCGGTTATGCTATTGAACCTTTTGTCTTGCAATTGGATGAGGAATCGCATGCCGACCTCCAAGTGCAGCATATTTTGTTCACCCGGTATATATTATATAGACTATTAGTTATATGGGTAATAAATACCATTTATGTTTGCATAATCAATAAATATCGTAATACAGAGTGTTAAAGCCGTTGAAAACGGAAGTAACATAATGAGCAGTTCACTAGCAAAATCTCGAAAACGACCGCCATACGTGAAAACGCTCCAACGATCGACAGATCGAAGAAAAATTAGTATACGTATATATATTATTGAAGGTAATTTAATGGTCTACAACTTCCTTCCCTACGAGTTTCCTGTAAAATGGAAGGCAAATGGATTGGAAGGGCAAATTAGACGAGAAACGTGAGGCACTACATATTTTTCTTCAAATGTTCCATGTTCACTGGCTCATATCTCGGAGACAGTAACAAATAAGGATACATATGCTTCCACCATTTTGTAGAGCATTTAATTTCCTTTACGTTTAAATAGTATACAAATTTCTCTGCGATGCACCGTTTTAAAGTTATGCGCCAAAAACTAAAAAAGGGGGGCTTTGAGCCCTGCTCTGTCCCCCGCGGCACCTGAAATTGACGGGACTTTATTAGGTGTTGTTCAGGGGACCTCCCCCTACACATTCCCGAAACATTTGGAACTACATGATTTAATGCAGCAAACGCATCATTTTTGGTCTAATTTGACTGGACTGTATCGGGAAAATTAGTGTTGAATGACTGAAGAGTTACAAATAACTAGGGCTCGGATCGATATGCTCGATAAAATCTCCAGATATGCTCGAAAAGCATGTGTTTTATGCTCGATAGATATGCTCGAATAACCCATTATATGCTCGATAGATATACTCCAAAAAACATTATACGCGGTTAAATATGCAGAATATGCTCGAAAAACATCGTTAAAAACTATAGAAAGGGAAGTGAAACGAAAAAACCAATAACATACCTTTATATACGAGCTTTATTTTCTAATTGTATGTATGATACACTGCAATATACTCGCATTCAAATTTTTCAAGTATATATAAGACAAGTTTTCTTATAAAAGTTACAGTTTAAAAGTTCATTTACAAAATGTTCAGAATTAGGCGAGTCAATGAAGTAGATCTGCATTGGTCTGTACGACAAGAATTTTTTCTATGTTTTCAGTTGTGAATGAATTTCTTAAATCAGTCAATAAAAGTTTCAATGACGAGAACGACTTCACTAAAGGTTGAAAACTTGCGGTTCTATTATCCGCACCAGATAGGCTTTTCAATAATTATTTCTGTTTTCAAACCTAGGATGGTCAGGGCCCAAATTCGGGGGCGGAATTCGAAGAAAAACAAACTATTTAGACGAAAACCATAAGAATATGCATTTATATGCTTCTATTCTGAAAACCGCGGTTTTATGCATTTATATGCTCGATAAATTTCAATTCTGTTGGTCCCAGATGGGTGAAAATACCACCGAAAGGCTTCTTTCAATGTGTACTATTCAGGAAAGAAATTTGCAAATATGCTCGAATTCGAGCCCTACAAATAACAGTAAATCGTCTCTGGTAGTACCAGCAGCGTACGTGGAGTTTTGTTTCGGAGGGGGGTTACTCGAACAACAGGGGTGATGGGTCCTTCCTCTCATTTCTACATTCTATATTCTTTCACTTCCGGACATTTCGGGGCGGGGGGGGGGGGGGGAGGTGGAGGGGGCGGCTTGGCATTCCTTACTACTTCCTTCTTACCCTCAGCACATTTATACTGACCATGGCACGAAATCAAACCCCTGTGCCACGTACAGTATTTCGTTTCGCACTGCAATTTGTTTTGCGTCGCTTTTTACTATGTTTTTGTGCTTTGAATTAAATTTTGCTCATTTTAATTTTCGCGCTGACAATCAATATCATTTCGCACTCGAATATCGCGCTCACGGCGAAATTAAAATGTTAACGCGTCCACAGCCATTTTGTTTCGCATGTTAGACCAGATTTAATTTCAGACATGAAATGAAATGTTCCATGCATTTTAAATTCACGCCGGGGGCGAAACTAAATGCTGTTTGGGAATTTTGCGTCATTAAAATAAACCGTGGCACTACAACCCATGAAGGGCCTAGGCCTACCAAGCGACCGCTGCCCAGCCATTAGGTCTGCAGATATTGGTCAACGCATCGGGTTCCCTCGGCCGTTAATCTTGGTTTTCGTGCATCCCGTTCCAACCCACACGTCCGTTTCTAAAATCACTTACGGAGCCGGGAAGCGAACATGGGGCCTCCAGGTGAGAGGCAGGCACGCTACCCCCAACACCATGGGGCCAGCAATTTTTGTCATACCAGGAGCGAAATTAACAGTCGTTAAAAATGTTATTTCGCGCCGGGAGCAAAATTAAGAGACTGTAACGATTTTCATTTCGTGCCAGGAGCGAAATCAAAAGTCTAACGAATTTTATTTCACGCCAGGAGCAAAATTAAAAGTCTGTAAAGAATTTTATTTCGAGCCGGGTGTGAAATTGAAAGTATGTAACGAATTTTATTTCGTGCCCGGAGTGAAATTCTCTGTAATGTTTTTTTTTATATTTCGCGCCGGAAGCGAATTTAAAAGACTAGCGGTTTTTATTTCACGCCAGGAGCGAAATGAAAAGTCTTATAATGAATTTTATTTCACGCCAGGAGCAAAATTAAAAGTCTGTTAAGAATTCTGTTTCTAGACGGGAACGAGATTAAGAGTCTGTAACGGATTTTATTTCACCCTGGGAACGAAATTTAAAGTCTGGTACGAATTTTATTTCGCAACGGGAGCGAAATTTAACGTCAGTGATGCATTTTATTTCGTGCCGGAAGCGAAATTAAAAGACTAATGAATTTTATTTCGCCCCTGCTGCGAAATTAAATTTCTGTTAATAATTTTATTTCGCGCCAGGATTGAAATGTTATTCCTTTGGACAATTTAATTTCGCGACGCTAATTAAAATTGATAATACATTTCGTTTTGCATGCCAGTCCTGCCTTGAATCGGTTTTGGTGGTGGCTCCATTTTTCAACTTATATGTAAAACTAACTGCACTTGATGACCGTAATGCTCTCCATCAGTCGTACCTATATGTACATCGTACATGTAGGCCTATCTCTTCTACCAGAGATACTGTCACAAAAATAAAGTGCCGAAAATAGAACACCTAACGAACACTAAAAATAATACTGTTGCAGGTAAAATAAATTAAGTAAAAAGTAATTAAAGGGATCAATGAACTAAAGACAGGAAAAACAAAATAGAAAACGAGAAGTAGTAATTACAAACTGGTAAGATATCAAAGGATCACTCAGAAATATCCAGAACTGGACAATAATTCAGAACTAGCCATCACAGTCACAGTCAATCACAACATCGGACTAGATGCTGAGGAATCCATACCGTCAGGTAAGGACATCACTCTCTCACTTGGTTTTCGTTCCCCTCCCATCCCCTCCCCTCCCTCCCGATCTCACAGACCTTGTTCTACTATAGGCTACCACGCCGTTTGTTCCAAGTACAGTTACACCCTTATTCACAAATTTCCCCAATTGATCCCGATGATTCTATTCAACCGATTTAGGTTTTCGATACGTCTTTGGAATCAGTGAATAAAACTCAACTTTCTTATTTCCCACTTTTTTAAAATTGTAATGAGATATTTAAAATATAAACAGCAACTTTTCTGTTTTTGAAATTAAAAATTTAGCGATGAATTAATCTCAATTCTCCTACTAAACAGAGTACATAGCAGTTTTCAGATCGCAGATCGGAGCTCCCCTTCAAGAAAAAAATAATACATAAATTCAGCTTCGTTTGTGCTGCCATCTGTTAAAATATTTTCTTACCAAATCTCGGGACATTTAGCCTAACGAACCTGTCACTAATGACGTACCCAAAACCCAATTTACGTGGTCGGAAGACATGGAATTTCAGGATGCCATACAAGATGAAAGAGAACACTCACAAGTAATAGGCTTCCCAAAAGTCTCAGTATATTCGAAGCACCCTCCGTCTAACGATACCGTTCGCTCCTAATTACTTCACGCACAAAGCACAGACATAGTTCAGGAAACCCTATCTACAACTTTGGGGGCAGAGTTTACATCCACCTCTGATGCTGCAATCAGTTTCAGTAAAAAAAAGTCACGGACGTCAGAGGAAGTGCCCTACCTCCACAAACAGGAGCTAAACCCATGGCCACAGATAAAGCCAACATTAAGGAGACCCATGCTCTTCACATGAAAACTGTCAACAAAAACACTGCGAGGGAAGAAGTTAAATCATATTACACACAAACACGAAACGCATCACGTAGTCGCCGTAAATCACTGGAAGTGCACACCAGTAAAACATCACGCCAATGATCCCCTCAAATAATTGCTCATCGTCGTTTAAATGCACTCAAACATACTGATGCATGTCATCGTCATCCTTTTGTTCTTGCATATGAGTGTCTTGCGTTGTTTTGCCACATTAAATATCAATGGCATCATATGTTTGACGACACGTTTTCTACTTCAGGATTTTTTTCAGGACTTATGATATTGACATGTTATTGCTTCAGGGAGTAAATGATCCAAACTTAGACTGGTTGAGTGGGTACGAATACATAGCAAATATTGGCCCATCTCTCCGAGGCACAGCTGTCGTTTACAGATCAGGGTTAATTGTTTCGGATGTGGGAGTTACACCCGAGTGACAGAATAATTACTCTGCAATGTCAGGACACAAAAATTGTTAATGTCTACGCCCCTTCTGCATCACAAGGTCGTCTAGCAAGAGAACATTTATTTGAAGTTGACAACAGATACTTTCTCCAGGGCCCTATCAATACTATCATATTAGCAGGCGATTTTAACTGTGTTTTAAACACTCGAGATCAAACCGGCGCTTTCAACAACTGCCGCAGCCTCAAAAGTCTCGTAGATGGATTTAACCTCCATGATGTGTGGGAACTTAAACATGGAACAGACGTCCAATTTACTTTCTATCGTGCCGGATCAGCATCTAGAATAGACAGGACATATATAGCACGAGGAATGAGAGATAGCCTGCATAGTTCCACAGTAGTGCCAGTATCTTTCAGTGACCATCACGCACTGTATTTTCGATATTTAACTACGACACGACCACCTATATATGGACACGGGTATTGGAAACTAAACGCATCCCTCCTTCACGACCAAGATGTGCGAAACAAATTTGAAACTCTTTGGATGAAGCTGCGCAGTAAAAGGTCGCAATATCCATATCATATCACTTGGTGGATCTAGGTTGTAAAACCAGCTATAAAATTCAGCAAATTTCCAAACAGCTTGCCTGGGAGAGGAGAAGTACTTTAAACTTCTCTTATGAGGTAGACTATTATTTGAACTTCAGCAAAAGCAAGAAAATGGTGACGATGTCCTTGGCGAAATGAAAGAGGTTAAGCATTCAATTTAAATATTCAGGTAAATTATTTAAACGGTGAATGTATTCGAGCAAAGATTCCTTCAGTCATAGAAGAAGAACGTTCATCACTGTTCCATATCTTAACAGAAAGGCGTAAAGGGCAGCGAAAGACCATTACTAAACTTCGGGACGAGCATGGCTGCACTCAGTCGAACATGGATGATATCCTTTAAATTGGTGCAAAGTATTTCACAACATTTTTCTCCGACGTACTACAAAATAGAGAGCAAACAGATGGGAGCATACATCAAAACCTACCCAGACTGACCGCAGAGGCAAGTGGTATTACTGTACCTCGGCGGAGATATTCACAGCACTACGCCAAACTCAACGTAACCGCTCTCCTGGTCCTGATGGAATACCATATGAATTTTATCAATTAATGTGGAATATACTAGGAGAAGATCTCCTTAAAATTTACCAGGAGATTAGGGGAAACCCACAAATCATAACTGAAGAATTTACTGCTGGAATTATTATTTAATTCCGAAGATCAGGAGACCACTTGGAATGGAGGATTTCAAACCTATCACACTTCTCAATACAGATTGCAAAATCTTTACAAAAATAATAGCATCCCGAATCAAACCGCAACTGCTACCAATTATAGGGCAGTGGCAAGCCTGTGCGACTCCAGGAAAAAATAACATCTCGAACGTGTTGGTGTTAAGCAATATTATTATTGTAAATGGAAAAACTTCACCTAATCTTCCTCCTACGACACATGTCAGTCTCGATTTTCAAAAGGCCTTTGATAGAAAAAAAAACATTCATTTCTATGGTCTGCAATGCGAACCTTCGGGTTTCCTATCGGGTTGATTAAATGCATTACAGGACTGTACAGAACAGCACAATCTAGAGTAATCATTAATGGACATCTCACATCGAATATACTCATCCGTAAATCTGTTCGTCAAGGATGCCCACTTTCTATGATCCTATTCATCATAACACAGGAACCCTTCCTCCGGAGGAGGACGATCAATGAGAAGATAATGGCAGTACGAGCATGTGCCGATGATGTATGTACTCACAGACGAAAACGATGAAGACCGTATGCTGACTATCATAAACGAGCTTCAGGAAATATCTGGATTCCAACTCAATCCAACATGTTTCAGGGATTTTTTTCTGAAATCTTGAGTGAAATGCTTTTTAACTGACCTTCGGTGGAAATACACAGGAGTTCACTGGTCTTGGGTCGGTCACTGAGACGTCATTGCGTTAGTCGTTGATCCTAAAGTGAAACATTCCGTGAGACTATCAGTGATATTTTATGGTGCACTGAACATCATGTGTGCTTATTGCCATAGCCTTCACTGAGTTATCAACATTAGCTCAAAGGAAACAATATGGCCTGCTTTCCAGTTCGATTCCATGAATCTACCCACAGATCAAAGTTCAAACCCTGCCTGGGGCAACGTGATATACTTTTATTTTTTCCCCAGTCTTATACTTAACCAAATTGATTATTAAGGCTTGTACATCTCGTTAAACATGGTTATTTATTACTATTATCGTTAGTTTACTGGAAAATCGGATAAATAATCCCGGGAAAGGCAAGTAAACTTTCACTGAAAACTTCAGTGGATTTTCACTGCTGGAAATGTCAGTGGATATTCTCTGTAATATTCAGTGAAGTTCCACTGAAGTCAGAACTGTGAACTTCAGTGATTTATATGGCCTTTAAGCCACAGATATAAACCGATATCTGAATAACGTTATTAATATGCATTGCACGATTAAGGTGCTCTTTTTTACGAGCGAAGATTTTATTTAACGTCCTTTCTGGTGGGCGCTACTTTTTTGTTCCTACCATAACCGATATCCGAATATTAGTCCAAGTTACGGTATTAAGGGATATTTTTTGGGAGACTTATTCAAGTAACATTATTTCTGGCAACACTACATTTCGTTCCTGTGGTAACCGATTTTTATATGTGTAGGCCTTAGAGTTACGTTCTATTACATGAAGATTATTGTGTAGGTGTATTAATCAAACTTCAATCGCATGATTAGGACACCAGATTTCAAAATTTCGCAAAGCCACCATCTTGTGGTTCTGAAAACAATTGAAAAAAATTAGATTCCAGTGGATTAAAATTTGTATAAGCATATACCGTACCGAGTTTCACTGTGCTCGGATGATTAAATCGCGAGAAATGTCCATTTAAATATTCAAATTTCATGTCACTGCCAGGTTGGATTTGTGCTCCCCATGTTACTGAAAGTTCCAAAGGTGAACTTATGTTTATAGACTCTATCAACATGCAAAAATTTCAGTTTGAGTGGTGTCATAGATTTTGTGAACCGTCTAAATATTTCGGATACTCGCCATGTCGGATTGTATTTTACGTAGGCCATAGAGTTATGTACTATTAGATGACTATTATTGCGTAGGTTCATTATTCAAACGTTGACTTCTATCGCATAATTGGGACACAAGAAATAAAAACATAATTTTACAATTTTGCACAGCCGCCATCTTGCGTTTATATATACAATTTAACAAAATTAAATGTCAGTGCATTACAATGTATATAAACAATTGCTGTACCAAATTTCACTGCGTTCGGATGGTTAAATCGCCAGAAAAGTCTATTTAAATGTTCAATTTCGCTTGGCCGCCATGTTCGTTTTGTAGTGAACAGGTTTTTGAAAGTCACTTAAGTGAACTTTTAGCAGTGCCTTTTATCACCGTACAAAATTTCAGGGTGATATCGGTAACAGTTTCAGAGATATAGAATGCCAGTCAGATATTTCGCACATCCACCATGTTGGATTGCTGAAACATAATAAACTTTGAAGGGCACGATCGGGGTCGGCCAAAATAGTACTATGACCTTACCGAATTTCATAGAAGTCGCTCCAGCCGCTTAGATTTTATTAGGTGCGGGAGGGGGGATGGACACCAAAACCCTGCGTAGGTAGTGCCTGTAGTATATTCTATCCTGTTGCACCCTTGTACTTTTGCTTCTAACACGAGGAGGACACGAAAACATGGATCGCGTAACATTTCTGAAATGTTACAAATGCATCTTAGATCTATGTCGGTGATTCCTAACGTTTGTAGTGAATCTCCTTCTTAATTATGGTGTTTGAACGTGAGCTGGGTTATCAGACACTCCGCAGTGTGAGCAGCATACAGTCTCACACATGAGCAACCTTTGCCTCCACCTATTTGTGCTTGGATACTCCCTTTCATGTGTACTTCTCAATCTAATCCAGGGCCATCCAGACAGCGCCCCGGCCGCGCTCTAAGCCAGTGCTCTGAGCGTTTTGTTGGAAGGTAGTTTCAAAAGTGGTGGAAGGAGCTTGGCTGGCTGAGCACGCAGAAGTGTGCAGCCGAACCATCAGTCGCTAGTCTAGTCCAGTGCACATTGTTGACAGCGTGTAAGTAAATCAGTTAAGCAGTGGTCATGACTGAACAGCATACAAAACAAGTAAGTTACGGTAGTTCCGTGAAGACCTAAACAGCCTATTTTCATATATCCTACTTATGTTAATTGCCACTATCTACATACAAAATTTCAGTTTGATTTCTGTAATAGATTCGTAGATATTGAGAACCGACTAAATATTTCGAATGGTCGCCATGTTGGATTTTATATATGTAGGTCCTAGAGTTATGTACTGTTACATGAAGATTATTGTGTACGTATAGCATTCAAATTTCAATCGCATGATTAGGACACAAGAAGTAACAAGGAGATTTTAAAATTTCGCACAGCTGCCATCTTGTGGTTATGGAAACAATTGAAATAAATTAGATGCCAGTGGATTAGCATTCGTATAAGGATTTACTGTACCAAGTTTCACTGCACTCGGATGGTTAAATTGCGAGAAACGTCCATGTAAATAGTTATGCTTCGCGTCGCCCCATGTTGGATTTGTGATCACCAGGTTATTAAACGTCATATAGGTGAACATAAGTTCATAATCCCTATGATCATAAAAAAATCAGTTTGATTGCTATAACAGATTCGTAGATATTCAGAGCCGTCTAAATATTTCGGATGGTCGCCATGTTGGATTGTTAAATGTATAGGCCATAGAGTCATGTACCATTAATGGACAATTATCGCGTAGGTTCATTATTTAAACTTTCACTTCGATCGCATGATTACGACACAAGAAATAAAAACGACATTTTAAAATTCGCAAAGCCGCCATCTTGAGGTTATGTAAACAATTGAACTAAATTAGATACCCGTGCATTACAATGTGTATAAACATTCCCTGTACCATATTTCATTGCGTTTGGAACATTTAATCGCGAGAAAGGTCTTTTTAAAATTTTCAAATTCGCTTGGCCGCCATGTTCGTTTTGTAGTTAACCGGTTTTTGAAAGTCTTATAGATGAACTTCCAGTAGTGCCCTTTATCTCCGTACAAAATTTCAGGGTGATACCGCTAACAGTTTCAGAGATATAGAATGCCGTCGAAATATTTCGCACATCCGCCATCTTGTGGTTACGTAAACATTTGGACCCAGTTAGATGTCGGTGCATTACAATGTGTATAAACATGATGAACCCGCTGAGCTATGGTTCATGTGATATTTTTTAATGACAGAGCATTTATGATGGGATGTTGTACTTTTGAACACACCCAGGAAGCCACGTGAAGCTGAGAGATCACGCGATACTTTGAAGTAGCGGTGAATCGCACTTTTGACTTTGGTGTAAACTGCTAATTATTATCTGAGGTCTTATTAATTATTTTTATCTTTCCTACGAGACTCAGAATATTCCATTTCGTCATTCTGCATTATTAAAACATTTTGGAGAATGTTTATTTTTACTTTAGGTAAGGTAATACCCTTGCAGATACGCAAAAAGGAACGTAAGTAGTCGCTCAACGTTTTCGTTTTGACGACCTACTTTCTAGAGACACCCAGTACCGGAGCACTGCGTCTTGAGAATCCGCCTTGTGTAGGCGTGGAATTACATTTGTCCTACGAGACGTAGAAGAATATCCGCTGTTTAGCGTTAAAAGTGATTATAAAGTGCCATCGAGCAAGCAAATACTAATATCCACTGTCGATGAAGTCCAGTGAATTAAATAAGAAGCTTGGAAAATAATTATTGGCAAGTACAGTGTATTGCACAACATTGCTGTGACATCACATATTACCCACGCGTATGTGGAGGGCAGATGCCTAGTGGAAATATACAGGTAATAGTGTTACAATTATCCTGAATAAGTGTGATTATAATTGTATGAGATATTTAAATTGCCAAAGTGGAAATTTCATCTTTGAAACGTCGTATAATTCACGGATGCTGCGTGATACAAAAGTAGCGTCACTAGCACGTGCAGCATTATAAAATAGTATTAGCTCACATGCTAATCCACATCTGCAAGATTAAGGCTGTGTCGTATTTTATAATTGAAGCCTATAATAGTCACGACGGACAATATAATTTTGGAAGTGAGAGGATGAATAATCACGCAACTTATTTCGTTACCCACGTGATTGGACTTTTCTTCACCATGGTTGAAGCAGTCACCATGGGCTAATACCATCCCAGTATGGGGGGGGTGACGTTTCTACAGGGACCCGCATGATGGTGGAACTTCCAGAACGATGAACGAGAGGGAAGGAGCCAAAATGCCATTTCCAGGCTTATCCACGATGATGTCGACAGGGACAAATCGAACCCTGGTCTTTGGGGGAGTCCAGATGGGAATCCTGGTGAGGAGGATACCGATCCAGAGAGCCAGAGAGGTTTTTGTACAACCCTTGTTGTGGAATAGAGAGCTGAGTGAGAGCTCCTCCATTTCGTGAGTTTTTGTCACACCCCTTCTTTGTTCTAGTTTCTGGTGGTATAGTAGTTTTAATGTAGTTTGTGAATCAACCACACTCAGTGTCAGCCATTTTTCTAGGTAGGGATGTAGCTAGATTAGTTAGATGTCATTTATTTCAGTTTAGAGTGAGACACCCTTGGGGTCAGACATTTTGGTCAGCCCTGGTGCAGCTTGGTGAACGTCGTGGAACGTCAATGCCTACCTTTTTGCTGAACCTGATCGTAGTCATTTTGAGGCTATTTTGTTCAACCCTACTTGGGGTAATTTTCAAGCGTTTGCTGACTGTAGTTATGGCAATCAGATGCCTTGGTTATTAATTGACTGCATTCTTCGCAGCCATCCTTTGTTACACCCCTGACTGTCGTTAGAACGGTCGTATCATTTAGGTAGTCGACAGTAACTACCAGTTTGTAAATGCATTATATTTCATTTTGAATAAGCTCAGAAGCTATTCTTGGTCATGTTTGAACCTAACAACTAGAAGGAATGTTTCGTTGCCTAGCATCGAACGCGGTTCCCAACGTATCATTAAGCAGATCTAGTGTGTGAATCTGTGCCACATTTATCATATTTTTCTTGTGTCGTGTGAGACACGTTTTTATTTGATGTTCTAGCAACTACTGAGTTGCATTTTTAAAGCAAAGAGCTTCAGTTATTGTAAGTTTACTTTCATTTAGACGTCTTTGGTAGAAGGACGGAAGTGTATTACTATACTCAGATTTATAGCGTGCATTTGATACACGGACTCTGTAGAGATCCGTAACCCATGGTAAAATTTTTTATGAACCGGCCAAGTGCAGGTTTTGTATTGATTAAATCGCCGGCCTTGAATAAACTGGTTATGTAACCCAGTGACCTAGAGCACGCCTGCTTCATTGTGAGACAAAACTACTATAGACGAGGACAGAGTACAATTTGTATTCGCTTTTCCTATCATTGCTATTTTGCTTATGGAAATCAGTTTCCACTCTTGTATTTGATCACTTGTTTTATGGATCGGTTTTTGTTAGTTTAACGCTCTGTTGCGTGTATTGTCGTATGACAGGTACAGTTATGTAAGGTTTTCTATAGGATGGTGAAGTCTACCCTGTTATAGCAGGATGTTATTGTATGCTTTGTCCGGGGATGATCCCGTTGACCAGATGTTATGGAAGGTAACTGTTGTACAGGCCTATCCCAGAGTTATTGAACGCGAGCTTAGCGCCGCTGGTAACCCGTGTTATTGTGTGTCCGAGTTGTTATACTCGTTGATTATATTCCGACTGTTGAGTCGAGGCTCTTTGGTGGAGAATGATCTCAGTTGGAGACACTCCGTGCCCAGGCTATTGTCAATGTTATTCGCCATAAACCTACGATAAACCTATAAACCGACATTCTAATAATAAAACGCATAATTGTTGTAAAACAAGCCTAACTAACGATTCTTTCTATCTAACTTTGTTCTTTGCATTCTGGAACTGTTGACATAGCCGTGCAGTTGAAGATAATTTCCTTGTGTGGAAATGACTAGGACAGTTGACATTTTTGTAGCGACCTGAAGCATGTGCGAACCTAGAGTTCGTAGCTTGTGGAGCTCAGGCCATGCGATGTCAGACGTGGTCTCAACTGCGCATTCGTCACCGTAACCATACACATTAGATGACTATGGTTTACAAAGAGTAAACCAAGGTGTAGGCAGGAATTGTTAATAAAACTACTGTGTCTATTTCGTTATTAATTTATGATGTCAAGTGTATTAAACCCTACATGTTACTTTATTGTGTGCTGTTAGCACATAGTTATTAAGCATAATTAAATTGTTTGTTTTTCATGGCTGTACACTTAGCTTTTGGATGTAATTGTTTTCTTTTACGGACGTCATCGCCGTAAATTTTGTTAATTGATAGGACTTAGCTAGCTGAATTAATGTTAAATTTAAATGTCGAAATGGTACCATCCTAACCTAGATTTGTTTTGCTACCCTGTTAAATGTAAATTCAGATATTAGCTTGATCTTGTAACTTGAACTAGGGACTTGCGTCGTACCATATTCCTAGCGTTGCTGTTGTTGCTTTATCATTGTGAGTTAGATCTTTCGCGAGGGTTTTCAGTAACTTCTCAGGTAGGGGACCTGTTCTTTATCTTTGTTTATTTATTAATTTGCGGACTAGCCGATTATAACCCTCCGAACTAGGCTAGGGGCTTGTGAATTTTAATAAATTTTCACGGTGTTTTACATGAGACTGGATGTTTATTTTCTCAGTCTAGTTTTAAGGTGAACCTTTCCTTAGGCGGTCTATGACCATCGTCACCATGTACCACGATCCCTGTGGACTACGGACTCTCGTGCCGCTTTAGCCTTTATGGAAGGTCACCTGATCCTCACGGTACTTTTTATTTGATTTATGTGTCGTAAGTTGAGTCATCGTGGTTGTTAACATCAACTAAACGGTCTCATAAAATGGCGCCCAACGTGTGTGCCGACGTTAACGTGGTGACCCTCAGTACCATGTTATTTTTTTGAGGATCCTAATGTTGATTATTGGTAAATTGACAGGACTGGGACGAACTTAGAAAGTCGTACTGCAGATCAATTGACCGCATGGCATTCATGTTTGATAGAAGTCCATGGGGTGAGGCTTTAGTGTTGGATAAATGAAGGATAGGATTTTCTTTGATGATGCCTCATCCTAAGTAAATGTAATACTTTGCTTTGCTCACCGTTGTCTTTGTAAATGTAGAAGCACTTAGTTTGCATACTCCAGCTGTACTCGTGATATTTATATAAATGAAGCAAGCTTTATACCACCAAGTAACTAATCATAGCTGTAAGTTCCAGTAGAAATTGATCCCTCACTTTCTCATATATTTCTTATCTATGGATGAGGAAACTATTCGTCGTGTGTTTGGAGAGATGATGGCAGGTGTGAATGCCAATCTTCAACAGATTACTGCTGACTTAGGTCAGAATACTCAGGCTGTAAATACTGTAAGTGGTCATGTGGACCAGGTTAGACAGGAAGTCAACAATGTCAGTGGTCATGTGGACCAGGTTAGACAGGAAGTCAACAATGTAAGACAGGACTTAGAGATTAACACTCAGTCAGTAAATAATGTTAGGGCTGATTTAACTCAAGTCAGGGCAGACATGGACACATATAGGATCGAAGCGAGAAATGATCTGACGACAGGTTTAGCAGCTGTTAGGGTTGATGTCATACGACACCATCAGGAGGCTAACCAGCGCGTAGATTGCTTAACCGACCAGATGAATAGAGCTAGGGAGGAGGTGCAAAACCGATTGGAGGAGCACACAGCTCAAATTCAGACAACCTTGAATAAAGTCCAGATAGACATGAGAGCAGATCTGGAACATACCAGGGAAGAATTCGGGACTCGACTAGATCACGTCGAGGGATTTATCGGAAATGTGAAGAAGGACATGGCAACCATGAACGTTGGTTTAATCTTGATGAGAGGAGCTGCCAATGCCGTTAATAACAACGTGAAGACTATCGTTGATGGCATGATGGAGATTGAAGAGGAACTTAACACCAACAGGAGAAACATTTCTGAATTGACGGAAACCGTAGCCAGTCTACGTGAGACAGTTGATGTTCATCATGAGGAACACAAAATTGACCTCATGTTATTGAGAGGTGACCTCAACGAACACGAAGCTACCGTCAAGGCTAAGGTAGCCGAGGTTAGAGACGATGTGGGTAAAATCCAAGAAAATATGTCCAGAGTTGAAGGAGATATCGATTCCTTACAAAAGAGATTTGAGGAAGTCGCGGTGACCGAGAGGTTAGACCTCAGTTATAACCTTAGGACGGCCATACGCGAGGTAGACACAAACCTCAAGGGAAAGGTTGACAGGATCGAGCTGCAATTGAACGACTTAGGCAACAAAGTCGCAGCCAGAACCATCCCAGGTCTTGAAGTAATAGAAAGACGCCTGGACAGACTCGAGACGACTCCAAGAGAGAGACACGTACACCTACAGATGGGAGAATCTCAGGAAACGCCTATATCTCAATCAGGAGGAATGATGCCTACCCATTTCCAACCCAGCGCGCCTATGGAATCGCAACCGTCACAATTCACTAATTTAGCGCAAGGTCAGACCTTGAACTTTGACGCTCACCCGTTTCAACCAGCATCTAATCGAATTAGTCATGAGACTAACACTCCTACGCAGAGTTACATGCAAAATACTTTCAGACCCGCGAATACGCAGGGAAATGTCACCATAATTCGTTCAAGAGAGGAGCAACCAGCTCGCTTCTCGGGAACTGGGAGCGGTGTTACTCCAGTGGAATTCCTAGCAAATATCGAAAGCTACTTACGTGATACTATGGTAACTCCAGAGAGGGAACTAAGAGTTATAGAGCGACTGCTTGAGGGACAAGCCGGTACCTGGTTCAGAGCATTCCGATACTCATTTACAGGCTACCAAGACTTTAAGGAAGCGTTATTAAGAACATATTGGTCGAGCGACATCCAGCAGAGTATCCGAGCTGAGATGTACACTCGAAGGTACAGTTCCAATACACCTACTCGTTATGCGAATTACTTCGCAATACAGCTCGCGAAGCTCCGTTGTCTTCAGCCTCCGTTGTCCGAACAAGATTTGGTGAACACAATTGTTTGGCAGTACCCTGCGGATGTACAACGTGTGTTAATCGCTGCAGGGGCATCCACTTTCCAGCAGTGTGACCAGATACTGCGAAGGTTGGACGCTAACACAGAACAGTTTCCTACACACCGTCAGCAGAAGGCTGATAGGCGCGAGGATAGACATATGAATCTGACGACTGTTGATAAAGTGAGCCAGACGCCACAACAAACACAAACCACAGAGGATTCTGGGCGACGTGATAACAATTACAGTTATAACAGGAGAGAATGGAATAACACTCCGTATACTCGAAATCAACATGATGACCGGCGAAGTCATTGGGACCGGCGATTCGACCGAAGGACGGACGACAACCGACGTCATGAAAACAACCGCCGAGGGAATGAAGGAAGAAATCTGCAACACGGACGTATCCGTAGAGACTATCGATATAGTGGGGGTTACGACAGAAATCGAAACCCTAGATACCAGCCAGACAGGGATTGGAAAGGAAGAGCGCGGGAGAGCCGTGAGTACCTCCAACAATTGAGAGAATTGCAGATCCAAGAAGAGGGAGAACGGAACCCTACTTCGAGGGAAAATAGACATTCGGCGCAGGAGACGGAGCAGAACCAGCCCAGTACTTCTCGCCATGACAGAAAAAAAAACTCCGAAAAATCAATAGATTCTTGTTTGGTTGAGCACCGAGTAACTGCCTCTATATTACTCTGGGAGCCAATCCAAGAAGACTTGTTGGACGAACGACGAACGACGAACCACAATTATGAATTAACACGTCTACCCAAGATTGTAGCCACCTTGAATGAAGTCAGTGTAGTCATACTCATCGATACTGGAGCGATGATTAGTGTAATTTCCGCCGATTGCCATGCCAGACTTAGAGCAAACTCTGAGGTGACGGAGTTGCCCATTTCAGCTATAAGAGTCAGAGGTGTCATACCTGACCGCGTTGTAACGTGCAAAATCCAGATTTTGTGTACTGTGAAGATTTCGAGCCACGTGTACTTGCACGAATTTCTCGTAATGAAGGGCCTGCATCATGATGCCATTTTAGGCGCAGACTTCATTAGAAAATATGATGGAATCATTGACATGGGACGGAATACGGTAGAGTTCAAGCCGAACGAACCCATTCAGATGAGCCTAATTGAAGAAGAACCGGAATTCCTATCCGAAGTAGACGTAGTCGAAGCATTAAAGGGCAAGGAAATTGAGGCGACACTAGATGCCGACGAAGAGGCAGAATCGTTATCAGCACCCACACATGAGGATCTTGACGCAATACTGAACGAATACCGAGATATATTCGACACCACACCTGGTGAGATATTAGACTACGAGTATGATCTTGTATTACTGGACGATTCCCCATTCCAGAAAAGGATCTATCCGATTGCCGAGAAACATCTCGAAGAAGCTGCTAAGAAGATCCATGAGATGGAAGCAGCAGGTACAATCAAGAAATCACCGACTCCTTTCTTGAATCCCATAATACCTGTGGTTAAGGTAAATGGAAGCTTGAGACTTTGTCTTGATGCCAGAGCCTTGAATGAACGCCTAGCTCCTGAGCACGACAGACCGCCCAAGATTAGGGACATTCTCAGGAAGTTCAAAGGAAAAAGGATATTTTCATCATTAGACTTGGTTCAGTCTTATTACCATATCAGATTATCTGAGCATACTCAGAAATATACTGGATTCTTGTTTGATCAGACTACTTATGTATTCCAAAAACTACCATTTGGATTGAAAAATGCCGGAGCCGCATTAATCAGAGCACTTGATGCCAAGCTGACTCATGAAGTGAAGCAGAAAGTAATATGTTATGTGGATGACATAATCATAGCTTCGGGAACAGAAGAAGAGCATTTAAAGACATTGTGCCTTGTTTTTGAGAATCTCCGACAGGCAAATTTTAAGGTCAAGTTTGACAAGTGTCGATTTTTTCAAAAAGAAGTGAAATTCGTAGGACACATAATCAATGGAGAAGGATATAGACCGATTCCGGCAAAGATTAGAACTGTTGCTGCATTTCCAACACCAACCCGTGTGAAACACGTGAGACAATTCTTAGGAATTCTCCAATTCTTTGCTGCTCATTGTGAGAAGTATTCCGAAACTGTTGCACCACTGCAAGGATTATTGAAAAAGAACTGCAGGTGGAACTGGAATGATGAATGCGAGATAGCTTTCAGGAGAGCTAAACAGATGCTTGTGGACTCAATTCAGTTAGAATATCCAGATTACTCTCGGAACTTTATTCTAGAAACTGATGCATCTGCCATTGGTATAGGAGCCATTTTACTGCAGGAAGATGATGAGAAGAAACGTCATTACATTGCTTTCTTAAGCCGACGTTTAAGAGCACATGAATCTCACTACTTCACGACCGAGATAGAAGCACTTGCAATTGTTTACGCACTTGAATACTGGCAGAAACTTCTGTTAGGTCAGAGGATTATTGTGAGAACCGATCATCATGCGTTGACCTTCATCTTGAGAACAAGACTGGCAAGCGACAGGATCACACGTTGGACGCTGTTTCTCCAACAGTTCGATTTGGAAATAGTTTATCGACCAGGCAGAGAGAATGTGTTGGCCGACATCCTCAGCCGGAATCCTGAAGCTACTGTTAATGCCATAGACATCGAGGGAGGATGCGAGGAACACCTTCGCCGATTTCGTCATTTACCTGAAGGACAGCGACGTGAGGAGGAACTCAGACATATTATCCGTTTCCTAGAACGAAGAATGGATCCACAGGATGATCATTATGCAAGGATTGCTGCTGTTGCAGATGATTATTTGATTTATCATCGTGTCTTATACAAGTTTGTAGACGAGGACCACACTCAACTGCGTGCAGTTATTCCTAGGAGATACCAAGAATCTGTTATTCTTATGGTACATTTATCCATTGGACATGGTGGAACAGACAAAACCATTGCAACTATCAAGGAGTCTTTCACATGGAAAGGGTTAGGAGCCACCGTTAGACAGTGTTTACGTGCTTGCGACGCATGCCAGCGGAACAAATACACGTCACACTTGCTGAAGGAACAACCTAGACCAATACTACCAACTCAACCTAGAGAGTTGTATGCACAGGACCTGTATGGCCCAATACCTAAGGCTCGTCGTGGGAATCGATACATCGTTGTAACGGTGGATGTGTTCACGAAATATACGATGCTTCATCCAATTCAAAAAGCTACTGCACATCAGATTATTCAGAGGATTAGACGTCAAGTGATACCGGAGGCAGGAAAGCCACAATTCTTGTTGACTGATCACGGATCACAGTACACCTCAGCAGAATTTGCCAATGCCATGAATGAGCTTGAAATAGGTCATGTTTTATCATCTATTCGACATCCAGAGAGCAACCCAGCAGAATGCGTGATGTCTATTATCGCAAAATTCTGTCGATTATATTGTCAAGAAGAACACTGGCGATGGACTGAAGTCCTTGTTATTATGGCAAAATGTATTAATTCAACAGTACATGAAAGCACTGGTCAAATACCTATGGTCTTGCATTTGAACCAGATGCCGCTGAGAATATGGGATCGTGTGATTGTAAATCCACCTTGTTTACAACCATCACATCCCAGCAGACTTTTAGCTGCGAGAGAGACTATGGACAGACAAGCTGCCAAGCGCTTGAGAAGAACTAGACGCCAGAGGTTTAGAGAACCACTAGTAGAAGGAGACCTTATCCTTATAAGGAGACCCGGAATTTCTAGTCCTATAGACCGCATATATGGGAAATTTCTATCCTTGTATTATGGCCCTAGTCGTATCCGACAGCCTTTAAACAATGGAAGTTATGTGATAGAAGACATTACGACAGGAGAGCGCATTGGAACCTTTAATGCAGCCAATCTAAAAAAATATCACTCTTGAATGAATTTCAAAGCAAATAAAAATGTTATCCCAACATTTTATTTGAAACGACAGAGAGGCAGATGAACCCGCTGAGCTATGGTTCATGTGATATTTTTTAATGACAGAGCATTTATGATGGGATGTTGTACTTTTGAACACACCCAGGAAGCCACGTGAAGCTGAGAGATCACGCGATACTTTGAAGTAGCGGTGAATCGCACTTTTGACTTTGGTGTAAACTGCTAATTATTATCTGAGGTCTTATTAATTATTTTTATCTTTCCTACGAGACTCAGAATATTCCATTTCGTCATGCTGCATTATTAAAACATTTTGGAGAATGTTTATTTTTACTTTAGGTAAGGTAATACCCTTGCAGATACGCAAAAAGGAACGTAAGTAGTCGCTCAACGTTTTCGTTTTGACGACCTACTTTCTAGAGACACCCAGTACCGGAGCACTGCGTCTTGAGAATCCGCCTTGTGTAGGCGTGGAATTACATTTGTTCTACGAAACGTAGAAGAATATCCGCTGTTTAGCGTTAAAAGTGATTATAAAGTGCCATCGAGCAAGCAAATACTAATATCCACTGTCGATGAAGTCCAGTGAATTAAATAAGAAGCTTGGAAAATAATTATTGGCAAGTATAGTGTATTGCACAACATTGCTGTGACATCACATATTACCCACGCGTATGTGGAGGGCAGATGCCTAGTGGAAATATACAGGTAATAGTGTTACAATTATCCTGAATAAGTGTGATTATAATTGTATGAGATATTTAAATTGCCAAAGTGGAAATTTCATCTTTGAAACGTCGTATAATTCACGGATGCTGCGTGATACAAAAGTAGCGTCACTAGCACGTGCAGCATTATAAAATAGTATTAGCTCACATGCTAATCCACATCTGCAAGATTAAGGCTGTGTCGTATTTTATAATTGAAGCCTATAATAGTCACGACGGACAATATAATTTTGGAAGTGAGAGGATGAATAATCACGCAACTTATTTCGTTACCCACGTGATTGGACTTTTCTTCACCATGGTTGAAGCAGTCACCATGGGCTAATACCATCCCAGTATGGGGGGGTGACGTTTCTACAGGGACCCGCATGATGGTGGAACTTCCAGAACGATGAACGAGAGGGAAGGAGCCAAAATGCCATTTCCAGGCTTATCCACGATGATGTCGACAGGGACAAATCGAACCCTGGTCTTTGGGGGAGTCCAGATGGGAATCCTGATGAGGAGGATACCGATCCAGAGAGCCAGAGAGGTTTTTGTACAACCCTTGTTGTGGAATAGAGAGCTGAGTGAGAGCTCCTCCATTTCGTGAGTTTTTGTCACACCCCTTCTTTGTTCTAGTTTCTGGTGGTATAGTAGTTTTAATGTAGTTTGTGAATCAACCACACTCAGTGTCAGCCATTTTTCTAGGTAGGGATGTAGCTAGATTAGTTAGATGTCATTTATTTCAGTTTAGAGTGAGACACCCTTGGGGTCAGACATTTTGGTCAGCCCTGGTGCAGCTTGGTGAATGTCGTGGAACGTCAATGCCTACCTTTTTGCTGAACCTGATCGTAGTCATTTTGAGGCTATTTTGTTCAACCCTACTTGGGGTAATTTTCAAGTCTTTGCTGACTGTAGTTATGGCAATCAGATGCCTTGGTTATTAATTGACTGCATTCTTCGCAGCCATCCTTTGTTACACCCCTGACTGTCGTTAGAACGGTCGTATCATTTAGGTAGTCGACAGTAACTACCAGTTTGTAAATGCATTATATTTCATTTTGAATAAGCTCAGAAGCTATTCTTGGTCATGTTTGAACCTAACAACTAGAAGGAATGTTTCGTTGCCTAGCATCGAACGCGGTTCCCAACGTATCATTAAGCAGATCTAGTGTGTGAATCTGTGCCACATTTATCATATTTTTCTTGTGTCGTGTGAGACACGTTTTTATTTGATGTTCTAGCAACTACTGAGTTGCATTTTTAAAGCAAAGAGCTTCAGTTATTGTAAGTTTACTTTCATTTAGACGTCTTTGGTAGAAGGACGGAAGTGTATTACTATACTCAGATTTATAGCGTGCATTTGATACACGGACTCTGTAGAGATCCGTAACCCATGGTAAAATTTTTTATGAACCGGCCAAGTGCAGGTTTTGTATTGATTAAATCGCCGGCCTTGAATAAACTGGTTATGTAACCCAGTGACCTAGAGCACGCCTGCTTCATTGTGAGACAAAACTACTATAGACGAGGACAGAGTACAATTTGTATTCGCTTTTCCTATCATTGCTATTTTGCTTATGGAAATCAGTTTCCACTCTTGTATTTGATCACTTGTTTTATGGATCGGTTTTTGTTAGTTTAACGCTCTGTTGCGTGTATTGTCGTATGACAGGTACAGTTATGTAAGGTTTTCTATAGGATGGTGAAGTCTACCCTGTTATAGCAGGATGTTATTGTATGCTTTGTCCGGGGATGATCCCGTTGACCAGATGTTATGGAAGGTAACTGTTGTACAGGCCTATCCCAGAGTTATTGAACGCGAGCTTAGCGCCGCTGGTAACCCGTGTTATTGTGTGTCCGAGTTGTTATACTCGTTGATTATATTCCGACTGTTGAGTCGAGGCTTTTTGGTGGAGAATGATCTCAGTTGGAGACACTCCGTGCCCAGGCTATTGTCAATGTTATTCGCCATAAACCTACGATAAACCTATAAACCGACATTCTAATAATAAAACGCATAATTGTTGTAAAACAAGCCTAACTAACGATTCTTTCTATCTAACTTTGTTCTTTGCATTCTGGAACTGTTGACATAGCCGTGCAGTTGAAGATAATTTCCTTGTGTGGAAATGACTAGGACAGTTGACATTTTTGTAGCGACCTGAAGCATGTGCGAACCTAGAGTTCGTAGCTTGTGGAGCTCAGGCCATGCGATGTCAGACGTGGTCTCAACTGCGCATTCGTCACCGTAACCATACACATTAGATGACTATGGTTTACAAAGAGTAAACCAAGGTGTAGGCAGGAATTGTTAATAAAACTACTGTGTCTATTTCGTTATTAATTTATGATGTCAAGTGTATTAAACCCTACATGTTACTTTATTGTGTGCTGTTAGCACATAGTTATTAAGCATAATTAAATTGTTTGTTTTTCATGGCTGTACACTTAGCTTTTGGATGTAATTGTTTTCTTTTACGGACGTCATCGCCGTAAATTTTGTTAATTGATAGGACTTAGCTAGCTGAATTAATGTTAAATTTAAATGTCGAAATGGTACCATCCTAACCTAGATTTGTTTTGCTACCCTGTTAAATGTAAATTCAGATATTAGCTTGATCTTGTAACTTGAACTAGGGACTTGCGTCGTACCATATTCCTAGCGTTGCTGTTGTTGCTTTATCATTGTGAGTTAGATCTTTCGCGAGGGTTTTCAGTAACTTCTCAGGTAGGGGACCTGTTCTTTATCTTTGTTTATTTATTAATTTGCGGACTAGCCGATTATAACCCTCCGAACTAGGCTAGGGGCTTGTGAATTTTAATAAATTTTCACGGTGTTTTACATGAGTCTGGATGTTTATTTTCTCAGTCTAGTTTTAAGGTGAACCTTTCCTTAGGCGGTCTATGACCATCGTCACCATGTACCACGATCCCTGTGGACTACGGACTCTCGTGCCGCTTTAGCCTTTATGGAAGGTCACCTGATCCTCACGGTACTTTTTATTTGATTTATGTGTCGTTAGTTGAGTCATCGTGGTTGTTGACATCAACTAAACGGTCTCAATATACTGTACCAAGTTTTATTGCGTTTGGTTGGTTAAATCGCGAGAAACGTCTATTTAAAAGTCGCAAATTCGCATGGCCACCATGTTGGTTTTGTAGTTACCAGTTTTTCAAAAGTCACTTATGTGAACTTCTAGTAGTTCCCTTTATCATCATACAAAATGTCAGGGTAATATCGGTAATAGTTTCGGAGATATTGAATGCTGGTGAAATATTTCGCACAGCCGCCATGTTGAATTGGTGAGACGTAACAAAATTTGAAGGGCATGGTCGGGGTCTTCCGGAATAGTGCTATGATCTTACCGAGTTTCATTGAAATCGCTCGAGCCGTTTAGAAGTTATTAGGGGAGGACATACACACACATACGCACAAACGGACAAAAGGTGATCTCATAAGCCTATTTTTTCAAAATTGAAAATGGGCTAAAAAAAAGGAGTGGTGAAACAGCAGTCTTTAAAGCAGAATGGGAAATTTCATTTTTCTGTACAGCTTATAAAGGGCATGCGAAATGTTTAGTGTGCAACACAGATGTATTGTGTTAAAAAAACACAATTTGTTGTTGAATTTTCCTCTCTAATATGTTCACATTTCTGTTTGGAGTAAATCACAATACTCTTTACTTAACACCTGTGTTCGTTTCCTTCACATTCCATACATCGGCGTACCATTCGATTTGTGTATGCGGTATATTTGTCATGGCAAAACAGACCTATTAATATGTCAACAATTCCACAAGAGCCGTCGGCCGCACGACTGTACGTACGTTTCTAGTCAGCGTGGTCCGAACATCGTCCGTCTCCTCGCTGCCAGAGTGTAGTGGTGGTAGGGGAAGGAGCGCTAGTCTGACTGCCCAGTGCTCCCCGAGCTCGGCCGCGCTCCCGGAGCGCTATGATGACTGGATGGCCTTGATCTAATCAGTTGGTGAATTCAGAATCCTGTTATTGAAATAGACTATAGCTTTATAGTCCTAATGTAGTTTTTTGTTCTACCCGTAATTATTTCGGTTGCTATGAGGTAGGGGATGTGGTGAGACAGTTTCCTTGTGGGAATGATATTACGGATAGATGCCCTTCATGACGTCAATCTCATGAGGGGATTTCATGACAAATGAAATTAATGAGGTAAGGCATGAAATGGCTGTGTGTGGTGTTTCGAGTTCGGTGTAGACTGACCATGCAAGTTAGCGTGTGTAGCTGCCTCGGCTGGTTTGTGACATTATGCCAACAAATTTAAAAAATGTATTTTAACTCTCCTGATTCCATACCGGCCCCTGTTACTGTCACATGCGTGATTACCAATATGCTTGATTCATTTCTTAGGATTATTATATCTCGCTGCACCTGCTGTATCACCGAAAGGTAAGGGCAGATGACCTCGTAGTTCTTCCCCTTAAAACAACAATTACTAAGCCAAAAAGTATGCAACTTCCTGTATCCTTGTTGCAGATCTGGTTCATGTACGTGAAAATATCATGTTTTATACGTCTTCGGTGTGTTTCTTTAATGTGTGACTTACCCACTAATCACTATGATATTTTTGTGCTCCCCATGCACAAAAGACGTCATGAGCACGGCAGACCACACGCTTATGACAAAATGTGCGCCTAGTGTCCAGGCTCGGCGCTCAGTACCAAACGTATTGCAGCAAACCGTCAAATGGGCAGTTCTTGTGCAACTAAGCGCTGCAGTGCTAGAGTGATGTTGTGCTGCACTGCTCAGAAATGGACAGGATAGGGCTGCGCTTCACCGGCACGAGGACTTAATTTCTCGCTAGCACTGCTTCACCTTGCTCATTGCACGGCCCTGGTGCACACACACGGACAAAAGGTGATCTCATAAGCCTATTTTTAGCCTACTTTCGATTTTTGCAAAAAATGAAAGTAGACTTATGAGATCTACACAGGGCCAAAAATTGAGTGTCTGTCTGTGTGTGTGTGAGTGTGTGTGTGAGTGTGTGTACTCGGAATGTCTGTCCCCCCTATCAATTCGAACACGGTGAAACCGAATTGAACGACATTTGGTACAGAGGTAGAACTAGCAAAGGGCACCTCAGTGTCATGTTTTATATCGCTGCCATCTTGACGGAAACGCAATGGCGGCCACCAAAATGTTCAAAGCTTAAATCACATTACGACTAAGCTAATCATCCGATCTCTACCAAATTTTGCAACAACATATACGGATATTGCCAGCGTCTTTTGACTAAACTACAAGGTCATCAGCACAATAGTTTGTAGATGGCGGCCATGTATGTGTGCAAATCGATTCCCCCAATCAATTCAAACACGGTGAAGCCGATTTGAACGAAGTATGGTACAGAGGTAGCACTAGGAAAGAACACCTCAGTGTCATGTTTTATATCGCCGCCATCTTGACGAAAACGTAATGGCGGCCACCCAAATGTTAAGAGCTTAAATCAAATTACGACCAACCTAATCATCTGACCTCTACCAAATTTTTGCAACATTATACCTTTATGAATGAAGAATCTTTTGACCAAACTACAAGGTCATCAGCCCAATACTTAGCGGATGGCGGCCATATATGTGTGCAAATCGATTCCCCCAATCAATTCAAACACGGTGAAACCGATTTGAACGAATTTTGGTACAGAGGTAGCACTAGCAAAGGGCACCTCAGTGCCATGTTTTATATTGCCGCCATCTTGACGGAAACGTTATGGTGTCCACCCAAATGTAAAAAGCTTATATCAAATTACGACCAACCTCTACCAAAATTTGCAACAACATACCTTTATGTGAGAAGCGTTCTTTGCCCTAGCTACAAGGTCATCAGTCCAATAGATTGCATATGGCGGCCATGTATGTGTGCAAATCGATTCCCCACATCAATTCAAACAAGGTAAAACCGAATTGATCGAAATTTGGTACAGAGGTAGCACTAGCAAAGGGCACCTCAGTGTCATGTTTTATATCACCGCCATCTTGACGGAAACGGAATGGCGGCCACCCAAATGCTAAAAGCTTAAATCAAATTACGACTAACCTAATCATTTGATCTCTACCAAATTTTGCAACAACATACCGTTTTGTGGGAAGCATCTTTGGCTGAACTACAAGGTCATCAGGCCAATAGTTTGCACATGGCGGCCATGTATGTTTGCAAATCGATTCCCCACATCAATTCCAACACGTTGAAACCGAATTGAATGATTTTTTTTACAGAGGTAGCACTAGCAAAGGGCACCTTATATTCATGTTTAATATCCGTATAGCACGTTGTATTTCAACAAGCTACTACAACCAACATTCAATTATACTCCTTGAAAAGGACCAAGAGTTATATAACATTACCCATACATTTAATAGAAAGTAGGCTATATGTTTTTTACTGAACATCTTGTTTCATAAATGGAAATAGGCTAAATGCGAGATTTTAAAATTCCGCACAGCGGCCATCTTGTGGTTATGAAAACAATTCAGTTTGGTTGCTGTCATAGATTAGTTGACTATGAGGATCGTCTAAATATTTCGGATGGTCGTCATGTTCGATTTGTATACACTTTGTAGACCATAGAGCTATGTACTATTAGATGACGATTATTGCGTACGGTTTAATGTATCAACTTCGCTTGGCCTCCATGTTCGTTTTTTACTTAACAGTAATTTTGAGAGTCCCATCTAGTAGTTCATTTTATCACCGTACAAAATGTCAGGGTGATATCTGTAATAGTTTCGGAGAAATGGAATGCCAGTGAAATATTTCGCACAGTCGCCATGTTGGATTGGTGAGCTGAAATAAAATTTGAAGATCACGTTCGGGGATGGACAAAATAGTACTATAACCTTACCGAGTTTTATTGAAATCGCTCCAGCAGTTTAGATTTTATTGGGTGGGGACACACACATACGCACACACACGGACTAAATGTGATGTCATAAGCCTATTTGTTCATAAATGAAAATAATAAAGAAAGCTTTTCTTTCGGTCAGCACGAAATTCGTGTTAACCGACTGAAAAGCTTTCTTCATTAGAAATAACCGTCACTGAAAAATGGCTTCTATCACTACTAAATGAAAATAGGCTAACAAGTAAACGAAAAGCAAGAACTGGCGGTTTCATTTAGGAAAGAAATACTCTTATTGGTCACAAAGGAGTGAAAGTTTGGTGTGTAGGTTACACTCTGCCTTATATGACAACACTGCGAGATGGTGAGTTCGATTCCCATCTTAGTCATCTTAGAGTGTTTTTCCGTGGTTTCCCACTTCTACTCCTGGAAAATGCGTGGATAGTTCCTAAGTCAAGGGCATGGCCAACTCCAAAAGTAACAAAGTTTATCAGACAAATTCCATAAACACCTCAACTACATGGGACTGATAATAATAATAATATCGTATGGCCTCGGGGGCCAGGTGCAAGCTTTGTAATTTGACACCCAGAGGGTAGCTTGCATGTCGAATTTCGTTGTTCCTTGAATCACTATGAAAGTCAAGGAGGTTAGATAATAGATATCTAAGCTCCTTGAACACTATAGCGCTTTCTAGTAGAGAAATGAGAAACTTTGTGTTGGCGGAAAATCCCGAGATTAATTTTGCCATTATGAACACGGCCTACTGAATTCAAATGGGTTCTTTGACATGCCAACATCGTATTACATGCGTATCGAATTTTTGCCGCCTTTCAAAAATCACTTACCACGGCCAGGGGCGAACCTGCAATCTTGGGGTTAGTAGAACGACACGCTATCCACTCACCCACCGTGGCAAGCTATGGGACTGATGAACAATAGGCTATGTTCCAAACCCCTATATGAAGCAACAAGAAATATTTCGAATCAATGGGATCCATCATATTGATTTTAGGAAACATGTTTCTAACGTAGGCTACAGTATGACCACGATCGAAACGAGCAAAGTGCCTTGCCCTGTCTGATGGGGCACGCGCTCAGATTGAAATCTCTATGTTGATTAACATTGATATTTCAAGAAGTAATTATCCTATGTTTGAATAAATAATTGGCCAGGAATTACGAGTACATATGGCCCAGCATCGTCAGAGTTCACGGTCACCTTCCATGCTTGTCCGGGTAGCGGGCAAATAGACACTTCCATAACGTTATTGACGAGAACCTTTTCTGAAATAACGGAATCAATTTCTCCGCTTAGAACAACGTTACTGATAACGCATAGCTGTTAAAAATCGCCTGTATACCGTTACTAGACTTATAACGTTGTTGGTGGGTTCTCATTTCGAAATAACGGAATTAATTTTTCTGCTCTGAATAACGTTATTGATAGCGTATAGCTGGAAATATTCGCTCGTATACCGTTACTAGACTTGTAACGTTATTGGTGGGTTTGCATTTCTAAATAACGGAATTATTTTTCAGCCATGAATAACGTTATTGATAGCGCAAAGCTCGTAAATATCGCTCGTATAACGTTACAAAGCTTATAACGTTATTGGTGGGTTCATATTTCTAAATAACGGAATTAATTTTTCTGCCCTGAATAACGTTATTGATAGCGTATAACTGGTTAAAATCTCTCGTATACCGTTACTAGGCTTATAACGTTATTAGTAGGTTCGCATTTTGAAATAACTGAATCGATCACTCTGCCTGAATAACGTTATTGATGGTGCGCAGCGAGTCAAAATCGCTGTCATACCGTTACTAGACTTATAACGTTATTAACGGGAGCGCATTTTAAAATAACGGAATCTTTTCCTCTGCTGGTTATAACGTTAATAGCACAAACCAGGGAAAAGTATAACCCCTTATTTCGTTGCCGCACTAAAAACGTTATTCATATACCATTTGTTTTGGGTACGGAAGCAGTAACGTAACAAAAATTAATTCGTTATTTTTGACAATTCTGTTACGTTATGAAGCCTTGGTTACATGTATTACATGCCGGTAAATATAAAGTGCTTATTTACACTCACTTGTAAAACCATAAGTGAAATTGACGAATTATAATACCTCCATGGTGATTTTTTTAAATTTCTCATATTTGATTGATTTGGCATGAAGTATATGCCATCATGCCTAGGATTTTAACGGCAATAGGTACACTTCTGAGACATTTACACAATGGTCCAATATCATGTAATGATTTTTAATGTAAACTAAGTGTTTTATATGGATATTTATCATTTTGACGATGTTACACTGCACTTCATTTTAAAGCTGAAGAAGGGAAAATTGTATATTTTGAAACATGTCCCTAATTAACGTTGGCGTAGTTGGTAGCATGCTGAGCTTCTATGCTCAAGATCGCAGGTTCAAACCCGGCCGAAGTCGTCGGATTTTTTAAGAACGTTAAAAATCCCTCAGTATGCCTTCCTTTGGAGGGGAAGTAAAGCCGGCGGTCCCATGTCATAGATTTATGGCATGTTAAAGAACCTTCCACTAATTACACCTGTGTGAAGCTAAATTATATATAGGTTTAACATTTGACTAACGTTCTTAAGTTCCTACGTTCGTCGTCAGGAGCCGACTGCGGTGGCATCTGGTAACTAAGTTATGAACTAGTTGGTCGTTGACGGTGGCGTTTGGCGGCAAAAGTAGGAACTACTTGGAAAAACTGAATGTCTGCAGTCCTTACTTGAATTAAAACAGATACACACACTAATACAGTCATGACAATTAACACCGGTTATCAGACAGTCTACACACACCCAAAGTACATGGGGCTACATGACCGCGTTGTCGCCCCTTAACTGAGGAACCAACCAACATAGTGAGCTGTTGATACTGGCCTATTCGTCGTCGTAAAGACATTCTTGACCCATTCACAGTCACTCCGTCCAATATCACAAGTAACCAACGCTCTCACACAGTACAGCCCGTATTTAAAGCAAACCTGATGTTCAACGTCATGGGTCACTACTAGCGCCACGCTAATGCGATTTGCAGGAAATTTGAATAAACGTCATCTTTCAGACGTATAAATACTCCTACCAACGTTCGTTAATCTAGCACAACCCCTTCTCGTGTTGGGATATATTTTCCGCCAGAGTATTTAAAAAAATCAGTTATGAGTCGGCGAGCTAGCATTAAATTCTTCTGTTAGCTTCACTTTTTACCTGTTCCGTATATTGTTAAAGAACACCAATTGGTGTAATTTGGCACACATTTCCAAAGAGTTTGTGGATGTCAATTTTTACCACGAAACACTTGAAGGCCATGCGCGAAATTTGGTACAATGTCAATTAGTTCACATCCTTCGAAAAGGTAATGAAAAAAAGCTCAACATGGTAGCCACGCAGCTCATTTGGGTAGGCCGATCCTGCGAACCTTGCAATCCATAACATTATGAACTTGTAATATAAACTAAAATAACCCTTCATATAAATCATTGAAATTGTTTTGGAAGTTCAATATCGTGTATTTGCGTATTTCCGCAGAATATACTTAAAACTAGCGTCTTCTATTATTATGATGGTTTCCCGGCTCAATACGGTCCGAGGGTTGAAACGGGGTATACTCAGCTTCGTGAAGAAAAATTGAGGAGAGGTAGTTCCCATTCCTGAAAAAGGTTTTCTCTGGTTTCCCACTTTTAATCCAGGCTAATACCGGGATGATCCATAACATGAGGCCACGGCTGCCTCCTTCCCAATCATCAATTGAATTACAAATACACACACCACTACAGATTCTACAATAACACAAGTCATGAGACATATTCTGAACATATTAGATTGCGACCGAATACGCATCTTCGACCAGAGGATCGATCGCTCATTGGGATCGACTAATTAGTGATTGCTCTGAAACTGCGCTGAGTTTGGCTGCATGCGATAGCATCTCTTTGGAGTACCCTGATTGACTTGATTTGGCTGGCACATTTATTTTCATCAATTTTTTAGTACATGTATTTATGGAAAACATTTGAACCATCTGGAATCTTTTTTTGGGGGGTGGGGGATTATTAAAAGTAATTGAACTCCTGACTCGAGTGGTGAAGACCTGACTTCCACCCACTTCCCTGGCTGGCACTCGATTTTGCAAAGTCTCGTGGCCGAGAAGCGTTTTTGTACTTCGTGGATTGAAAACATGGTTACGTTTATATCAGAGCTGTATCTGTGTGAAAAGTTGTGTAAAGTGTGCATACCTGCTTGGTTTAACGCAGGAGAACGTATTTCGCGCTTACGAACTAACAGTGAGGCAATATTTGCCATTTTCTGCTTTTTTAAATACGAATTGAAAGAACTCAGGACTCTCATGCGACCACATGGCTGCTAGCACGTGTTGTATTTGTGAGGCTAATACCACGCCTATGTTCAAATCTTGAGTAGTAACATTGTATTTAAAGTGCAGTGAAGGACCTGAAAAAAAATCAGTGAATTCATCGAACCGTGGATGGTCGCGATAACATGCGATCGCGTGCAACGTGAATTATTAAAATTTACCAGTTTTGAGTGAGTTCATACCATTCTAATGATATCTGTAACGCCTGTTGCGGCGTGTATGGACATTTTTGCATTATTGCCGCACCTGTGTAACGCCAGTGATTGCCAGTATTGATTAATTACGCCAAGCTATTAAAATCAGTGAACACGCAACTGCAACAGAATGTCTACTCTACATTATGGAATCGTAGCCATGCCCGCCTGAAATCATATCCATTACTAGCACGAGGAGCTAATGTGGAGTAGGAAATCATGACTTGGGAGGGCGGAAGACTTTAGTTGCCTGGAGCCCTTAATATAAATGGCTAGGATGGACACCATTACCGGCCTACTTGAAGCAGCCGAGGCTCGAACAAATACCAATACAGCGATATGAAAGTGAAACGACATACTTTACTAACTGTGGTGTAAGGGTTGGACATATGAATAGAGTAGTTCACATGGTTTTACTCAGCACATTCTCATAGGCAGGCAACTTTTATTAGTTATAACCAGGTCACAATAATTATCGTATCATTTTAAAGCAAGCCTGGAGGAAGGCAGTTTTGCAAATAAATTGTGTGTATCATTTTCTTGCGAGCCAAGTGTTGTAACATTTTTAATATTAGCCCTTAACGCTATGGTGATGACAATTGTGGTTCAATAAACAAACATGATAATAAGAATAAATAAACACTGTGGTGTGACCTTACCTGTGATAGTATAATATAATAAGTTGTTGAGCGCCAGATTCCTATTTAAGATAGAGAATCGAAATTTATTAATTAATCCTCGGCAGTCATCAGTAGAGTTCGAGACCACTTACCCGGGCCGTAATGTAACTGAGTTGACTAACCATTCAGTATTTATTTATAAGGAGTAGTTGAATTTGCCTATAGTATGTGCTAACTACAAGAAAAGTTACAGTCATGAAGTTAAAGAAATAATTTATTGACTCAAGAACAAAATACTAATAGTTACAAAAAAGAATTTAATTTACCAACTGCGGTTTAATTATTTAAAAGAAAATGAACATTTAAATTACTTGAAAAAAAAAGCTTGACTCTAAATTGCAAATGGAGACGGAAGTAATAATTGTTTATGCTCACCAACTTGCAGCTTTGTCATATTGAATGTTATAACAGATAACCTTGATGTTCCTTCTCATATTTCAAAAAAATGTTGTAGTATGTCATAAGATACAGCATACTACGTTCCATTGTGTTGCCATCTCTAGATTTATTGTAGTATTGAACTATAAGCCATTGTCGGTTTATATATATATCTTGTCAACATTGTGGTTATTATGTCGAGACATGATGTATGCTAATGCTATGAATGATCTTTCAGGTAGCAGTCGGTGGACCTCAGTCGCTGCTCTCTGTCACTAATGAGTTGTCGTTCACTAATCATCTTGTAGACGCGGGAGTGCGGTTATATTCTCCTTGTCACGTGGTAGTAAGCAGCCCCCACTCTAGAAGCAAGCTACCCTCTCTCTTCAGTCTTCTCCATTCATGACTCCTTACTTGCAATATCTTGACGCGTACGTGGGCTACAGTAGTGACGTATTGGTTACACCATAGTTTGAAATAATATGTTCCATTCCTTCTAGAATGAACTCGATGGTCGAACTCGTGATGGTTGCTCATAGTGGGTTTTATCATCCCATGACAGTGACTCTTAGCCGTGGTGAAACGATACTGCGTCATTCTGGGGGTTTTAAGATCCCGGGACAATGGCTATCTGAAGTTGTGAAATAACTACTACGTCGTTCACTAATGTGACACATAGGGTTGGTCCATATCGCCAGTCTTGTTGCAATATATAATACTTCGTCTCTTTACAAGTAATTGTCTGACTATAATAATAAAAACCGCTTACAATTATCTGATATAAAAATCATCTCATGGATGTACTAATTAATAATAATAATAACATGATAAATGAATAACCCTTTAAATCTAGCAGGTATGGGATCGAATCGTTACGATCGCCCCTAAGATAAATAATTAAAAAGAAGTTTAACATTATTTCTCTTACCACATCCAACATAAAAAAACTATAAATATAAATATTATAACCCCCAAAAAGACAACATACAATATACTCTTCATCAATACACAAAAATATACAAGAAATATACTCTTTTCACTTTACATATTTGTACTATCATTTCTTAAAATGTTCATAGTACTTTTCGTCGGAATACATACATTCTTCTTTATATAATGTATTAGCGAGCTGTAAAAAAATATACATAAATGCCCTTCACTTCTAATTTTGACATATATGTCTGCGCTGCACTCGTTTATAATTGTGGTGATTGTATGCTTGACATACAATTTTGGTTTCTTGTTTAGTGAACGTAGTTTTCGTCAGTCTGGTGTAGAATTACATTGTTCTCGTATCAGCTGAATAACACATAACTATCACAGCACACGATATGCAAACAACACAATATTCCTTTCGTCTCTATAAAGGGATTACTCAAATGCAGTAAAATTTCAATAATTGAAGAAAAAAATAACTTAGCAAGATACCTAAGGCAATTCATATTTCAGTGCTTATGTCATACATGTAAATATTTCCCCAAATACATACTGACTTCGAAATACCTCAAAGCAGTTATTAAACAGTTCACTTAAATATTCAAGTTACTACTCAACTGCCTTCGTGGCTTAATTCTTTCTTAGGCCACGGCCGCCTCCTTCCAAATTAATACTTCCTAAGTCTCCACGACTTCTTAACTTCTCATAAAACCATAATTCCTCTTCACTACTTCTCGAAAACAATAACTTGAATTTTCAAAATCACAAATAAACATAAAATCTGACTTCTCGTTCATCTTATAAAATTTAACTTAGCCTCAAGATATAACTTTACTGTATTGTCATTCTTACCTACTACACAAAATGATTAAGACTTGGACAAAATACTACTCAATACCTGAATTACGTATATCACTAAACTATTTCACAAAAACACATGACAAACTCCTCGGAATAAATATTTCGTTCCACAAAATATTAATGCTCTTATACTTTAAACTTAGTCTATACATGATTTGACTTCTTGCTGAATGCCTAAAAACCCTCTTTAGTTTTATCTCAAAACTCTTAATTAAGTACCGTGTCCTCCAAACACCACTTCCTACTTGTTCTGACCACCTGGAGTATAGCTATTCCTACTACACCAGAATCTCTCAGAACTCTCAACAACTCATCGTGACATCACACGTCACATACAAAAACCTCCCCTATTCGTGGTATAATCCCACATCTTCTTACTGTTACAGGTCACCTCTTACTGACCAATAACACACTAAATTTCAGCTAAAAAAAATCTTACATGCTTCGACTAATTCCTTGGAATAATAACATCACACTTTGTTTTCCTAACTATTGTCTTCCTAAAATAATGACAGTGTTCCAGTTGATAGTCAATAACACCGACACTCCTAATTGGCAAATATTTTCCCATAATCACTTCATAAAGCAAGTCCTGAGTCATAACACAGTTAAGACACTCTCTGCTCTACCAAATTAAATGCGTAAATTTCACCTGTCTTTAATTGAAACTTCATTATTACCCCTTAGGTTTACTTACCTTACAAACTTACTCTTGTCTTCAAAATATTAATGCTCTTCTCTTTACTAACTCCGTATGACATAAATAAAACTTAATTTCTTGTCTACTAAAAAAAAAAAATCTTTAAATCCTAAAACGTCGAATTATAACAAATTCCTTTCAATACTAGTAAATATTATGCCAACCATCTAATTATTATTATTATCTTCACTTTTACCAGTGTGTAGGACAACAATATACCACATCATTAATCATCATTAAATTCTTTTTTACTAAAAGTGGTTTAGCTCGATAACAAGCCTTGTAATATCTTTAAAACCTGCGTAACTGTAACTAAAACTTGGACCATAATACCTTTGTAATCTCTTATTACCTTGTGTGCATACAACCATATATACTTTAAAAACCTCCCAAAATTAACTTCACGTAGTCCCGTAGACACCATAAAAAAAGACTCATTGCTCAACGGAAAATACCTCGCTGACCTACTTCATCCTCCAAAAACTTCTTAAAACTTCATTCGGCATCTTACCAAAACTTCCTCCATATAAAACTTCATTTGGCATCTTACCAAAAACTTAAAACCACATTGCTCAACGGCATTAACTTCGTTGGCCTACTTCTTCAAACTCACGTCCATTTACGTGAAAATACACACATACACACACACACATATCTGTCACCAATTACCAGATCCCTAATCATGTTACTACTTCCTCATTTCAACCCGATGTTGGTTAATTCATACAACGCATTATCATTAACTATTCTAAACCACTTCTAAATTTCTCAAATATATCCACTGATAACCTCGCTGTCCTCAAAATGAAACTTCTTTATTAAATCAATACTTATTGCTTCAACTCATTAATTTTTTCACCACTGTATCATCTTATCTTCACTCATTTTAGAATTAAATCTTTATTACAATTATATTCATAATTATGGTTGCCATAATAATTATTACTTTCTTTCGATTACTTACTTTTGTAATAATCTTCCTAATTTTTTAAATTTAATCCTCACTTCATCCAACTTACCTGCAGCTTAAGGACCCACATTCAACTTACCTGAACTGCTCAATAGCACGACAACCTCTGTCTTCCAAATTAAATTATTTTAGACAACATAAATCAATAAGCGTAGGCACTACGCGCCCCTAACCATCCTAACTTCACGACTGAATTAAAATTACACACAGCAGGTTCCTTATCTACCTCTTTTAAATCATATTAAACTTCATTACTTAATATTTAAGTCATACGGAACAGTAACTATCGTTAATATAAATTTACATCACTACGTTCTCTGGCATTTCACAGTTCTTACCACATTCATCTTCAATTCTATCTTTAACTAGAATTCTACATTCTTCCTTCCGTGTTACATTAGTTTCTACTTCCTCTGTACTACATTCATCCATAGTAACTCAGTACTTCGGCTTTCTCCCTCTCACTTCCCCAAGTCTGGCTAATTCAGTACGCCACTGCACATCATATGCTTTCTTTCTTTCCTTCATCTTTATTTCTTTTCCCTCTATCAACTCAATTCTCTTTTCTTTCATTTTACTTCTAAAATATCTACCTTTAGGTTTCATTTTCATTTCTCCGTTACTATCACTTAATGCTCTCTTTAGCCGTGGACTATTGCTTCTGCTCTTATCTATCTCTCTCCTCCTCTTAACCTGTTTACTAATTATGTTCTTCTGACTATGACTTAACGCACGCTTCTCTGCCACTAATAATTTCACATTAATTTCCGCTACACCATCATTAAATTCTTCCCTAGTCAACATATCCTCTTCACCTAAGATTTTCTGCATCTTAATTTCTTGAGTGCCTAGTACTTTCTTTATCTTACCTACTTCTATCCCTATCTTTTCTCTCATCTTCTCCACTTCTTTTTCACTACGTTCTATAGTCTCTTCTACAGCTATCCTGCTTTCATCTATCATCTCCGCTGACTCTAATCTGCTTTCTCCTTTTATCTCTTTTGACTCCAATCTGCTTTCACCTCCAATCTCCCCTAATTCCAATTTTCTTTCACCTAAAATCTCGTCAGACTCTAATCTGATTTCACCTAAAATCTCCGCTACTTGCCGTTCCTCACCTAAGATCTCCTTCGATCCCAATCTGCTTTCATCTACGATCTCCACTGGCTCTAATCTGTTTTCAACTACAATTTCTTCTACCTCCAATCTACCTTCACCTAAAATCTCGTCTGACTCTAATCTGCTCTCACCTACAATCTCCTCCAACTCTATTATGCTTTCTTCTACTATCTCCTCTGACTCCAATCTGCTTTCAATTACAGTCTCCTTACAGGCTGTCTTCACTGATTCTCCTACCGGTTTACTGACTTCAATCTTCTCTACTTCCAACTTGTTTTCACCTACGTTCAGTTTCATAGCCTGATTAGTTTTCTTTATTTCAGTATTCCGCTGATCTAACTCCCTATTATTTCGATTGACTTCCTTATCTTTCTCCCTTAATTGTTTCTTATCCCTGTCATCTTTTAATTCCTGAAGCATCTTCATTATTAAATTGTAGTGTCCTTCAGAATTCAAAGAATTATACTCCTCCATACTCATACCGATGGCCACTTGAAATTTCTCGTCCGATATCATTTTGCAACACACAATAAAATTGCCCTTCCAAAATTCACTCACTTCACTGTCCCCCAAAAGCACTGACAATTTGCACTGAAATTATACACTCCTCTCCTAAATACCGAATGGTTTTCGTACCCCACGTTGGGCGCCAAATGTAACATTTTTAATATTAGCCCTTAACGCTATGGTGATGACAATTGTGGTTCAATAAACAAACATGATAATAAGAATAAATAAACAATGTGGTGTGACCTTACCTGTGATAGTATAATATAATAAGTTGTTGAGTGCCAGATTCCTATTTAAGATAGAGAATCGAAATTTATTAATTAATCCTCGGCAGTCATCAGTAGAGTTCGAGACCACTTACCCGGGCCGTAGTGTAACTGAGTTGACTAACCATTCAGTATTTATTTATAAGGAGTAGTTGAATTTGCCTATAGTATGTGCTAACTACAAGAAAAATAACAGTCATGAAGTTAAAGAAATAATTTATTGACTCAAGAACAAAATACTAATAGTTGCAAAAAAGAATTTAATTTACCAACTGCGGTTTAATTATTTAAAAGAAAATGAACATTTAAATTACTTGAATTAAAAAAAGCTTGACTCTAAATTGCAAATGGAGACGGAAGTAATAATTGTTTATGCTCACCAACTTGCAGCTTTGTCATATTGAATGTTATAACAGATAACCTTGATGTTCCTTCTCATATTTAAAAAAAATGTTGAAGTATGTCATAAGATACAGCATACTACGTTCCATTGTGTTGCCATCTCTAGATTTATTGTAGTATTGAACTATAAGCCATTGTCGGCTTATATATATATCTTGTCAACATTGTGGTTATTATGTCGAGACATGATGTATGCTAAAGCTATGAATGATCTTTCAGGTAACAGTCGGTGGACCTCAGTCGCTGCTCTCTGTCACTAATGAGTTGTCGTTCACTAATCATCTTGTAGACGCGGGAGTGCGGTTATATTCTCCTTGTCACGTGGTAGTAAGCAGCCCCCACTCTAGAAGCAAGCTACCCTCTCTCTTCAGTCTTCTCCATTCATGACTCCTTACTTGCAATATCTTGATGCGTACGTGGGCTACAGTAGTGACGTATTGGTTACACCATAGTTTGAAATAATATGTTCCATTCCTTCTAGAATGAACTCGATGGTCGAACTCGTGATGGTTGCTCATAGTGGGTTTTATCATCCCATGACAGTGACTCTTAGCCGTGGTGAAACGATACTGCGTCATTCTGGGGGTTTTAAGATCCCGGGACAATGGCTATCTGACGTTGTGAAATAACTACTACGTCGTTCACTAATGTGACACATAGGGTTGGTCCATATCGCCTGTCTTGTTGCAATATATAATACTTCGTCTCTTTACAAGTAATTGTTAATAAAAATCTGTCTGACTATAATAATAAAAACCGCTTACAATTATCTGATATAAAAATCATCTCATGGATGTACTAATTAATAATAATAATAATAACATGATAAATGAATAACCCTTTAAATCTAACAGGTATGGGATCGAATCGTTACAGTGTCAGGCATCCTGTTTTACAGTTTGAAACGCTAGGAAGCCATGTTATAATAGCCCGGTGAGACGGGAAGACTACCATATGTTTGCCAAGGTTATGCGATAGGATAGTTTGGAGCGGAATGCACCACTAGCTTAGTTCATAGCAAAACTTTCGTTTACAATTTTGATGGCAGTGGAGAAAATGCGCACTGGCTGTGACCAGCTGTAAACCTGTTTTGAAGCCACATGGGCTAGTTAAGCGCCCCATACACGATCAAACAATTTGCGCAACAGGGACTCTTGTACAAACTGATTGATTGTGTATGGGGGAGTTTGACGTGTTGTGCAACTGTTTGAAGGCTGTGGTGTGAATTCAAAATCTTTTGAAATAATTTGTGCAACACAGAGCGTTGTGCAACAGTTGTCAGCGTGTGTGGACGTGTTTGATAAGTGTTGCGCAAACATGCACAGTGAAGGTAGAGCTCTCGTACTGGTATCATCATGGCATTAACTACTTCCGATAGAGAATTCTGGAGGGATTTCATTCATTTACTGCTCGGGTCCAAGCTGCGTGAACCTGTGAGGAATGTGCATCGTGGGATATAAGAAGTGGTGGTGTCGATTGATGAGGTTTCTCGGTCCTTGCGTAGTAACAGAAGCAAATACATTAATCGGTGACTCACTCTCTCATTCCCAACGCCACACTGCACTGGTTTCAGAAGATACCCTATGTTAGCAGTATTGGAGTAGACGAGAATGTCAGGTAACACGTCGGGCTGTCGACAGGCTTCTCAATTGTCGCCTGCTCCTTCCTTGCCTCTTCCCTCCATCCCGCAAGTTCACAGAGCTTAGACCTGAGCATATCAGTCTCTTCCGCAGTTTAGGCAAGTGAAAAGTGACGACTATATGAATCGTAACTTGAAAAACGCTGGTTACGATGTGCTAGTGGAGAAATTGAAAGTAATTGACAAAGACGCTAACAGGGAAATAATTTGTAAAAAGGTCAATGGACTTAGAACAGCTTACCGCCGGGAGTTGAAAAAAATACAGTAAGAAAACCGGCTCTGGAACTGATGACATGTATGTACCTTCTCTGTACTAAAGATCACCGTCCCTAGATATACCGTATGCTACGTACTACAATTGTAGTGCGTAGCCAGATTTGTGGGTTATATTTGGATAGAAACGCCCTATTAAGTTCCAACGTTCACCGCTAGGTGTCAGTGACAGAGGAACAGTACTTTAAATTGAACTTGATGGGGAGCCTAATTGAAATACCCCGCTATGGCCATTGCTGCAATTTCAATAAAATACAGGGTGCCAGGGAATGTTCTCCGCAGCGTTTACATGCTGCATGTTGAACATTCCATGTCGCTGTGTAGCCGATGCTACATACTCAGGCCAATATTGAATCATTCTTCCTTTGTAGGAGCCCATACGTGTAAATAACGAAGACTCTCAAGCAGGACCATCCACCTCTACCTCTACAATGATAGGAAAGTCTGCAAAGAAAATGAAAATCGTCTGTGATAAGGAAGAAGACAAGGACAAGAGGAACGAGCTATTCGATATGGCGTGCAATTACCTCCGCAACAACAACAGCGAAGCTGAAATTCTGGCAAAAGCCTGGGCTCTCGATTTCATGAAATTGAATCAAGATCAACAATTTTGGTCCAAAAAGCTATAAATGACATACTTATTGAAGGACAATTAGGCAATTTACACAGATATTCAGTTTCAATCAATCAAGAACATTCTCAACCCAGGCATACACCTTCGCCGTAGGCCTACTCAACACAATCTAGAACATTCTCAACCCAGGCATACACCTTCGCCGTAGGCCTACTCTACACAATCTAGAACATTCTCAACCTAGGCATACACCTTCGCCGTAGGCCTACTCTACACAATCTAGAACATTCTCAACCCAGGCATACACCTTCGCCGTAGGCCTACTCTACACAATCAAGAACATTCTCAACCCAGGCATACACCTTCGCCGTAGGCCTACTCTACACAATCTAGATCATTCTCAACCCAGGCATACACCTTCGCCGTAGGCCTACTCTACACAATCTAGAACATTCTCAACCCAGACATACACCTTCGCCGTAGGCCTACACTACACAATCTAGAACATTCTCAACCCAAACATACACCTTCGCCGTAGGCCTACTCTACACAATCTAGAACATTCTCAACCCAGGCATACACCTCCGCCGTAGGCCTACTCTACACAATCTAGAACATTCTCAACCCAGGCATACACCTTCGCCGTAGGCCTACTCTACACAATCTAGAACATTCTCAACCTAGGCATACACCTTCGCCGTAGGCCTACTCTACACAATCTATAACATTCTCAACCCAGGCATACACCTTCGCCGTAGGCCTACTCTACACAATCTAGAACATTCTCAACCTAGGCATACACCTTCGCCGTAGGCCTACTCTACACAATCTATAACATTCTCAACCCAGGCATACACCTTCGCCGTAGGCCTACTGTACACAATCTAGTCGAGCTTCATCAACCGGAAATTACAATTACACGCCCATGTCACCCGTAACCCAGACTGTCATTGAGCTTCCCACTAGTGAAGAATGTGTGAGATACACTTTAGTATCAGACCTTCTTAACACTCCAGTGGGCGCGCGGGTTGCCGTATCGCGAGTGCGCGCATGGAGGACAGGTGTCCTCCACTTTGTTTTGCCATTTTACCCTATGAAATGTATATTTAGCGATCATGATTTTTGTTTTGGGTTAGGTAGGAATATATTAAACACATTTTTCATTTAAAAAAATGTATTCTACGAAATATTAAGTAGGAACTATACAATTATGTTAAATCAAACAAAAACCTGTATAAGTTTGGTAAGCTATGTTATAAATGTTACAATGACGTGTATAAGTATATACGTTTCATGATATAAATAAAAATATATAAATGTTATTACTTTCTAGTTTGAAAAGTAATCATCATGTGTGTCCGCTAATCGCCTGCATCTGGATCGATTGCCATGTTTTCATGCGTATTCGATATTGCCAACACAGCCTTGTTCTTCTTCGGTACGTAATATACCAATGTACAGCTCTTTTAAAGCTAAACAAGCTGCTTTCGACTTCTCTTGACTTATCAGGTAGAAAATTTAGGGGAACTGTGGGCTTTGTTCTTTCTCAGTGTAGCAATCATAGTTACTTTTTCTTCTTCCCGTAGCTTAGTTGCCAAGGGCACAGATGTGAACCAATTGCCATAGGTAATATTCCTATTGGTTCTTGAAATAGGCTGCACCAAACTCAAAACTAAGTGTGACGTGTTGTTGGTTCTTCTGAAAGGGCCGTTTGGTTGCTTCTCTGCATACACTTCAAGGTTTGTAGCATAGCACGTTAGTAGGATAAATAAGGCGGTTCTGGCGCAGGGGCTAATGGGCAAGATGGCCGCCGCGCGCAACCAGCCCTATGTTATTCTTATGGAGGGGTCAGTCAGAGCTGGCGCAGTGGCTAATGGGCAAGATGGCCGCCGCGTTATGAGACCGTAAATACATCACAGAGAGAGGTCTGCCGTGTAGATGCTAAATGGAATATTTATTATTATTATTATTATTATTATTATTATTATTATTATTAGGTAATTATTGATTGATCATGTGCAATCCAGACCAGCTTTATATTGTCAACCACTTGGTGTAGTGACTAGTAATCTTCAATGTCACCGCGGAGGCCCGGGTTCGATTCCTGGCTCTGCCAAGAAATTCAATTTCTGGTCTCACGAGTGGAACGGGGTACACTCAGTCTTGTAAAGCAAACGTAAGAAAAGGCGGGTTTTAATTCATACCTCTGCCATTCCGCCTTACCCAACTTTATTTAACCTCACCTAACCTAACCTAACCTAACTTCAAAACGAGAGCAAAAAAGTGGGAGCATAAAAGTGGGAGCAAATATATAAGCATAAAGTGAGAGCAAATATGACAACACAAATAATAAACTTAGTTATAACCTAACCTAACCTTACCTAACCTAACTTTACCTAACCTAACTTTCCCTAACCTAACCCAACCTAACTTCAAAGTAAGAGGAAATATCAGAGCAAAAAGTGCTAGCAAAAAAGTGACAGCAAGAAAAAGTGAGAGTAAAAAGTAAGAACAAAAAGTGTCAGCAAAAAAGTAAGAGCAAATGTGAGACCACAAATAATAAACTTAGTTATAGCCTAACCTAACTTTACCTAACCTAACCTAACATAACCCCACCCCCCCAAAAACCTCATTTTAAGATTTAAATTAATACCTGTAAGATTTTCTACTTTCTACATCTTTGATTTTACATTTTTGATTTTTTCATTTTAGTTTTTGGATTTTTAGATTTTGATTTTACATTTTAGATTGTAGATTTTAGATTTTAGTGTTTTGATTGTTTATTTTTTGATTTTAGATTTTACATTTTAGATTTCCCGAAAAGAGTAAACTACAAGGTCACATACCTAACCTAACCTCAGTTTACCTAACCAAACATGTCCTCACCTAACTCTACCTAACCTAACTTTACCTAACCTAACATTTAACGCTAGGCCAAAGGCTAATCAACACACCCAAAGTATATGAGGGGGCACACACAGCTATCTTTATGCTAGTCTTATAGAGAGTAAGGTAAAGCTAACACATGCACTGTGGCTACTGTGCAAGATGTTCGCTACGCACAACCAGCTTAGGATAACAAATTCAGTTAAGTTTTAAAAAGTAAAAGCTTTTAATCATTTTTATTTTTATTTTGTTGTCAATTTCCCAATTTCGCATTTCAGTTTTAAAAAATGTTAGTTTTAAGTTTTCGAATTTCATGATATGGAAACATGGATTTTCAATTTTGTCAATATGGAAACATGGATTTTCCAATTTTGTTGTTTACATGTTTTTGATTTAGTCCATGTACAAAGTTCATTTTGCATTAGGAGTGAAAAGAGGTGGGTAGTAATTAAAAATGTCCAAGCAGTGTTCATACAATATTTTTATTCATTTTAAATATATTTACACTATTTTCACATAATACATTGTGTGTTTTGTCATAAATTGTAGAGTTGGTTTTATTTTTTTATTTTTTAATTGTTAAATATGAAAACCATTTTCTTTCTTTTCTTTGCTTTTTTAAATTTTTGTAGTGCTATTGTTTTTAAATTGTTTGTTTCATGTATTTGCTATATACTGTGCCCGTTTAGACCGGAGTCCGCACGACCACATATGCATTTTACCAATAATCAGTCAGCACGAGAGTCAAAATATCCCGGAGCGCCAGATGGGTTAAAGCAAATCGCAAAAACGACATCAAATTAAGAAAATGCTTTACTGATTTTTGGCTCAATGCAACAATAAGGATAGAAGGAGATTTAATTGGGTATGACACATCTGGTAAAATTATCTCAGTTTATTTTGAAGTTAAAATTGACTGCAAAGATGCTCAAAGTAGCATCACTCACGTGTGGCGACCCACACTCTTATTTACACACAATATACAGAAATTTTCCAAACACATTTGACAATCTTTTTGGAAACACAAGTCCGATTAATAGTCCTGTGGACTGTGTTCCAAAATTATTAATATTTAATTCCAGTTCAAAGTTAATTGTCTATACTGGAAATATCGTAGATCACTGTTTGAATATTTACATGATATTAACACTCGTAGAATAAATGTTCATAGAATTTTTAAACTTTCACTTGTTTTTCCAGTTTCAAAAATATATCGACGAAAAATATTATCATCATCGAAGCAACACAAATTATTAACACATATTAATAACATCTGAAAAGTATTTGACCTTGAGCATAGCATCGAAGAACTGTGCGAAGCACAACAACAATTAATTGTTCTTCTAACATTAAACATTCGAGAAGTGACTCGATTATGAACTTCAAGTTCCAAACAAAATACATGATTTCTGAATCATCAACTTGATCAATAAATGGTTGAACCATTCAACTATTCAATAATCCACTTGGAATCATTATTATAAAAATATTTATATTCATGGCCATTTTTAGCAACTTTCACAACTTGCAATTCTTCGACAGAATGCGGAAATAAGAATTGTAGCTTTATAATAAATTCATTTAGTTCATGGCACTAGGACTGAAAATATCCTTCAAATTATTCGTGGTTAAAGAATTATTTTTAATTGGCAGTGGCCCATTCTATTATTTGTGTAAGAACACAATATTACCACAACAACGGCAAAGGTCTTCCTCTGAAGAAGAATAAACTACTATCATGACAAATCCGGGTTCTAGCAAAATCAAAGTCTAAATGGAATTCGTAAACAAGGTTGAAATAAGAACTGCTGGTTTCAAAGAAATAACCTTCGGGTCATTCATACGACGAAATGTGTAGTTCCAATACTCCTACTATAAACCTGAGCCATCGAACCTGCTATTTGATTGATGCTCGAAAAAACCTCTTCATTCCTGCGACTTAAACATGCGCACCTGGGAATGGCATTTCAACTACTCCACACATAAATTTTCTTCCCAAAATTTATACAATAAATCAAGCCTCTGCTTGTTATCAACACTGGAAGATTAATAAACTTACAAGTTTATTTTATTTTACCATTCAGTTCAACCCGTGAATTTACCATACTTATGAAAATCTTTATTTCACTTTCGAGTGTATTTACGTCATGATTTTATATAAATACAAAAATATCCTATTTGATACAAATATCATTTGCTTCCCGTTTCATGCCTCTCCGTGTTATCTGAAAAATATATTTTGCTCAATGCAAATATCAACTGTTCAACCAGAACTGACATGTTGGTTGAATGCGGGCTTGCGCTAACCACGCTCCTTCGGAAAATCTCCTGTTCCAGACTAGAAATGATTAAACTACTTCATAGGCTCTCTCTCAATACATATGATTATTAGAAAATATAATATCCAAGAATTATTTAGAAAAATTATGAAAATTATTATTATTATTATTAGTGGATTATTATTATTATTATTATTATTATTTATATCATTTTAAATATGTTTAATTATCATCTCATTATGTGAGAATCCACATGTTCGAACCTTCGAATATGGAAAAAAATATCCATTCCTCAACAAAAATAAATTTAACTTTTACAGTTACATCGGTTGTTTTCCGTGGTTTCCCAAAAATATGAAATATTCAAATAAATGCTCGAAATGCTCGGTCATCGATCCTAAACTGTTCTGAGTGCTGAAAATGCTCAGAATAACTCTAATAAGTCTTGCGTAAATCATTGCAAGCTTTAAATACGAAGAAAAAATGTGTTGGTCATCTGCAGAAAAAAAAATAGTTTGTTCCAATTAGCTAGGCATAATATAATTCAAATGTGGCTTACATTTCTTGATGGTCTTGAAGCGTAGTAAACCTGGTCTGTACCAGATTTATCCATAAACATGCCCTATCGGACAAGCACGTATAATCCTTGTATCGGCCGCCATTGTAGACCCACAATTCGTTTAGTCAGACATAGTGGTAGTATCTTTTGACGTTTGAATAAACTGTGGTTCCATTTTAATATGGGCTTCTATCAAAGCCATAACAGTTTGTTTAAATAGGGTCAGATCTAAGTGATCTCTTCTTAGATATGTCAGTTGTAACATAACTCACTGTAAACTTATCAGTACAAGAAAAACACTGATAGTCTAAGCAATTAACGGCTGTTCTGAAGATCGTTCCCTGGGCATGGTTTATTAATATCACCATCTACCATGCGCTAAGCAACGTGTAGTTTCCCTTGCGTAGACTAATGAACGCCACCGTTATAGACTAGTCTTCAGTGTACTGACAGATCGAAGTGGTTAACTAGTTACAAATATGAAAACTGACTTGAAATTGATTTAAACATCCAAGTATTAAGTTATTACTGGACTGTGACAAAATACTATTTTCTAGACAAAGTCTAGCATATGTCCTTGTAGAAATATAAATATTTCCACCAATGTCTGTAGAAAAATCAATCACCTCAGTGATTCTCCTCGCCGTAAACTTACTAAGTTCCAACTCGTAACGCAGCACTTTTCGTGACTATCACGACTTTGAAAAGAACTTCTGCGTAGATCCGGCAACCATGTGCCTTGGCTCAGCGTCGTAGCAACTTGCTAGGCAACTGCTTGTGTTAGAATGAGCTGACCATGCCTCGGCCAGCTGGCTTTTATTCAAAACTGTCAGGGTCACGCGTCATCACCTGATATCTAGAAATCCTCATATCTCTTGAATCCCTGGTCCGATTTACTTGATACTAATTGCATTCTCTTTCTTTTGGCCGTGCCAGTAATCTGATCCCAGTCTCAAGTCTCTACTCCATAGTTAACTATTTAATCAATAAATAGCCTCCACCTCTGCTATTACTCGCTACGTCACTTGACATCCAACTATCGGTAAATTATTTCCAAATGCTTCGAGAAGCAATGTAGCGCGATATTCAAATATCTCAACTTTCAAAAGCGGCTACAGCTTTTCCCTTGATATCTAGGTGTCTGAATCTTGGAATACCCATTCCTAGAGTTGGGCACATCCACCCCACACCTAGCAAAAAAATAAAAATTGAAATTTTTTTTTTCCTATCTACACATTAAATCATCTGGTTCTTGAATAATAAATCTTCAAATTCGATGCATTATAAGTTCCCACGATGTTACCAGTTCGTGTATTGGCTACTTCATAGCTTCCATTATTGTTTACTTCCACAATACTCAAAATCCTCAATTTCACCAGGTTTAATATCAAAAATATCGTGATACTCTTCCAAAATTTTCCCTAGCTCTGGGGACTCCTTCTCAGTGTAGACTCTTCCTTCAGCTTCATGAAAAATCAGAGACCATTGAGCATCTCCCTCGATGTCTTCCTCTTCTTTTCCCTCGAAGTTAATCTCTTCGGTATTCTTGAATCTGATCGTCTCTGTCTTCATATCTATCACTGCTTGATATTTCTGAATGAAATCCGCTCCCAATATCATGTCAAAAGCCATGTCCTTCATTACAACAAACACATGTCGGAAATCATGTCCTCCAATCGTAATACATAAGTATAATTGTGTTTTGCACAGAGATATTTTATTGGGTATTATTCCTTGGATCTTAATTCCTGATACTGGAATCTCCTCTAAATTCTCTTTGAGCTTCCACAGAATATAAAGCTTCTCACTCACCAGACAAAGCATAGCCCCAGTATCGATCAAAGTATCGACAGGCATACCAAATACTTCGCATGATATGATTGGCATTCTAATTCTGGTACCCATTTCTTTTCGTTCGTCATTCTGTTGAATTAAATCATCATCCTCTGCTTGCCATTTAATAATTCTGGAAGTGAAAGTGTTCAAAATTCTATCTTCTACTGTGAATTCGAAGTTGTTTTTTTTCATTACCATTCCCCCGGGATTGTTGTGTTCCCGATGGACCTGGTTCATTGGGCCTCTGCTCCACAAACTGCAAGTTATCTTGGTGTCTTGCTTCCAAGTTTTTCCTCGTCTCCTTGTTAAACTCTTCATTGGACTGACGAGTATCTACATTCCCTCTGTTATTGTAGTTGTTTCTACCATAATATCTTCTTTCCTGGTACCTTCCTTGATTATCTCGTGGTCTTCTCCATCGAGTATTGTATCGATTACCACCATCCGGTCTCGCATATGGTTTGTAACTGTATCTGTTACTGTACTGGTTCCATCCTCTCTTATTGGAATCTTCCCTCGGCGTTTTCTCTTCTCGCTCCTCTCGAATCTCTCGAGGTGTCTGAGAATAACTATCAGCCATAACAGCGTACACAGCGTTGTTATTCTTTACTCCCTTCTGATGGAAGAATTGAGCGTTTGTATGATCCAGCTTCTGTAATACTTCATCAAATTGTTCCATATTATAGATATCAGCAGCGATCAAAGTCCTCTGGACGTCTGCTGGAAATTGACGTATCGATGCAGTAATCAACTCGTTATCTGGCATCGGCGGATCTAAATGTTGAAGTTTAGACAGCTGTCCAGAAAAGTACGTAGAGTATCGAGTAGGTTGTGTCGTCGAGAATCTCTTCGAATATAACTCTGCTCTGACTTGCTGTTGGGTTTCCGGGGACCAAAACTTTTTCAATAGCCCACGAGAAAACTCCTCAAAAGTGGTTAGAGTGGATCTAAAAGCTCTAAACCAAAGAAGTGCAGGACCTTCCAAAAACTTCCCTATCACTCGGATCTGTCTTTCTTTAGGGATCTTAGAATCTTTCAGGTAATCACCTGCTTCTCTCAAAAACTCCACGGGTGTCACAGAATCTCGCCCTGAAAATTTAGAAGGCTTTTCTTCTACATTCTTAAATACAGTTATGGGGTTGGATTGAAATACTGTCCTGACCTCATCCTGTCTTTGACTATCCGTGTCTCTAGCTCCTCCTAGATTTATCTGTATCTGTTCCTTTCCCCTTACATTTGGCATTTTTAACAGATGATCAGACTGTTTCTCATCCTTGATTTGAGTTTTCATAGCCTCAAGTTCCTTCTGGTTTTCTTCTGCCATCTTCTTAATTGCTTCAGTTTCTTTACAATTCTCCTTAACATCAGTGGATATCTGGTTCATAACAGTCTCATGACTTTTCAATGACCCTGTCATATCTGATATGTCCTTCTGAGTTGCTTGGATATCTTTGGCAATTACTTCAATATGGGATGACAAAGATTCCCTAATCTCCTTGATTCCCTCTTGGTTCTCCAGCTTGAGTGTATCTTTAATTTCATTGACAACTGTGGTTTTGATTTCAGTTTGCAATTCACTAATCACACCTTCTCTTATTTCTCCCATGACAAGTTCTTTGAATTGTTCCGTTAAACGTTGAACAACTAGAATTCCCATCTCATTACTCTCCTTCTTCACTCTGACTTCCAGGTTGAACATGTCTTCACCAACGTTCCTAAGACCATGTTCTATCCTATCAGCTAAGCTTTGAGATCGAAGATCGGCATCGCGAAATTTATCGTCCATTAAACTTGCGTTAGTAGCTAATGAAGTTTCGAGCTCATGTGTTTTATCGCATAATTTATTCATTTTACTCTCAAGTGTCATTTTCAAAATTTCAGAATTCTCTTTAAATTTACTTTCCATAGAATTAAATTTACTGTTTAAATTTTCTTTCAAGTTCCCTTTTAACCTGCTTTCTAAAGAATCAGAATTTTCTTTAAGTTTATTTTCTAAAGAATCAGAATTTTCTTTAAGTTTATTTTCTAAAGAATCAGAATTTTCTTTAAGTTTTTCATCTAAACTTTCTTTCAAGTTATCTTTTAACCTGCTTTCTAACAAGTCGGAATTTTCCTTAAGTTTATTTTCTAAAGAATCAGAATTTTCTTTAAGTTTCTTTTCTAAAGCCTCTGTATTTTCTTTCATAATAGCGGCTACACGCCGTCCAGCTTCTTTTGAACTCTCGTCCAAACTCCTCATCATCCTCATCATTTCTTCCATAATTTCAATTATTATTCAAAACTTAGGGGTATACAATAGTGGCAAACACAAGCTTATAAATAGAACAAGAAATATGAATAGCTAATTGGAACACTCTAATAAAATGAGATTTGTCCTAATGTCGACGTGATGGAAAAACAAAATTCTCTACTTTTACGAATTACATTTACCACAATATCACAAGAAAAATATGCAAGTTCTCAAATATCCTCCACCTAGATTCTAATAATGTGTATGTCCAGTCATCGAACGTTTACTACTGAATTTACTTGACGCCCTAATGGTTAAGCCATTATCAAAAATATTCAAACCCATTCTAATTATTAACCAAGTTAAATTTTTAATTTTCCCCACTAATTGGGTTTCCTACTAATTTATTCATCCAAACCAGACATCTCTCAACTCCCAAAATATTTCTATAAAAATTATCACAATTTCAAATCGGCATGCGATTGACCATGTCTAAATCGGGACCCACGTTCGAAGCCATTTCTCTCTCTATCTTATTTTAAGTGCCCGTATAGACCGGAGTCCGCACGACCACATATGCATTTTACCAATAATCAGTCAGCACGAGAGTCAAAATATCCCGGAGCGCCAGATGGGTTAAAGCAAATCGCAAAAACGACATCAAATTAAGAAAATGCTTTACTGATTTTTGGCTCAATGCAACAATAAGGATAGAAGGAGATTTAATTGGGTATGACACATCTGGTAAAATTATCTCAGTTTATTTTGAAGTTAAAATTGACTGCAAAGATGCTCAAAGTAGCATCACTCACGTGTGGCGACCCACACTCTTATTTACACACAATATACAGAAATTTTCCAAACACATTTGACAATCTTTTTGGAAACACAAGTCCGATTAATAGTCCTGTGGACTGTGTTCCAAAATTATTAATATTTAATTCCAGTTCAAAGTTAATTGTCTATACTGGAAATATCGTAGATCACTGTTTGAATATTTACATGATATTAACACTCGTAGAATAAATGTTCATAGAATTTTTAAACTTTCACTTGTTTTTCCAGTTTCAAAAATATATCGACGAAAAATATTATCATCATCGAAGCAACACAAATTATTAACACATATTAATAACATCTGAAAAGTATTTGACCTTGAGCATAGCATCGAAGAACTGTGCGATGCACAACAACAATTAATTGTTCTTCTAACATTAAACATTCGAGAAGTGACTCGATTATGAACTTCAAGTTCCAAACAAAATACATGATTTCTGAATCATCAACTTGATCAATAAATGGTTGAACCATTCAACTATTCAATTATCCACTTGGAATCATTATTATAAAAATATTTATATTCATGGCCATTTTTAGCAACTTTCACAACTTGCAATTCTTCGACAGAATGCGGAAATAAGAATTGTAGCTTTATAATAAATTCATTTAGTTCATGGCACTAGGACAGAAAATATCCTTCAAATTATTCGTGGTTAAAGAATTATTTTTAATTGGCAGTGGCCCATTCTATTATTTGTGTAAGAACACAATATTACCACAACAACGGCAAAGGTCTTCCTCTGAAGAAGAATAAACTACTATCATGACAAATCCGGGTTCTAGCAAAATCAAAGTCTAAATGGAATTCGTAAACAAGGTTGAAATAAGAACTGCTGGTTTCAAAGAAATAACCTTCGGGTCATTCATACGACGAAATGTGTAGTTCCAATACTCCTACTATAAACCTGAGCCATCGAACCTGCTATTTGATTGATGCTCGAAAAAACCTCTTCATTCCTGCGACTTAAACATGCGCACCTGGGAATGGCATTTCAACTACTCCACACATAAATTTTCTTCCCAAAATTTATACAATAAATCAAGCCTCTGCTTGTTATCAACACTGGAAGATTAATAAACTTACAAGTTTATTTTATTTTACCATTCAGTTCAACCCGTGAATTTACCATACTTATGAAAATCTTTATTTCACTTTCGAGTGTATTTACGTCATGATTTTATATAAATACAAAAATATCCTATTTGATACAAATATCATTTGCTTCCCGTTTCATGCCTCTCCGTGTTATCTGAAAAATATATTTTGCTCAATGCAAATATCAACTGTTCAACCAGAACTGACATGTTGGTTGAATGCGGGCTTGCGCTAACCACGCTCCTTCGGAAAATCTCCTGTTCCAGACTAGAAATGATTAAACTACTTCATAGGCTCTCTCTCAATACATATGATTATTAGAAAATATAATATCCAAGAATTATTTAGAAAAATTATGAAAATTATTATTATTATTATTATTAGTGGATTATTATTATTATTATTATTATTATTTATATCATTTTAAATATGTTTAATTATCATCTCATTATGTGAGAATCCACATGTTCGAACCTTCGAATATGGAAAAAATATCCATTCCTCAACAAAAATAAATTTAACTTTTACAGTTACATCGGTTGTTTTCCGTGGTTTCCCAAAAATATGAAATATTCAAATAAATGCTCGAAATGCTCGGTCATCGATCCTAAACTGTTCTGAGTGCTGAAAATGCTCAGAATAACTCTAATAAGTCTTGCGTAAATCATTGCAAGCTTTAAATACGAAGAAAAAATGTGTTGGTCATCTGCAGAAAAAAAAATAGTTTGTTCCAATTAGCTAGGCATAATATAATTCAAATGTGGCTTACATTTCTTGATGGTCTTGAAGCGTAGTAAACCTGGTCTGTACCAGATTTATCCATAAACATGCCCTATCGGACAAGCACGTATAATCCTTGTATCGGCCGCCATTGTAGACCCACAATTCGTTTAGTCAGACATAGTGGTAGTATCTTTTGACGTTTGAATAAACTGTGGTTCCATTTTAATATGGGCTTCTATCAAAGCCATAACAGTTTGTTTAAATAGGGTCAGATCTAAGTGATCTCTTCTTAGATATGTCAGTTGTAACATAACTCACTGTAAACTTATCAGTACAAGAAAAACACTGATAGTCTAAGCAATTAACGGCTGTTCTGAAGATCGTTCCCTGGGCATGGTTTATTAATATCACCATCTACCATGCGCTAAGCAACGTGTAGTTTCCCTTGCGTAGACTAATGAACGCCACCGTTATAGACTAGTCTTCAGTGTACTGACAGATCGAAGTGGTTAACTAGTTACAAATATGAAAACTGACTTGAAATTGATTTAAACATCCAAGTATTAAGTTATTACTGGACTGTGACAAAATACTATTTTCTAGACAAAGTCTAGCATATGTCCTTGTAGAAATATAAATATTTCCACCAATGTCTGTAGAAAAATCAATCACCTCAGTGATTCTCCTCGCCGTAAACTTACTAAGTTCCAACTCGTAACGCAGCACTTTTCGTGACTATCACGACTTTGAAAAGAACTTCTGCGTAGATCCGGCAACCATGTGCCTTGGCTCAGCGTCGTAGCAACTTGCTAGGCAACTGCTTGTGTTAGAATGAGCTGACCATGCCTCGGCCAGCTGGCTTTTATTCAAAACTGTCAGGGTCACGCGTCATCACCTGATATCTAGAAATCCTCATATCTCTTGAATCCCTGGTCCGATTTACTTGATACTAATTGCATTCTCTTTCTTTTGGCCGTGCCAGTAATCTGATCCCAGTCTCAAGTCTCTACTCCATAGTTAACTATTTAATCAATAAATAGCCTCCACCTCTGCTATTACTCGCTACGTCACTTGACATCCAACTATCGGTAAATTATTTCCAAATGCTTCGAGAAGCAATGTAGCGCGATATTCAAATATCTCAACTTTCAAAAGCGGCTACAGCTTTTCCCTTGATATCTAGGTGTCTGAATCTTGGAATACCCATTCCTAGAGTTGGGCACATCCACCCCACACCTAGCAAAAAAATAAAAATTGAAATTTTTTTTTTCCTATCTACACATTAAATCATCTGGTTCTTGAATAATAAATCTTCAAATTCGATGCATTATAAGTTCCCACGATGTTACCAGTTCGTGTATTGGCTACTTCATAGCTTCCATTATTGTTTACTTCCACAATACTCAAAATCCTCAATTTCACCAGGTTTAATATCAAAAATATCGTGATACTCTTCCAAAATTTTCCCTAGCTCTGGGGACTCCTTCTCAGTGTAGACTCTTCCTTCAGCTTCATGAAAAATCAGAGACCATTGAGCATCTCCCTCGATGTCTTCCTCTTCTTTTCCCTCGAAGTTAATCTCTTCGGTATTCTTGAATCTGATCGTCTCTGTCTTCATATCTATCACTGCTTGATATTTCTGAATGAAATCCGCTCCCAATATCATGTCAAAAGCCATGTCCTTCATTACAACAAACACATGTCGGAAATCATGTCCTCCAATCGTAATACATAAGTATAATTGTGTTTTGCACAGAGATATTTTATTGGGTATTATTCCTTGGATCTTAATTCCTGATACTGGAATCTCCTCTAAATTCTCTTTGAGCTTCCACAGAATATAAAGCTTCTCACTCACCAGACAAAGCATAGCCCCAGTATCGATCAAAGTATCGACAGGCATACCAAATACTTCGCATGATATGATTGGCATTCTAATTCTGGTACCCATTTCTTTTCGTTCGTCATTCTGTTGAATTAAATCATCATCCTCTGCTTGCCATTTAATAATTCTGGAAGTGAAAGTGTTCAAAATTCTATCTTCTACTGTGAATTCGAAGTTGTTTTTTTTCATTACCATTCCCCCGGGATTGTTGTGTTCCCGATGGACCTGGTTCATTGGGCCTCTGCTCCACAAACTGCAAGTTATCTTGGTGTCTTGCTTCCAAGTTTTTCCTCGTCTCCTTGTTAAACTCTTCATTGGACTGACGAGTATCTACATTCCCTCTGTTATTGTAGTTGTTTCTACCATAATATCTTCTTTCCTGGTACCTTCCTTGATTATCTCGTGGTCTTCTCCATCGAGTATTGTATCGATTACCACCATCCGGTCTCGCATATGGTTTGTAACTGTATCTGTTACTGTACTGGTTCCATCCTCTCTTATTGGAATCTTCCCTCGGCGTTTTCTCTTCTCGCTCCTCTCGAATCTCTCGAGGTGTCTGAGAATAACTATCAGCCATAACAGCGTACACAGCGTTGTTATTCTTTACTCCCTTCTGATGGAAGAATTGAGCGTTTGTATGATCCAGCTTCTGTAATACTTCATCAAATTGTTCCATATTATAGATATCAGCAGCGATCAAAGTCCTCTGGACGTCTGCTGGAAATTGACGTATCGATGCAGTAATCAACTCGTTATCTGGCATCGGCGGATCTAAATGTTGAAGTTTAGACAGCTGTCCAGAAAAGTACGTAGAGTATCGAGTAGGTTGTGTCGTCGAGAATCTCTTCGAATATAACTCTGCTCTGACTTGCTGTTGGGTTTCCGGGGACCAAAACTTTTTCAATAGCCCACGAGAAAACTCCTCAAAAGTGGTTAGAGTGGATCTAAAAGCTCTAAACCAAAGAAGTGCAGGACCTTCCAAAAACTTCCCTATCACTCGGATCTGTCTTTCTTTAGGGATCTTAGAATCTTTCAGGTAATCACCTGCTTCTCTCAAAAACTCCACGGGTGTCACAGAATCTCGCCCTGAAAATTTAGAAGGCTTTTCTTCTACATTCTTAAATACAGTTATGGGGTTGGATTGAAATACTGTCCTGACCTCATCCTGTCTTTGACTATCCGTGTCTCTAGCTCCTCCTAGATTTATCTGTATCTGTTCCTTTCCCCTTACATTTGGCATTTTTAACAGATGATCAGACTGTTTCTCATCCTTGATTTGAGTTTTCATAGCCTCAAGTTCCTTCTGGTTTTCTTCTGCCATCTTCTTAATTGCTTCAGTTTCTTTACAATTCTCCTTAACATCAGTGGATATCTGGTTCATAACAGTCTCATGACTTTTCAATGACCCTGTCATATCTGATATGTCCTTCTGAGTTGCTTGGATATCTTTGGCAATTACTTCAATATGGGATGACAAAGATTCCCTAATCTCCTTGATTCCCTCTTGGTTCTCCAGCTTGAGTGTATCTTTAATTTCATTGACAACTGTGGTTTTGATTTCAGTTTGCAATTCACTAATCACACCTTCTCTTATTTCTCCCATGACAAGTTCTTTGAATTGTTCCGTTAAACGTTGAACAACTAGAATTCCCATCTCATTACTCTCCTTCTTCACTCTGACTTCCAGGTTGAACATGTCTTCACCAACGTTCCTAAGACCATGTTCTATCCTATCAGCTAAGCTTTGAGATCGAAGATCGGCATCGCGAAATTTATCGTCCATTAAACTTGCGTTAGTAGCTAATGAAGTTTCGAGCTCATGTGTTTTATCGCATAATTTATTCATTTTACTCTCAAGTGTCATTTTCAAAATTTCAGAATTCTCTTTAAATTTACTTTCCATAGAATTAAATTTACTGTTTAAATTTTCTTTCAAGTTCCCTTTTAACCTGCTTTCTAAAGAATCAGAATTTTCTTTAAGTTTATTTTCTAAAGAATCAGAATTTTCTTTAAGTTTATTTTCTAAAGAATCAGAATTTTCTTTAAGTTTTTCATCTAAACTTTCTTTCAAGTTATCTTTTAACCTGCTTTCTAACAAGTCGGAATTTTCCTTAAGTTTATTTTCTAAAGAATCAGAATTTTCTTTAAGTTTCTTTTCTAAAGCCTCTGTATTTTCTTTCATAATAGCGGCTACACGCCGTCCAGCTTCTTTTGAACTCTCGTCCAAACTCCTCATCATCCTCATCATTTCTTCCATAATTTCAATTATTATTCAAAACTTAGGGGTATACAATAGTGGCAAACACAAGCTTATAAATAGAACAAGAAATATGAATAGCTAATTGGAACACTCTAATAAAATGAGATTTGTCCTAATGTCGACGTGATGGAAAAACAAAATTCTCTACTTTTACGAATTACATTTACCACAATATCACAAGAAAAATATGCAAGTTCTCAAATATCCTCCACCTAGATTCTAATAATGTGTATGTCCAGTCATCGAACGTTTACTACTGAATTTACTTGACGCCCTAATGGTTAAGCCATTATCAAAAATATTCAAACCCATTCTAATTATTAACCAAGTTAAATTTTTAATTTTCCCCACTAATTGGGTTTCCTACTAATTTATTCATCCAAACCAGACATCTCTCAACTCCCAAAATATTTCTATAAAAATTATCACAATTTCAAATCGGCATGCGATTGACCATGTCTAAATCGGGACCCACGTTCGAAGCCATTTCTCTCTCTATCTTATTTTAAGTGCCCGTATAGACCGGAGTCCGCACGACCACATATGCATTTTACCAATAATCAGTCAGCACGAGAGTCAAAATATCCCGGAGCGCCAGATGGGTTAAAGCAAATCGCAAAAACGACATCAAATTAAGAAAATGCTTTACTGATTTTTGGCTCAATGCAACAATAAGGATAGAAGGAGATTTAATTGGGTATGACACATCTGGTAAAATTATCTCAGTTTATTTTGAAGTTAAAATTGACTGCAAAGATGCTCAAAGTAGCATCACTCACGTGTGGCGACCCACACTCTTATTTACACACAATATACAGAAATTTTCCAAACACATTTGACAATCTTTTTGGAAACACAAGTCCGATTAATAGTCCTGTGGACTGTGTTCCAAAATTATTAATATTTAATTCCAGTTCAAAGTTAATTGTCTATACTGGAAATATCGTAGATCACTGTTTGAATATTTACATGATATTAACACTCGTAGAATAAATGTTCATAGAATTTTTAAACTTTCACTTGTTTTTCCAGTTTCAAAAATATATCGACGAAAAATATTATCATCATCGAAGCAACACAAATTATTAACACATATTAATAACATCTGAAAAGTATTTGACCTTGAGCATAGCATCGAAGAACTGTGCGATGCACAACAACAATTAATTGTTCTTCTAACATTAAACATTCGAGAAGTGACTCGATTATGAACTTCAAGTTCCAAACAAAATACATGATTTCTGAATCATCAACTTGATCAATAAATGGTTGAACCATTCAACTATTCAATTATCCACTTGGAATCATTATTATAAAAATATTTATATTCATGGCCATTTTTAGCAACTTTCACAACTTGCAATTCTTCGACAGAATGCGGAAATAAGAATTGTAGCTTTATAATAAATTCATTTAGTTCATGGCACTAGGACAGAAAATATCCTTCAAATTATTCGTGGTTAAAGAATTATTTTTAATTGGCAGTGGCCCATTCTATTATTTGTGTAAGAACACAATATTACCACAACAACGGCAAAGGTCTTCCTCTGAAGAAGAATAAACTACTATCATGACAAATCCGGGTTCTAGCAAAATCAAAGTCTAAATGGAATTCGTAAACAAGGTTGAAATAAGAACTGCTGGTTTCAAAGAAATAACCTTCGGGTCATTCATACGACGAAATGTGTAGTTCCAATACTCCTACTATAAACCTGAGCCATCGAACCTGCTATTTGATTGATGCTCGAAAAAACCTCTTCATTCCTGCGACTTAAACATGCGCACCTGGGAATGGCATTTCAACTACTCCACACATAAATTTTCTTCCCAAAATTTATACAATAAATCAAGCCTCTGCTTGTTATCAACACTGGAAGATTAATAAACTTACAAGTTTATTTTATTTTACCATTCAGTTCAACCCGTGAATTTACCATACTTATGAAAATCTTTATTTCACTTTCGAGTGTATTTACGTCATGATTTTATATAAATACAAAAATATCCTATTTGATACAAATATCATTTGCTTCCCGTTTCATGCCTCTCCGTGTTATCTGAAAAATATATTTTGCTCAATGCAAATATCAACTGTTCAACCAGAACTGACATGTTGGTTGAATGCGGGCTTGCGCTAACCACGCTCCTTCGGAAAATCTCCTGTTCCAGACTAGAAATGATTAAACTACTTCATAGGCTCTCTCTCAATACATATGATTATTAGAAAATATAATATCCAAGAATTATTTAGAAAAATTATGAAAATTATTATTATTATTATTATTAGTGGATTATTATTATTATTATTATTATTATTTATATCATTTTAAATATGTTTAATTATCATCTCATTATGTGAGAATCCACATGTTCGAACCTTCGAATATGGAAAAAATATCCATTCCTCAACAAAAATAAATTTAACTTTTACAGTTACATCGGTTGTTTTCCGTGGTTTCCCAAAAATATGAAATATTCAAATAAATGCTCGAAATGCTCGGTCATCGATCCTAAACTGTTCTGAGTGCTGAAAATGCTCAGAATAACTCTAATAAGTCTTGCGTAAATCATTGCAAGCTTTAAATACGAAGAAAAAATGTGTTGGTCATCTGCAGAAAAAAAATAGTTTGTTCCAATTAGCTAGGCATAATATAATTCAAATGTGGCTTACATTTCTTGATGGTCTTGAAGCGTAGTAAACCTGGTCTGTACCAGATTTATCCATAAACATGCCCTATCGGACAAGCACGTATAATCCTTGTATCGGCCGCCATTGTAGACCCACAATTCGTCTAGTCAGACATAGTGGTAGTATCTTTTGACGTTTGAATAAACTGTGGTTCCATTTTAATATGGGCTTCTATCAAAGCCATAACAGTTTGTTTAAATAGGGTCAGAGCTAAGTGATCTCTTCTTAGATATGTCAGTTGTAACATAACTCACTGTAATCTTATCAGTACAAGAAAAACACTGACAGTCTAAGCAATTAACGGCTGTTCTGAAGATCGTTCCCTGGGCATGGTTTATTAATATCACCATCTACCATGCGCTAAGCAACGTGTAGTTTCCCTTGCGTAGACTAATGAACGCCACCGTTATAGACTAGTATTCAGTGTACTGACAGATCGAAGTGGTTAACTAGTTACAAATATGAAAACTGACTTGAAATGGATTTAAACATCCAAGTATTAAGTTATTACTGGACTGTGACAAAATACTATTTTCTAGACAAAGTCTAGCATATGTCCTTGTAGAAATATAAATATTTCCACCAATGTCTGTAGAAAAATCAATCACCTCAGTGATTCTCCTCGCCGTAAACTTACTAAGTTCCAACTCGTAACGCAGCACTTTTCGTGACTATCACGACTTTGAAAAGAACTTCTGCGTAGATCCGGCAACCATGTGCCTTGGCTCAGCGTCGTACCAACTTGCTAGGCAACTGCTTGTGTTAGAATGAGCTGACCATGCCTCGGCCAGCTGGCTTTTATTCAAAACTGTCAGGGTCACGCGTCATCACCTGATATCTAGAAATCCTCATATCTCTTGAATCCCTGGTCCGATTTACTTGATACTAATTGCATTCTCTTTCTTTTGGCCGTGCCAGTAATCTGATCCCAGTCTCAAGTCTCTACTCCATAGTTAACTATTTAATCAATAAATAGCCTCCACCTCTGCTATTACTCGCTACGTCACTTGACATCCAACTATCGGTAAATTATTTCCAAATGCTTCGAGAAGCAATGTAGCGCGATATTCAAATATCTCAACTTTCAAAAGCGGCTACAGCCTTTCCCTTGATATCTAGGTGTCTGAATCTTGGAATACCCATTCCTAGAGTTGGGCACAATACAGATAGAGGATTTTGATATTCAAAACTTAATTCTTTAAGCATGGTCAATGATTGAGTAATGACCATAGGCATGTGTACCTATACCATTCGAATAAATTATCATCACCAGGACACAAAGCAATTTTGTTTAGTCTTATAGATGATATGTCATGTTGTTTAGAAGCGATAATGTTCATTGGTATTCTTTTTACATTGTTTTTCATGACACAATCCTTATAATCTTGAAAGCTTATACAATTTTTGACAACACCTCTGCTAATACCTTTAATCTTTTTGATTTCTTTACCATTTATGTCTAAAGCATATATTTTAGCTCTAAGTCCAACAAATACTTTAATAATTTGTCCACAAGCCTCGTCTTTAAATTTCCCCAACGTTTTCTTGCTTCATGTAGAGTAACATATGTGATTAGTAGGATAATCAGATGTTTCCAGGTGTTCTAGGAAATCCAACTTGTCTTGATATACATCTTGGGTGTTAACCAAAAAAATGAACGAGTCGGTATCCATATACATAAGTTTAAGATTGTCCATGCCATAATAGGGTAGCAGGACATCATAGTGGTGGGAATACATGAGAGTTTTTGAAATATCTAGTATACACATTCCAATATATATTCGACTTATTGAATACAATGTTTCGTTTAGCCATGTGGAAAGCAGCTAGGTTAGGACCATAAATTTCAAAATATTTGTGAAAAATATAACGAGTGGTCCATAGGAAAGAGCACGTCAGCCCGAGTCCAACGTTATGTCGCATTCCCATGGTTTCGCGAAATATACATAAAAGGTCAGCGTAGCCGAGCGGTTTGTGTTACTGGTTTAGATTGCCACTACTCTCTACTGCTCAGTTTTGGTCCTAGAGACTTGAAATTTATTTTTGGGCTAGAGGGGATCAAGGCCATTGATTTATGTCAAACAAATTTTTTGTAAACTCCTTAGTTTCCAAACTAAAAGAATTTCAAAAATGATTTTTTCTTCAAAATAAAAACTCAAATATTAAAAGTTTTTTATTAAATATAAAGGACATAGAGAGCATTCTTATACGCCCATAGAAAAATTATTAGAATGTTTTTTTTTGAAAAATCGCCTACTTTAACAATTGAGCTTTTGTTGGATTTTGTTCTAGGGACTTGGAACTTGGTTCATAGGTAGAGGGCGAAAGGACCAACAATTAATGTCAAATAAACTTATTTGTATTGTTAATTTTGGAAATATAGCCTACTTTCCAAATATTTTTTGGAAACATTTGAAAAATGCACTATTTTTGGATTGAGGGTGGGGGAAGAGGTGGGTGTAGGAGTTAACATATGGCTTTTTTTAGGATTTTTAGTTTAAACATATAACCGACTCTCCCAATATTTTTGGGAAAAAATTGAAAAAATATACTGTTTTTGGACTAAAAGTGGTATAGAGGTAGGTGTATGAGTTAACATATGACTTTTTTAGGATTTTTGTTCAAACATATAGCCTACTTTCACAATAGTTTTTTTTGAAAAATTGAATAAATACAATTTTTTGAACTCAGAGTGGTATAGAGGTAGGTGTATGAGTTAGGATATGACTTTTTTGGATGTTTAGTTTAAACATATAGCCTACTTTCCCAATATTTTTAGAAAAAAATTGAAAAATACACTGTTTTTAGGACTGAGAGTGTTATAGAGGTAGGTGTATGAGTTAAGATATGACTTTTTCGGATTTTTAGGTTAAACATAGCCTACTTTTCCAATTCAACTTTTAGAAAAATTTTAAAAATATATTGTTTTTGACTACGCGTTGGGATAGAGGTAAGAGTAAAAGTTGATAGTCAATCATAAACCTTAGAGTACTTTGGATCTTTGGAATTTTAATGTGTTGTTGTTGTTGCTTATAAACATGGCTGTAAGCATTTGCTGCTATAAAAAAGGCTGAAATACTTTCCAAGACCAAATAAACAAGTAAGAGCAAATATCAGAGAGCTAATAAAAAACCAACTAAAGTGAACAAAAAGCCGACAAAAGCCAACAAAAGCCACCAAAAGCCGACAAAGCCAACAAGAAAGCCATTAAAAAAAGCCAACAAGAGCCAATACAATTGCGTCATTTAACTTTTTTTTGATACATTATCTAAACAAAGATATATTTGTATTAAACGATAAAGCAAACCCACTGTGTGTATTGTTAGTGGTATGAACAAATATGTTCATTATTGGAAAGTATGCCTGTAGTTCAGTGAGTGTTGATTTCGACCGCTAGGTAGCATGCTGGTAGTTCAGTTAGTGCTCATGTCCACCGCTAGATAGCGGAAACATACTTTGCGTGTCGCATGTGGCTATTTAACAACGTTTTACCGCGTGAAAAACGTGCTTGTATAAGCTTTGTATATAAATTGAATATACAATTAATTTCTAAGTGTTTAGAACTAACATGTATAGCCTTGTGTAGGGAATATAGGGGTCCTTAGCAAGAAAGAGTGTCTAACCACGAGTGTACAGCCTTTTGATATGCAGTAAGTACCTGATAACCTTGAATAGGGTGTAAGAATATATTCAGTTGACTACGACCTTTTACAGTGTTCACATTGTGAAAGACCGTTGAAACAACCAGTCTTTAGCCTTGTCATAAGCAGTAAGCAGCTGTTACCCTTAACTAGGGGTATATTAGAGGACCCTTAGCAAGAATATCACCAGTTGACTATTACCTCTCACGGTGTTCACATCGTGAAAGACTGTCAAAACAACCATTGTACAGCCTTGTACTACACAGTAAGTAGCTCTTGGTCTAGACTATGATATATTAGAGATCCCTTAGCACGAATACAATCAGTTTACTACTACTTGTTACAGTGTTTACATCGTCAAAGGCCGTCTCACTCTCCAATCTACAGCCTTGTCATACGCTGTAAAGAGCTTTTGGTCTAGACTAGGGTATATTAGAGGACCCTTAACAAGAATATCACCAGTTGACTACTACCTCTCACGGTGTTCACATCGTGAAAGACCGTCTCACCGACCAACCTCTAGCCCTGTGATACGCAGTAAGTAGCTGTTTGCAGAAATCAACATTCATGATGGAAGAACCCATTCCTAGCTATATATGCAAAGAGTGTGGAAAGACTCTTCTTCGAGACTATTATAGGAAGCGACATGAAGTATCGTGTGGTGAATTCCATGAGTGGTAGTGGTAGTACATTCAACAATGTATACAACGGACGTCGGCATGAAGAATGTTGTAATGTTGTGTCAGCAACTAAAAGACAAAAAGCAGAGCCTACAAAACATTACCTACTTCCATTGGTCCCAGACAAAAATGGACTTATTGAATATGAGACATCTTTTGAAGGTCGACTTAAATCCTATTTCATACGGTGTGATTCGCGTAAGGATTTAAATTCATACCTTAAAGAGTCCAAACAGCAAATAATACAAGCTGTGGAGAAAGAACTAGCAATGCACAAGTCGATCAAAGTTAATCTGGTGGCTGAATGTAGATTCATTCATACGTCCACTAACGAAATTACAGATCGTGCTTTTAAAACACGAAATCAGGCCCTATTTTTGAAAACGGACGTAAGTAGTTTCTTGGAAACACAATTTACGAAGTTAACTACAGAAATGGAAGAATCTGAGCTAAAATGCAGTAATTGGGCTTTGTTAGCAGTGGAAGGAGTACGATTGAAAATAAATAAGTACAATCCCTTGCGTGGTAGCACGTATATTCCATTACCAGCAGCTATAAAAGCAAGAAAAGCCTGCATTAATCCTGAAACCTTGAAAAATGAAAAGTGTTTTATGTATGCCATTTTAGCATAACTGGTTAAAAAGGATGCCCAACGCATTGGTAAATACAAGGCCCTGGACAACAAGTGTGATTTTTCTGTAATATAATTTCCTACATCGCTAACTGACATTCCCAAATTTGAAAAAGCCAACGATATATCCATCAATGTATTTGGATTGGAACAACACAACAAATTGTTCCCTCTAAAGGTTGTGGATCAAGAGCTGCAAGACCATCGCGACCTACTTCTGCTAAGTTCATCACCCGGACAGAACCACTACGTCTTTATCAAAGATTTTGGTAAACTAGTAAGACATCAGATTACCCACCATGAACGTAAGATATATACGTGTAAACGGTGTTTTACTCACTTTGATAATCAATATGGGCAGCAAGGAATGGAAAACTTGAAAGAACATACAGCTTTGTCTGTCTAGAATGACATTGCTAGGGTTGAAATGCCTATTAAAAACTCAATTGTGAAATTCTTAAATGTGGAAAAAATGCTTAGAATACCTTACGTTATTTATGCAGATTTTGAAAGTATACTCTTAACATATCAAACATGTCTACCCAATCCTGAGGCAAGTTATACAGTGCCATACCAGAGTCATGTTCCTATGAGCTTTGGTATATATGTTAAACCCTCACCTGCTGTGGATCACATAAAGGCAAACCTTAAAAGCCAACCTCTTTCTTATCGTGGGCCTGACGCTGCAGAAAAGTTTATGGACTCTTTGATCACAATAGCTAATGAAATCGATCGCCTTTACAGCTTAAATGTTCCAAAGGCCTTAACTCAGGATCAAGAAGCAGAGTTCCTATGTCCTGAAACCTGTTCTTTGTGTCAAAAACCATTTGCCCAACAGGACTGGAAAGTACGAGACCACTGTCATATTACAGGAGAATACCGAGGAAGTGCTCACAATAACTGTAATTTGAGGTGTAAAACACGTAACCCCGTTCCTGTGTTTCTACATAATATGAGTAGCTACGACGCAAATTTCATTGTAAAGCAATTGGGATGTACTACTGAGAGAGTGGATGTTATCGCTAACTCCAACGAAAAGTACATTTCCTTCACCAAATATGTAGGAAATGTTAAGCTTCGATTTGTGGACACGTTTCGGTTAATGCCAAGCAGTTTGGAAAACTTAGTTTCCAACTAAACATCATACCCTGAAACAGACAAGTACTTTGGGAAAGAAAATGCAACGCTCATGACCCGTAAAGGGGTATTTTGTTATGATTACATTGATTCATGGGAAAAGTTAAGTGAACCGTGTTTACCTCCAAAAGAGGCATTCTTTAACAAATTAAGTCAAGAAGATATTAGTCAAGAAGACTATGAACATGCCAAAAATGTGTGGAATCAGTTCAACATTAAAACTCTAGGGGAATATAGTGACCTCTACCTAACTTCAGATGTACTCTTTCTTGCAGACAGCTTTGAAACGTTTCGAAACAAAACATTAGAAACACATAGAGTGGATGCTGCACACTTCTTTTCTTCACCTGGTTTAAGTTTCGAGGCAATGCTCCTTTACACTGGCATTGAACTGGAATTGCTACAGGATTACGATCAGATTCTTTTAATCGAGTCTGGAATACGTGGAGGCATATGCCAAGTGTCTCATCGGTATGCTGGAGCTAACAATAAATACATGGAAACCTATGATTCTGAGAAACCATCGCAGTTTATTACCTATGATGATGCCAACAACCAATACGGGTGGGCTATGTGTCACTCTCTTCCTTATGGTGGATTTCAATGGGTTTCTCCAGATACTGTTGATCTAGAAGAACTAAAGGAAGACGATCCTGTGGGATACATTCTAGACGTTGATGTTGATTACCCATCTGACCTTCATGATCTACACAACGATTTACCTTTCCTACCAGAGTGTACACAACCTAAGGAATCGTCTCTGAAAAACTAATTCCTCATCGTGGAAATCGAAGGCGATATGTTGTTCACTACATGGCATTAAAACAGGCTTTAGATCATGGAATAAAATTGATAAAAATTCATCGTGTGTTAAAGTTTAAACAAAGACCTTGGCTAAAGGCATACGTTGATTTTAATAACAACCTTCGAAAACAAGCCAAAAATGATTTTGAGAAAATCTGTACAAATTATTTAACAATGCCATTTTTGGAAAAACAATGGAAAATATTCGTAAATGAATAGACATACGTCTTGTGACTGACAGCAAAAAAGCAGAAAAGCTAATAGCAAAGCCTACATTTATCGACAGAACAATTTATGGTCCTAACCTAGCTGCTTTCCACATGGCTAAACGAAACATTGTATTCAATATGCCTATATATATTGGAATGTGTATACTAGATATTTCAAAAACTCTCATGTATTCCCACCACTATGATGTCCTGCTACCCTATTATGGCATGGACAATCTTAAACTTATGTATATGGATACCGACTCGTTCATTTTTTTTGGTTAACACCCAAGATGTATATCAAGACAAGTTGGATTTCCTAGAACACCTGGAAACATCTGATTATCCTACTAATCACATATGTTACTCTACATCAAACAAGAAAACGTTGGGGAAATTTAAAGACGAGGCTTGTGGACAAATTATTAAAGTATTTGTTGGACTTAGAGCTAAAATATATGCTTTAGACATAAATGGTAAAGAAATCAAAAAGATTAAAGGTATTAGCAGAGGTGTTGTCAAAAATTGTATAAGCTTTCAAGATTATAAGGATTGTGTCATGAAAAACAATGTAAAAAGAATACCAATGAACATTATCGCTTCTAAACAACATGACATATCATCTATATGACTAAACAAAATTGCTTTGTGTCCTGGTGATGATAATTTATTCGAATGGTATAGGTACACATGCCTATGGTCATTACTCAATCATTGGCCATGCTTAAAGAGTTGAGTTTTGAATATCAAAATCCTCTATCTGTATATAGCAAATTCATGAAACAAACAATTTAAAAACAATAGCACAACAAAAATTTTAAAAAAAGCAAAGAAAAGAAAGAAAATGGTATTCATATTTAACAATTAAAAATAAAAAATAAAACCAACTCTACAATTTATGACAAAAAAGACAATGTATTATGTGAAAATAGTGTAAATATATTTAAAATGAATAAAAATATTGTATGAACACTGCTTGGACATTTTTAATTACTACCCAACTCTTTTCACTCCTAATGCAAAATGAACTTTGCACATGGACTAAATCAAGAACATGTAAACAACAAAATTGGAAAATCCATGTTTCCATATTGCCAAAATTGAAAATCCATGTTTCCATATCATGAAATTCGAAAACTTAAAACGAATTTTTTTTTAAAACTGAAATGGGAAATTGGGAAATTGACAAATGTGTAAACAACAAAATAAAAATAAAAAAAATAAATAAAAGCTTTTACTTTTTAAAACCTAACTGACTTAGTAATCCTAAGCTGGTTGTGCTTAGCGAACATCTTGCACAGTAGCCACAGTGCATGTGTTAGCTTTACCTTACTCTCTATAAGACTAGCATGAAGATAGTTGTGGGTGCCTTTATATACTTTGGGTGTGTTGATTAGTCTTTGGCCTAGCTTTAAAGGTTAGGTTAGGTAAAGTTAGGTTATGTAGAGTTAGGTGAGGACATGTTTGGTTAGGTAAACTGAGGTTAGGTTAGGTATGTGACCTTGTAGTTTACTCTTTTCGGAAAATCTAAAATGTAAAATCTAAAATCAAAAAATGTACAATCAAAACACTAAAATCTAAAATCTACAATCTAAAATGTAAAATGTCAAAAATGTAAAATCATAATCTAAAAATCTAAAAACTAAAATGAAAACATCAAAAATGTAAAAAGTAGAAAATCGTACAGGAATTAATTTAAATCTTAAAATGAGGTTTTTGGGGGATGGGGTTATGTTAGGTTAGGTTAGGTAAAGTTAGGTTAGGCTATAACTAAGTTTATTATTTGTGGTCTCACATTTGCTCTTACTTTTTTGCTGACACTTTTTGTTCTTACTCTTTACTCTCACTTTTTCTTGTTCTCACTTTTTTGCTAGCACTTTTTGCTCTGATATTTCCTCTTACTTTGAAGTTAGGTTAGGTTGGGTTAGGTTAGGGAAAGTTAGGTTAGGTAAAGTTAGGTTAGGTAAGGTTAGGTAAGGTTATAACTAAGTTAATTATTTGTGTTGTCACATTTGCTCTCACTTTATGCTTATATATTTGCTCCCACTTTTCTGCTCTCACTTTTTGCTCCTACTTTTTGCTCCCACTTTTTGCTCCCACTTTGAAGTTAGGTTAGGTTAGGTTAGGTTAGGTGAGGTTAAATAAAGTTGGATTAGGCTGAATGGCAGAGGTATGAATTAAACCCGTCTTTTCTTACTTTTGCCTTACAAGACTGAGTGTACCCCGTTCCACTCGTGAGACCAGAAATTGAATTTCTTGGCAGAGCCAGGAATCGAACCCGGGCCTCCGCGGTGACATTCAAGATTACTAGCCACTACACCAAGTGGTTGACAATATAAAGCTGGTCTGGATTGCACATGATCAATCAATAATTACCTAATAATAATAATAATAATAATAAATATTCCATTTAGCAACTACACGGCAGACCTCCTCATGGCGCGGCGGCCATCTTACCCATTAGCCACTGCGCCCGCTCTGACTGACCCCTCCATAAGAAAAACATAGGGCTGGTTGCGCGCGGCGGCCATCTTGCCCATTAGCCCCTGCGCCAGAACCGCCTTATTTATCCTACTAACGTTGTTGTGGAAACCATAGCCAAGGCGTAGGCCTATACACCCGGAAACGACAGTTTCCTCTAAATGCAACTAGCTGTTCATCAATGTGGTTGGTTTGTATGCATTCTTGCAATTGATCACGAACATCTTCAAGATTTCTCTAAAAGCAGCTAGTTTGTCAACAGATTTTCTTTCATCTCAGTTGTGTACGTTATCAATTCTCAAACAACGTAAAAGAAATCGATACATCTTTCCGCTCATGGTTAGGCTACATAAACAGCCTCTACTTCCGTGCCGTGTGAATAATCCCGCATTCCAAGTACATTTCTTCGTCTAGCCTTCAAAGCCCGAGCAAGGTATAATATACCAATCAATGCACGAATTTCTCGGGACTCAGTGGGCCTGACATCCCGTTCTCGGACAATCTGACAGCGAATTTTAATTATATAAATGTCAGTTAGTACAATCAAGTATTTTTTACCATTTTATCATCAATAAAACACTACTGTAAAGCCGCTTCTGGAGAGATAGCATTTTTTGCAGACCCTTGAGGTCCTGGGCGATGAAAAATTGACATAATGTTATGTCTAGGTGTACGAGAAGTCTGGAAAAATTGAGGTTCCAAGTACCACCTTGATGTGCGATCTTTTCCCAAATAAAACTCTGGGTTGACGAAAGGGATAGGAGGGACTGCTTCTTCTACCACTTCTATTTCCTCAGCGTCGTCAGGAATATCAGCCGGGCCTTCTTCTGCATTGATTTCATTTTCTCTACTCTCTATGTGGTATTCCAAGTGGTCTTCTTCTCGTTCATCTTCATCCTCTATACCTAGAACACTCTCGATATCCTCAGTCTGATCTAGCCAACGGCATACCCTGATCACGGTCACTTTCACTTGTCATTATTGTTTTCACGCATAAACTAATTCAATTAAATCGTTATGCGTTCGAAACTATGAAATAAAAGAAAAAAATACCTCAGCAATATCCGAGAAAACTGTAACACCATTGGGCCTGCGGAGGACAGATGTTCTCCACTACTGCACAGCGCAGATAAACACGAGGTGACGGCGACAACTAGCGAGCATAAAAGCTGACAATGCACTGACGGGTTGAGGGCGAGTAGGGAGAAAGGTATATGGCCGCTCAATGGCACGAGTGTTGCCAACCCTTGTAGTCACGCAAAACAAAATCACTGGAGGACACCTGTACTGTGAACTCCGCGCGCCCACTGGAGTGTTTTAACGATCGTCAGTATTATGAAGCATTGTGAAATCTTATGAACAAAGCTAAATTCTAACATAAACGTTTAAAGCAATATCATTTTGAATAAAAATACTGTAATAGATTAATAGACATATTTAGCTGTATGTTTCCTTTGAGAACCTTGATGATCGCTTGGGATTTCTCCATTACAATTTTCCCAAGTGTTTGCGCTACAATTGCAGTTTCAAACTTCAAGGCCTCAAAGGTAAGCCCAGATGACAGAAAACGTAAGGTAGCAAACAGTATTTGTTTGGGTGATATAGGGTCTCTCATGGCAGTGGTTTCCTTTTCTATTAAAGGGGTGAACAAATCTAATAGTTCACCAAAGTTAGCTGGGCACATATGTAAATAGTTCTGGTAGTCGAGCGGCGCAGACACTTGCTGTTCTTTTAGGAGATTTTCGTGGCTTAAATCATGTCTCTTTCTCAACCACTCCTTCATCCAGATGCCACGTCCCCTTCTCCGTTTATTGCGTTTACTAATTTTGTTACTATTTCCACCGGAAGCACACGCAATTATAATAGCTACACAAGGCGCTTCGGACAACTTCACATCACAGTACAATCGAACAACTAATGTTTGCGCAAATCTGTTGCAGGGTGTGTGGGCTGTGCGTGCGTGTTGTGCAACAGAAGTTTGCGCAAATTGTTTGATCGTGTATGGGGCGCTTATGAGTGTAAGATTTCTTTTGTTTACTTTTCGACTTCGCAGGCGACTGAAACGACAATGAAAATGAATGTTTGTTAGCGAGATATCGCAGGTTCGAGAGAGGTCTTGTCTGGAAGATTATTGAAGCTTATTTTGAAGTAAAGCGAATGCATTGTATTAGACATGGTATAATTACAGTCATTATTACAGAGTAATTAAATCTGATTTTCATGTTCACGAGTGAACAGGTATTCTTTCAAGCATTAGATTTGAGTCCATGATTGGGAGAATTGTGTAAATTAGTGTATCATGTTATTGAGCTATCTAGCAGTGAACACTATAAGGGAGGCTTTGTTGTTCGTGTTTTTGAGTTGATATGATATTTTTGCCAGCGACACTGAACGCTTTTGACTTGTCGACTTATGAGAGAGGCTAACGAGCCACCATGTGTTATTGACACGCACTTTAGGGTGCACATGAGTTGAGTGAACGGAGATTCACAGGTTATTGGGGGTATTATTAGTTGTTTTCTCCCTCACAGGTAGCTACACTGGACAAGTTTAATGGTCACTTAAAGTTACAATGATACTTTTAGGAACGAAGACAAATTAAATCAGAAACTAATAATAATAATATGACAGGATTTTCTTTTCTATAACGAAATGTGAACTAAATAATTATGAAATCTAATCATAATGAAACGCTATACTTAAATTTATTTATATTAGATATCACTGCTATAAGCTGCTTGATAGTTATTCCTTTCATGTTTCTTGTATCTTAGACAACTAGATCAAAAAAGTGTTGAGTGAAAAATGTCGGAAGATGTGTTGCGTATTTTATTTATGGGTCCTGTGTGACCGATAACTTAGAGCTTGCGATGTTCGACTATTTTAAATACATTCTTGAAATTTCCCAATTTTGAGACGAGATAATTTGAAAACTCGGTCGTTAATTGATAATGCAACGTGAGTCGAGACGGTCCGTCATAGCAGTTGCCGACATCATTTTTCCTCCTTACACTCGTGACCATTTCTACTCAAAGAGCGTGAAATTTGTAGCAGGCAGGAGCGTCAATTGCGCTAATTTTAGGAGGGTATTACCAATGTTATTCAATTGTGTTGTATAACTATTTGTACTTTTTTATTGCGTCAGGACGAGAATATGCCTAGATTTTGTGTTCTTATTTTTCTTTGATAAACGCTTCTCGTTTATTTTTAATTTAACGTCAGATAAGAATAGCTTAGGTTTAATGTAAAATTAAATGTTGGAGAGAATACCATCATAGCTTAGCTATCATTATTGTGCCAAAGATTAACGCAATTATACTCTTTCATTTTAAACAAGTAGGTATTTTGCTCTTAGTAGTTTATTCTTTTTTTAACCGATTTTGTGGATAGGACTTCGAGAGGCTTAAGATGGGCATCAGATAGGAGACATTATTATTTCTTTTCCAACACAGATTACATTCTGACTAACCGATTTTTACCTCTGGGGATCTGCTTCTTTTATCAATAAATTTAGAGTGATTATAACATAAGCCTGGCCTCTTTCTTTCATGGTTTGACTTTTCTTTGTGGATGTATTGCTCTAGGCTGGTCAAACATTAGAACTACTCTGCTAATCCCGACACCCTAGAGTGCAGTTTCTTGTGCTGGGCCAGTCAACGAATGCATTCTTCCACCCAGGGTTGTGTGTTGGTTAGAGGAGGGTCTTGGGAGGACTGTTTAAGACCAGCAGTCCCCAAAACTCTCGTCTGACGGGAACAATATACACCCAAGTACACGGGTCTAAATGACCACGATGTCCAAGTCCCTCAAATTAAACAACAACTACTGTAACACTTCACGGAATGATCCACAAAGAAGCGGCATTGTTAAATGAAACGTAGACTTATAAGTTATAAGCAAGAAGAATTAAGAAAGCTACCTTTCGACTGCAATTTCTTATCTTCAAGAGCTGTTAGATAATTGCCTTGATCACGAACGAAAGCTTTCTCATTTATCTTAGTGATGGCTCAAAACGTTAGCCTTCTTACCACTTCAAAACAAATTAGTTTAATGGGCATGTTTGATACAATTCTTTCGAGTGGTCGTCCACGGTCGATTTCCTTGTTATATTTGTGTTATATTTTCATCATATAACAAATTGACATATGACATCACCTTTTGTCCGTGTGTGTGTGTATGGGTATGCATATACGTCTGTTCTGTGTGCGTGTGTCCCCCTATTCAAATCTAAACAGATGGAGCGATTTCAATGAAACTCGGCAAAGACCTTGACGACCTAGACTATGCCTTTCAAATTTTAATACGTTTCATCAATCCATCATGGTGGCCGCGCGAAAGACCTTAACAACATTCGATATCTCCAAAACTGTTATTGATATGACCCTGATCATTTGCATGTTGATAGAGAATACTGAGATACGTTCACCTATGTGACTTTTAAATTCCTATTAAGTACAAAACCAACCTAGCAGCCAAGAGAATTTAAAGTACTTGCATGGAATGTTCCCGCGATTTAGTCATCTGTGCGCTGTTAAACTTAGTACAGTTAATCTTTACACAAGATTTAATCTACTGTTATCTAATTTTATTCAGCTGTTTTCATAAACTGACAGCCAACACATTAATCTCCATCTACTGGTATATAAATCTATGGCCTACATTTAAAACCATCCAAAAATGCAATCATCTGAAATAATTCACCGTTTCTCAATATCTACGATTCTATCACTGCAATCAAACTGGAATTTTGTATGTTCATAGGGGCCATTAACATTAATTCACCTATGGAACTTTCAAGGACTTGATGAGCACAAAGCCAACATTGCGGTGGCGCGAAATGTTAATATTTTAATGGATATCTCTCGCGAATTTAACATCCGAGCAGTGTGAAATTTAGCACGGTATATCTTCATGCAAGGCTTATTATACCAGGTGAGTCAGCCGCCCCTTATTTTTTTAGTTTTCGGCCACACTTCCAACGTCTGATGCCAATATGGTCGACAGTTCCCCGTCTTAGGCCAAGCCACAATGACCCTAAACGACTTTACATGATTTATGACGACATGGAAGCAAGACCTTTACAAAAACATGTGTGCGACAAGTGATAATTCAAAGCATCAAACTGTCGTACGCGCATGTAAAAAGAACATGCCGATGATACGGTTTCAGTTGGATACGAAATTGATGCTAGGTACGGTGGCTTACTGATAAAAAAACGTGAATGAACCTTCGAAGCGGAAATCAGTATCACATATCACACGCTTTCAGGCAAGCCGAAGGGACAAGTAGGCTTGGAGCAATGGTCGAAGTGCATAGAAGATAAACGCCCTGATTTTGGGAGCTGGGTTCAAATCTCACCAACGCTAAATAGTTTTATGCACAATTTAAGCTTTGGGAATAATATACAAGGGCATTCGTGCCACATTTGACTAATAGCATGCGGTGTTTATTTAGGGTTTAATGTGTACAGGCTTGACATAGTGTGCAGCCTAAAAGCGCTGGTTATTTCATCGCCATGTTCTTGTATTTGATCCCCCAGGGGCTTACATCTGGTAGGACGTGGGTTGGCGACCACCGGACCCCAGCTGAGTCTGGCATTGCTTCGACTTGCATGTGCCGGTCTCATCTCCGTCTTCTTTCCTGTCGACCTCTCTTGGTCAACTCTTGTTCTCTTCCGACCCCCGACGATAGGGTATCCGAGGCCTAGCACCACGGCTATTTGTCCCTTCAGATTGCCTGAAAGCGTATGATATGTGATGCTGCTTTCCGCTTCGAAGGTTCGTTCACGTTTTTTATCAGTAAGCCACCGTAACCTAGCGTCAATTTCGTATCCAACTGAAAACGTATCATCGGCATGTTCTTTGTACATGCGCGTATGACAGATTGATGCTTTGAATTATCACTTGTCGCACATATGTTTTTGTAAAGGTCTTGCTTCGATGTCGTCATAAATCTTGTAAAGTCGTTTAGGGTCATTGTGGCTTGGCTACAGACGGGGAACTGTCGACCATACTGGCATCAGACGTTGGAAGTGTGGCCGAAAACTAAAAAAATAAGGAGCGGCTGACTCATCTGTTATACTACACTGTATGTTATGTTTGCTAGTTCATATTTATGTTACGTTTAAGAAATGGAGCTATGATGGCTGCATTATTGGTCTTCGTAATATTCATAGCATACTTTTTTAGTACCAGCCGCGGTGGTCGAGAGCACTGACTCGCTACCTCACTTGTCGTTGGCATCGAGAGAGCATGGGGTCAAATCTCACCTCTGCAGTCCTGAAAATGGTTTTCGTGGTTATCCCATTTTCACCACCAGGCGAATGCTGGGACGGTTCCTTTCAGAATGTGCATGGACTACTTCGTTCCAAAATCCTTTCCCTGACCTTTCCTTAATTAGACCCAAGTTAGAGATTGGTCTGTCACCATCCCCAGTTGTATCTGCTGACAAAATGTGTTCAGTTCCCAGACACCGCCCTTGCGATGGTAGATGAATGATCCCTCACAGAGTCCGTGGGTGAAGCCAAGCTGGGAGGATAAGCGATTTAAAAACACTTTTTATAGCAATTGACAACAATGAAAGTTGTTTTCTCGCGCAATTTTTTCATTAGTTCCTTCCTATGGATGTTATTTAGTTGTGTGACGAGTTATTTGAATTTCAAAGGTTATTTCTTAAACAACTACTTGTTAAATTTAAAACACCATTGTTAAGAGTAAGCAATGACATTATGGTACTGTATATATTACTAGAGTTAGCGCAAGTGTTGAAAGCAGCCTACGCTACGAGGAAAGGCTTAGATGGAGATGAATGGAATGTTGTGTGTAGCAGCGCCGTCGAAAGCATCGCATCGGAGAGATGGTGTAGCACGGGAGCTAACAGACAGACACAAGTCGGCTGTGACACTCCTGATCCCACTGCGCCGTGGGATAGCCTCTTGGAGCATGCGTAGTGAAGTCCTTTAGAAAAAGGGGACCAGAAATCCAGATATGTTCTCGCTAGTCAGGAACTATAAACAACAGACTGATCATAACTGCAAACGGCCAAATAAACTAACACACAAACACGGAGTTGTTGGAAGTGAATGACACTCAATTAAGCCTACCTGACCCAGGTGAGTGGATTGAGAAAATATAGAAAATACGAAAACACCTGCTACAAATCCTGCTGTACGTGCCATTGCCTGTATTGCCTAGCCTATAGTAGGAAAACAATATGTACGATGCGAAAGGAGGGGCAACTTGGAAGGAAGGTCACAAACATGACGTAACTGCTAACCTCGAGATCACGAGCCACGGAGCTCCTTCGTACGTAGAATCCGAACTACATGACGGAATATTTCACTTGGAAAGTCTCACATGCATTGGGCGGGAATTGCTTTGGTGTGAGGCATCATCACACCCCATCTCCTTTTGAAGAAAGTTGAGCGAGCAAAATTACCGTAAGTCACTTAGTAATGCGCCTCCGTGGCTTAGGCGTCAGCACGCCGGCCTCACACCGCTGAGTCCGTGATTCAAATCCCGGTCACTCCATGTGAGATTTGTGCTGGACAAAGCTGAGGCAGACAGGTTTTTCTCCGGGTACTCCGGTTTTCCCTGTCGCAAATTTCATTTCAGTAACACTCTCCACTGTCATTTCACTTCATCTGTCATTCATTTAATCATTGCCCCAGGGGAGTGCGACAGGCTTCGGCAGCCGGCACAGTTCATATCCTCGCCGCTAATTGGGGGCTTCATTCATTCCATTCCCTGACCCGGTCGGTCGACTGGAAGCAGGCTGTGGATTTTTCATTTTTCACTTAGTAAATTAATTGCACATGTTAAAATGCCGATTCTGTCTGTTCATAATTGTTCAACAGTCAGTCAGTACAGGCGTATCTCTGGCTAGAGGCCGATAGCCCCTTCAAAGAACAATTAGTATAATGTTCATCATTGTCCGTTGGAGGAAAACTCTGTACCATATTGCTGAGTTCATAATAATGGAACTCATAGGGGAAGAGCTAAAAAAGAGATTAACATTTAAGAAATTGGATTATCACTCACCATTCCCATTTGCTGGGCTGGCGTAGAAACTCAATTGTAAGCTTGTCAAATAATAATTCATAATTTCTTAAATTTTCAAAACTTCTTGACCATATTCTTAAATTAAGCATTACACATAAACACTAAATATAATATGAAGGCCTGTGTTTAGTTACTAAATATTAGAACTGTCATGTTTGGGATTTCTTTCAATCAGTTACCTAATTCTCGGACAGACAGTTCCAAACGAATCCTTTGTTTTCTTTTAACAATTAGTATGGCTGAAAAGTCTGATTCACATAAATGTGGTGGAATAGCAAAGAATATATCTCATTGACTTATCATGCAGTCAGGGATATTCAGTTTTCATTTTTATCCAAAATGTTGATCTTATTGTCAGACTTACAAATGTACCCCTTTCATTCATTCATGCATCCATTCATTCATTCGCAATTGGGGATATGTCCCCCGGTGACAAATCCTGCACCTTGTATGATGATAATTCGTAAAGTTTCACAGCCAGGCCATTGGTTTCATTCAACAAACTGATCTGTAATCCACATATTGTGTTTCTGGGCTCGTCATGCTCTGGATAATACTTTTCGCCAGAAAAATATAATCTGTTCAAATTATTTGTGTTGTTGTTGTGTGAGTCTTCAGTCTTTGGACTGGTTTGATGCAGCTCTCCATGACTCCCGACCTGAGCTAATAGTTTCATCTTTACATAACTTCCACACCCTACGTCCGAGGCAATCTGTTTAACACATTCTAACGTTGTCTACCCCTACAGCTATTGTCCTCGACCCTTCCTTCCATAACTAAGCTTGCTATTCCTGGGTGTCTTAGTATGTGTCCTACCAACCTATCTCTTCTCTTCATTAGCAGTCGCCAGAAACATCTCTCCTCTCCCACTAGTCTTAATACCTCTTCGCTTGTAACTCTATCTACCCATCCGATTTTCATCATTCTCCTGTAACACAACATTTCAAACACTTCAATTCTCCTCTTTTCTGCTGCACCAATAGTCCAAGTTTCACTTCCATATAGTGCCACGCTCCAGACAAAGGCCTTCAAAAATTACTTCCTAACACCTAAATCTACAGTATATTCGATGTCAACAGATTCCTTTTCTGTGGAAATGCTTTTCTTGCCTGAGCTAACCTACTTTTTATATCCTCTTTGCTTCGTCCATTACTGGTTATTTTGCTTCCTAAGTAACAGAAGTCTTCTACTTCTTTAGTGTTTCACCTGCCAAATTGATGTCCATAGAGGATCCTGTTTTATTTCGGCTGCATTCCAATATTTTTGTTTTACATTTATTAATTTTCATCGTGAATTCTTTCCCCAAGACGGAGTCCATATCATTCAAAAACTCATTGAAATCCTCAGGCGTGTCGGCCAAGATGACTATGTCATCGGCAAATCTCAGAGTTGAAATTATTTCTCCTTGAATATTCACTCCAACTTTAAATTTTTCTACAATTTCCTTCATTGCTTGTTCAATGTAAAGATTGAAAAGTATGGGCGATAAGTTGCAGCCTTGCCTTACACCTTTCTGAATACCAGCTTCTCTCTCATGTCCTTCAGCTCGAATGACTGCTGTCTGGTTTCTGTATAGACTGTAGATCACCCTCCTATCCCTGTACTTTATTCCAATCTTTTTCAAAATGCCAAACAATTTAGTCCAATCAACGTTATCAAAAGCCTTTTCTAAGTCTACAAATGCCATGAACGTTCTCTTATCTTTCCTTATTCTTCCTTTCAAAATCAGCCTAAGACTTAGTACAGCTTCTGTGATATTGCCTGAAAGTGACTTCCAGAATTATTCGTCTATTTCCTCAATTTAATCCGAATACAGTAAGACTCAAACATTGTATACCTTCTTAATAATGTCATGTGTATCATGAGCTTGAGTTTCCACTTAAATATTTCTATTGTATTCCGTGCATTGAACACTTTCATTTATGGACACTGGAGTTTAAAATTAAACTCATTTATGCGAGGGAATATATCACTGCGATAAATTACTTTGCCTAACCGTGTCCTGAAAATGTTGCAACAAGTCACTGTTCTTGCTAATCAAAAATAGTAATAAAAACAACGTGGTGTAGTGGCTAACATTCTTGGCTGTCACCACGGAGGCCCGGGTTCGATTCCCGACTCATCAAATAAATTCAATTCTGATCTGAGGTCTGCAACGGGGTATACAAAGCCTCGTGACGCAAAACTGAGAATAGTCGGGTTCAATTCCTACCTCAGCCATCCTGGAAATGGTTATCCGTGGGTTTCCACTTCTATTCCCGCCAAATGCTGGGATGGTACTGTACCCGTATTACCTACCAACAACTTGTTGAAATTCCACGATGGCAGCTGGATCGTAGAATCTGGAAATCCCCGGCTAGAAAAACCCCCAGTTCCTACCAACAAGTGAAGGGGATAATAGGGCACAAGTCATTCCTAACAAAGGTGGCATTAACTATGACCATGGCGAAAAAGAAAATTGCTCAGAGAACACGAGAATCACGTAAGAACTTAATCTCCGGAGTGTGAGAAACTCCAGAAATACCCACCAATGGCCTTCTTAACGCGACCTTCTATCACCTCTATAAAGCATCACACCGAAAGGTTAAAATGAAATATCAAGATTCATTAACAAAACGACATTACGACCCAGGCAATGTCCAAAAACAACGAAGAAAAAACATACCCTCACAGAAATACGCATCATAATCATATATGCCACAAATGCAGTAAAATGTCCCCATGGACCAGACAGCAAAATACCCTATTCAAATGTACATGATTAAATATACACAATGATGTTCCAATAACAATCAAGAAAAAAACCTATCGGATCATCTAATCAGTCATTCCACATTTAAAGTTTTCGCATGGAAACATAATTATTACCCTTATATACAAATATACAACATTAACTATGCACCCTTAAGTGCATTCGCAAAAAGACTTTTTTTAATCTGACACCTTCGAAGTGTGCTTTAATCGTAGTTTTCTCGTGAAGTATTTATTGGTCAAATACTAGTTTATTCGACCAAGCTTTTAAGTTAAGAAGAATTATTATGCCTTTTTAACATCATCCCTAGAACAGTTACTTGGGGATGACTAGATACATTTAGTAGGCATAGCTATCAGAATTACAATGTTGGAATCATAAAAATCCTCCAACCAACAATTATCAATACGAGCTTTGAAATTCATCGTCATTAATTAACATAGCATTACTGTGGAATTTAACTGAGATACGGTTCGAATTGTTTAAGTCAAACGTGACATCGACGTTTCCATTCATTAAAGGATTATACCAACAACATTCCATAGGATATTCCTTTGAATATCTTCATAATACATCTGGCTCTCAATAGCACAACAAAATACACACGTACTTCTGTAAGCACTTAACTCATTATTACATGTTTACCTCCACAGATGCTTGCATTCAATTATCACCCTCATGGTGATCGATAAATTATATTACTCATATCTGATTACAGCTTATGTTTCGCACATAATATTGTGTCGTTCAAATTATACAATGTCATTACACTCCATTTCAAATCATTAAGTATGGGTTCAAAAATACATTCCACTGGAGTTGAATAACCTTGCCTTAAAAAAGTACAATCGTTGTCACGTATAATTAACAAAGATACGCCTCCACTTTAAATTGTTCCTGGGAATAGCGTCGAAAAGACTGAATGTTCTTTCTGAAGTATTCTAATGCCATCAACATGCGTAGTAAATTCGTGTGAATAAATCCTCCAATGATGGAGCTAAAGAATATCCTACATGAGGTATCGAAAAAGAAGTAAAATTTATCAAGCTAAACTAGATCCATCTCCCCTCAAATGATCTCAAAAATGTCAGCAATGATCCTACACCATGGATACAGATAACAACAGAGGTTAGCGACTGTTGATCCATTAGAAATCAATGCTGGCATATATCCTTCATAAGAGCAAAATAATGTTCCTAATATAAGCGAAGGATCAAACTTCTCACCAAAAATATACTCTAAAAACAACAAATTCATGATAACAAAATTCGTGGACAACTTCATAATACGTAACTCTCGAACATAAAAGTAGTGCGAAGCTCAACTTCAAACGTAGCTCGAATCGAAATTCAAAAATCCTGATAATGTCCAAAAATAACATCAACAGATATTTATCAAACTTTCAATAAATATGTGTAACGCATTTCTTCCCCTAAATGGTCCTCTTCCCTACATTTAACACGTTTCTAATGAAATAATTTAATTTACGAAATATTAACCTTAAATGTATACCAACAATCAAAATTGAATAATGGTTGCACTCGTTTTTCGAGCCAAAATCTGATCGAGGATGGGGCCAGTCATGAAAAAGACAGCATGCCTATACTCCACCTCTCAATCGTGCTACTGAAAACGATTAATGGCAGTTATGGTAACATTAGAATGTCCAAGCTTTACCACTAACGATAAGACTGGCTTCTGTCTACCTTTGATGATTCTAGCAGACAGAAAATATAGCATTTACATGCCCTGACATCAAATCCTATCGGATACTGAGGTGCAGTATGAATTATTCAGGTCTCCGGAACTCGAACTCGGGAACACCACTCCTCATTCCCCTGGCTCAGGACTGCCATCTGGATTACCCCACCACAGCATAAATGGTCTACTTCGTCCCCATGTACGTACCATCGCGCCCATAGGAAGTAAATCATCTCACAATAGTGCATCGACACTCGAATGAAACCGAAAAGTAAGTCCATCTTCACCGTGATTGTAATAAAGCAAAGCTTCATATCCGACACGGTATCAGCTGTTTAATACGCCACTAGAATGTGTAGACGGCAGTATCGGCTCTTTCGAAATGTATGTTGCAATGCTTAGTATGTAAGTACTATCCATGTTTATCGTTTAACCTGCCATAGTTATCAGTTCAAAACTCATAGCATATATTCCTCCCGACGTTCTATCATTAAGTGTGACGTGGAATAAGAGGAAGGTATATTGTATATGTCCGTTTGACGAAACTGTGTTACAGAATACGGTCACAGTAAGAATTATTATCTTGAAATGTATAATAACTAGTTCTTTGAACTGTAGCAGTTACAAGTATTGCTACTATAGATATCACTCCGCGTGATTAATGTCTCAATGTCTATGTTCCTGCGTGTGAACTTAACGTAATATTGACTTGAAAAAAAATCAAAGTTCTACCCCGCTGTGCTGTGATAATATCCACAAGCATGTGAGACATTCTGAGTCCCTTCGTCACTTGGAACTTGTTCGACGAGTATATGTATAAGCACTTAACACGGACGTACTGGTCACTCGTCACTCCCGAGGTTCGAAGTATATTCAAACGAGACGTAATTGGATCTGTCTTCTCCTGCCTGGCAGCGGATTGCAAGAAACCTCTGTTTTCCCCACTCCAACGTGGCAGATATCGATGTTAATCGCACTGGTGCATGATAAATACAACTCAGGTAATCTACAGTGCTTATATCCATGAAAATACAGTGCATTAGCATTAACACCATGCTACATTGTGGTAACATCTTGTACACGGCATAGTGCATATAGAGTTCCCAATTCTTTACATTATATAAAAATTTGTTTCAGGCGGGCGGTTCGATAAAATGTGTCAACATTATCGATCCCTGGTAGCATCACTTCAAGTGTACCTTGCTTCGTGCATGCTCGGGGGATGAACCTTGGTGTTCGGCGAGCTTCGGTAGTACCGCTCGGCGAAGTATCAGCTATTAGTTACATAATATGAGGCTGGCTGGCTGACTTGCTCTCCCCAAGATGGAATGTCGCGCTGAAAATATACCGTCCTCCGGACAATGGAATAACGGTACAGTACCTAACGTAAAGCCACGACCGCTTCCTACCTAAATCCTACCTCAGTTACAAGCAAACACACTAGTAAAGGCACCAAAGTGGCACAGGTTATCAGACAAATTCTAACCACACCCTAGTACATGGGGCTAAATGACCACGATGTTGCAATGCCCCTAAATAATCATCAACAACAAGAGTCTTTTCCCCAAGACAGCCAATGAACTTCTGAATATAAGAGAAGTTTGTATTGGAACTTCATCACACAAAACATTTTCCAGCCATGTGTTAAAATCACTAGGTTTTACGGTTGATAATTTTAACTTGCTGAGTAAGAACGTCATTCATGCCTAGTGCAATATTTCTCAAGGCCGGAATTTGCTAATTTATAAATGACACCAAAATGGCCTTATCTTTAGTAATGCGTGCTAGATGCGGACAATCCTAATTGATACCCTTTTGGTGCTAGTTGCGGACATTTCCTGCACCACACCAACGATCCGTGCTAGTTGCTACCAATTAGCGGCCGGAAATATTAAACATTAGTTGTGTGGTTAATTCTTAACGCATCCTCTTTCTGCAAAGTGACTTCGCCACCCCACCTGTGTCTCGGGCACATTTGGAATGCACAGATAAGGAGTATTTCCAGTGACTTCATTGCTGTTGCTAGTTTTATAATGCACCCTTACATTTCACACGCCGCTCCTGAACACACACCTTGTGGATAACATTTCCAGTTTTGCGATGCTGCCGGTATCGGTACCTTTCAAAAATTAGGGAAGGCTTCTCTTTAGTTGAGAGAATAAATCCCATTACTGTGCGATGTTGCGATTTGGAACAGAGACGAGCTACTGGCATGAGCCTTTAGAACATTTAACCTTCCAGGAATTCCCAGGGGATAACCCAAGAGCCTTGTCCGCAATTAGCACCATATAATCATGACCTCCATACCTTTTCCCAAATCGCACGATACCAATTTTAGTGGCCAGTCCTGAGTTTCTGCCAGTCAATCAGAGGGCAGTACAAATTCCAACGTATTTAATACTTAGCGGTGCCCATCCTGAATCATCGATTAAAAATACTAACCCTCCCCTCTCTGCTCAGTAGGGAATACCTTATTGGGGAAGCTATCTATACACCTTACAATCTAATAATAATTACCTAATAATAAAATGTATCAGTTTTGTCCTTTTGCCAAAATCTAAAAATATAAATGAACCATGGAAAAATAAAGGATATGCCATGCAATAATTTAAATCCACAGCCAAGTCTCGGCGATTATGGGTCCGCAAAATCTCGGGTCAATGAACTTGTAGTTTGGTCTTTAGACAACAACTAAAAATGAAAAGGAAAAATAACAAGTAGTTCCGTGAAGAACTATACAGCCTATTTTCATAAATCCTACTTATGTTAATTGCCTCTATCAACATACAAAATTTCAGTTTGATTGCTGTAATAGATTCGCAGATATTGAGAACCGACTAAATATTGCGGATGGTCGCCATGTTGGATTTTTGTATATGTTGGTCTTAGAGTTATGTACTGTTACATGAAGATTATTGTGTACGTGTAGTATTCAAATTTCAATCGCATGATTAGGACACAAGAAGTAAAAACATGATTTTAAAATATTGCACACCTGCCATCTTGTGGTTATGGAAACAATTGAAAAAAAATATATGCCAGTAGATTAACATTTGTATAGGGATTTACTGTATCAAGTGTCACTGCACTCGGATGGTTAAAATACGAGAAACGACCATGTGAATATTTATACTTCGCGTCGCCGCCATGTTGGATTTGTGATCTCCAGGTTATTGAAAGTCCTATAGGTGAACTTATGTTCATAGCCCCTATGAACGTTAAAAATTCAGTTTGATTGCTGTAATAGACTAGTAGATATCGAGATCCATCAAAATATTTCGGATTGCTATATGTACTGTATAGTCCATAGAGTCATGTACCATTAAAGGAAAATTATTGCGTAGGTTCATTATTCAAACTTTCACTTCGATCGCATGATTACGACACAAGAAATAAAAACTCAATTTTAAAATTCGAACAGCCGCTATATTGAGGTTATGTAAACAATGGAACTAAATTAGATACCAGTGCATTACAATGTGTATAAACATTTCCTGTACCAAGTTTCATTGCGTTTGGATCATTAAATAGCGAGAAAAATCAATTTAAAATGCTCAACTTCGCTTGGCCGCCATCGTTTTGTAGTTAACCGGTTTTTGAAAGTCTTATAGATCTCCGTGCAAAATTTCAGGGTGATACCGCTAATAGTTTCAGAGATATAGAATGCCGGTGAAATATTTCGCACAGCCGCCATCTTGAGATTATGTAATCAATTGAAAGAAGTTAGATGTCGGTGCATTACAATGTGTATAAACATATACGGTACTGTACAAAGTAATATTGCGTTTGTTGGTTAAATCGCGAGATACGTCTATTTAAGAGTCGCAAATTCGCTTGGCTGCCATGTTGGTTTTGTAGTTACCAGGTTTTCAAAAGTCACATAGGTGAACTTCTAGTAGTTCCTTTACCGCCGTAAAATATTCCAGGGTGATATCGGTAATAGTTTCGGAGATATTGAATGCTGGTGAAATATTTCGCACAGCCGCCATGTTGGATTGGTGAGACGTAACAAAATTTGAAGGGCACGGTCGAGGTCGTCCGGAATGGTGCTATGAACTTATCGAGTTTCATTGAAATCGCTCCAGCGGTTTAGAAGGTATTAGGGAGGACACACACCATCACACGCACACACAGACAGACACACGGACAAAAGGTGATCTCATAAGCCTATTTTTTTTTTCATAAATGAAAATAGGCTAAAAATTAAATTAATAATAAAAAGAATCAACATTTATAAAGTGGGGAAACCCAAAATTTTCTAAATATGTTGTTGGGCTCTTTGGCAAAATTTGTAAAAATAAATAATCCACGCTGTAAAGGGCTTAATGTCGGGTAAAATGAGCTCCCTCACAACTTTCTACCATTATTAATTTCGAAAATCTCAGGTTAATGACCTACTAGTTTTGGGTCCCTTGGTAAAATCTGGAATAATAAATAATCTTTACGAAAGGGGACTTAATTTCGAGTATCATGAGCCGTGACACGACCGTTTCCGATTAATCGTTCGGGAGATATCGGCTATTTAAAACAACTGCTGACGGGGTGATTTTAGATTCTCCTAGGCTCACTGCTCTGGGACGGTTCCTTTCAACAGATCCACGGACAACTTCCTTCCAAAATACCACCCCTGGCCCTTCTTTTATTAGACCCAAGTTAGCGGTCAACTTGGCGATCGGCCTGTCACCATTTCCAGTTTTATCTTTTTACAAAATTAGTTCAGGAATGATCCCTCGCAGAGTTCGTGGGTGAAGACGAGCTGGAGGGTTAAGCAATTAAGAAGATTTTTTTATTTTAACAAATGTTTAAAAATAACTGACATGCCATAGTATAAAGGTGAAACAGAATAATTAGTGTGTCATTTGATATTGGACTACTTGAATGTGTAATTGATGTTCAATGTGACAAAGTGGTTTTAATCAGGTGTACATATTGTTCAAATCCACTCGACATTGGCCATATAATTTTATTGATATCCCACTTGAGCACTTTGCATGAAGTGTCAGGTACATAGAAAATAGTTTATCAATATTATTTTTCGTGGTGGAACATTGAGATATAATTCACCTAGAAAGCAGTTTGTTGTTAAGCTAGTTTACTTATTTTAAGGACTGTTAATGGAAAATGAGGTAACATAGTAATCACATTGACATGGGCTGTGTGTTTGTGGTCATTTTTAGCCTATTTTCGTTTATTAAAAAATGGGATCATGAGATCACCTTTTGTCCCTGTGTGTGTGTGTGTCCTTATAAAATCTAAACGGCTGGAGATGATTCAATGAAACTCAGGAAGGTCATAGTACTATTTTGTCCGACCCCGACTGTGCCATTCAAATTGTATTACGTCTCACCAATCCCACATGGCGGCTGTGCGAAATATTTCACCGGCATTCTATATCCCCGAAACTATTAATGATATCGCCCTGAAATTTTTTACGGTGATAAAGGACTTTACTATAAGTTCACCTTCGTGACTTTCAAACACCTGTTAAGTACCAGTACTAAGTGAACATGGCGGCCAAGCATATTTGAAACATTTAAATAGACGTTTCTCGCGATTTAACCATCCGAACGCAGTGATGTTAGGTACAGCAAATGTTTATAAACATTTTAAAGCACTGACATCTAATTGGTTAAATTCTTCACATAACTTCAAGATGGCGGCTGTGCGAATGTTTAAAATTAAGTTTTTATTTCTTTTGTCCTAAGCATGCGATCGAAGTTCACGTTTGAATAATGAACCTACGCAATAAGCATCTAATAGTACATAACTCTACGGCCTACATATATAAAAATCCAACATGGCGACCAAACGAAATATTTAGACGGTTCTCAATATCTATTAATCTATGACAGCAATCAAACTGAAATTTTGTTTGTTCATAAATGTTATGAACATTACTTCACGTATGAGATTTTCAATAACCTGGAGAGCAAAAATCTAACATGGCGGCGACGCGAAATTTAAATATTTAAAAGAACGTTTCTCGTGATTTAACCATTCGAGCGCAGTGAAAGTTGATACCGTAAATAGTTCTACAAATTTAAATTCCCTGACATCTAATTTATATCAATTGTTTTTCTAGCCACAAGATGGTGGCTGTGCGAAATTTTAAAATATCATTTTTATTTCTTGTGTCTAATTATGCGATTTAAGTTTGAATAATACACCTACGCAATAATCTTCATGTAATAGTACATAACTCTATGGCCTACATATATAAAAATCCAACATGGCGACCATTAGAAATATTTAGGCGGTTCTCAATTTCTACGAATGTATTCCAGCAATCAAACTGAAATTATGTATGTTGAGAGAGGCAATTAACATAAGTAGGATATATGAAAACAGGCTGTTTAGTTCTTCACGGAACTACTTGATATTAATGTTGCTTCATTGTGTTATGAGTGTTTTCCCCCCTCGACATTGAATATGCAATATTCTAAACAGTATTGCACATATTTTCATGGGATTAACTAATGATGGCGATGATGATGATGATGATGATGATGATGATGTTTATGATGATAATTAAGATGATGATGATGATGATGATAATGCTTTTTATGATGAAGATGATGATGATTATGATGACTGTTTTAAGGTGCGGAACATAGAGGTAATATGCTCATAGCGGGATTGATCCAGGTGAAGAGTGATTTTTATCATAACCATGCCTCTACTCGTTCGAGGCCAAGTCATTTTTCTTTGATCGTTGTTAGTTCATTTTAGGGGCTTGGAACATCATGGACATCAGCTCCGTATACTTGATAGCTTGTTTACTTGGTCTGATGACCTGTGATGACTGTGGTAGTGTGCGTAGTCCATCTTTATTAGGAACCGAGTTGGGGTAGGTGCTCCGGGACTTGAAATAAGGTACTATCCAAACATGTTCATGGAGGGAGTGTGGAAGAAAAACGGGGAAACCACACTCAGGATAGCCACCGTCAGCGCCATCTCTGAATTTGCGGCAGCTTCCCCATTGTGGTCGTGGTGCACGATATAACACCGCGGAGTCCATAGTAGGAAGAAATTTTCTTTCTACCCCAGGGGATTCACGACTCCCTGGAAGTCTCACACACAAAATTGAAACCCCAACTGCTTCGACATAGGTAGGGCAGAAATATTACACGCCCTCTCCGCTAAGTGAAGCGGTAAAGCTGCTAGCATCCTTGACCGTCACCCCGAAGGTCAGGGTTCGATTCCCGGCACGAACGTGTAATGTAATTTTTACTGAGGGCGGGAACAGGGTACTGTACCCGAGGGTATGAGGCTGACTGGTTATGAACCTGGTACTCTGGAGAGAAGGAATCATACACATGATTTCAAAGAGGACCGAGCCCAAGATCTCTGAGGGAGAACAGCCGCAAAGAACCCGAGAGAGGTATCACACAATAATTACTGAGGTAATTACAGCGTAATTCCATGTCTATGAGAGGAATTAAACGCATTTATTGGGAAAAATATTGTACACTAAGGGGAGAATACGATGCATGGGTCACCGATTCGAACCATCTTTAGTACACGTGTAGGACACGACCAGACGTATACCAGGTGCAAGTAGTAAGGTGCGCTTTTGAGCCGTTTCCGGGAAATTAATTATGCGCAATTGCAGTGCGGCGTCTATGTGCGTGTACGCTAGCAAGAATCCAGACGAGCGAGTGGTGCAGCGGTAGGAGTCCTTCTTCGTAAGCGTGGGATTGCTGGATCGAATCCCACCGGTGAGCCGGTGCGGTTTGTTGGTGCTTTTTTTCTGTCTTTTTTTCTTTGTAACCATTAGCAATTTTCAACCAATACGCATAGCATGAGTCACTGCTTGCGGGGTTCGGGGTGGTTTGATGGTTCACAGACGTGCATGAATGGAAAAGACTGGGCCTTCAATGTATAATCCACACCGGTACATATAATAGAATACACCTAACTGTGTATAATACCAATGTATTTGCAATGCCGATACTGGATGTCACAAACGTTCAGTCCCATGCGATGATTTCAGAATCCCTTTTCCCGCTCACATAACACGTTATTACAATTGACTGCAAAATAATCATTGTTCACGACACGAATTGCCAATGTTTACAACAACAAAACACAACACACTGCAAAACCTCACCAGTGGGATTCGATCCTGCGATCACGCGCTTACGAAGCAGAGCTCTTACCGCTGCACCACGCGATCATTGGCTTCTTGGTAGCGTACAACGCACATAGGCGCCGCACTGCAATTGCAATTAATTAATTTCTCGGAAACGGATGAGAAGCGCACCTTACTACTTGCACCTGTAATACGCCTGGTCATGCCCTACACGTGTAATAAAGATGGTTCGAATCGGTGACCCATGCATCGTATCCTACCCTGGTTAGAAGGCTAACATACAGGATTTTGAAGCTAAGTTAGAAAACTGGGGCTGTACGGCAGGGAACAAATTGCCCTAGTTCAGGAGGCGTGCCAGACAGGAACTTGGCGGAAATCTACCAGGGAATCACCCCGAGAGTGGCTTGGGTACGTGGTTCAGGAAACAATTAATTGTAATTAATTGGCCGACTTTCGAACTATTTACAAGCGTCATGTGGGGTGAGAGGGTGCACACATGCTTCAAAAATCACCTTCGAACAAAGGCCAAGCCGAGGAGAGGGGGTAGACCCACGATGGAATCACGGATTACTCGTGAACGGGGTAATCAAATGACATGAGAGTAACACCACTGTGAAGGAAATTCCAAGGAGCTAATTTAGGAGATTTCAAGCATCGAAATCGAAGCCTGGACATCATAAGAGGCGGATGCCCACATTTAAGGTAGTTGGCGGAAATCGACCAGGGAATCACCCCGAGAGTGGCTTGGGTACGTGGTTCAGGAAACAGTTAATTGTAATTAATTGGCCGAACGGATCGCCAGCACGAAGCTAGAATTGGAACCTCCATGTCAAAATGCACCAGAATAATGCATTACCAGGTCGGTAACTGCAATATAAAAGAAAAGGAAGCTCCCGTACAAGAAAGGAACTATATTTTGGTCAAGATCCTTTATACAGTATAGCATGGGAGGCTGTAAAGCATCAGTCTTATGGAGTCGTCGCCGGGGGGAACACGTAGTCTTCTGAAGTCGAGAAGTAACGCTAAGACAATGAAAGGCGCACAGTGAAGCCAAGTACAAGTTATTGTTACATAAAGCCACGCACAGTAAGTGACGTGCATATCAAAACGATAGTAATTTACACAAGTGTAATGTGTAACCGCATAGTAAAGTCGCGAAGTCTCACTGAACACAATGGACTTATCAGCTAGAAAAAGACATGATCTGTAAAGTATCGTTAAAGTACCGTTCCAGTATACACGATAGATCATGGGATTGAGGACAGTTGTCACAGGTATTGTGATAAACATTGAAATAACAGACGCTAGATGGCAAAAGCTAGACGCTCTGCAGAAAAGAGGTTCGAATGTTAGAGAGTGAACTCTATTAGTTGAAACAGGGATTTATAGTCACCTGGAACCGGTAGAAGAGGAATTAGACAGGAGAAATGTACACGCAGACTGTGGAGAGACTTTCACTGAGAAGGGAACCAGGATACGTCAGGGAACATATGACGCCTGCATCTCTGAAATTGCGCAGTGATTAAGAACCCAGCGAGGCACGGTGTATAAAGTCAGTGTAAAGTAATTTTTATGTGTTCAAGTGTTTTTATTATAAAATATATTATAAGTTGTACCCATGTGAGTAATCTCGTTGGATAATATGCATCTGCCTCCAACTAGCATCAGCTCTCAGGCGTGTACGGTAACCCCAATTTAGCAGTGCATATTTTGGATTTGAGGCAAAAAGGTATCAACTCTACAATGATAAAGCACAACTCTATTCTAAAACTTTAATCCAGTAAAATAAATCATGGCTTCAAACACAAAACAATACCCAAAAAGCATAAAATAAAAGCAAACAAAATTTCTACTTCCACAATCCACAAGTAAACAAATATGAAATCCCAACAAAGTCATACCTAGCCATAATGCTTTACCCTTCTGTGAACTTCACAAGGATATACTAGTGCGCTGATGCACCTACGACTTCAAAACAAACTGTACATTAACATAATAGTCATACAATGTGACTTCTCTAATATTACAACAAGGATTATTCCTTAAACCTCTTTATGTTAAACAATTATGTGTGCCGTGCGTGTTTTAATATTTTTCTTCTCACCAATGAAATGCTTTGCATGCATTTACCTATTTGGACGTTGCACCAAAATCAACGTGCAACTCCATAATTATGTAAGCTACCCCCTACACATCCTCCAATTATATGGTTTCACCGCATGCTGTCTGTGATTCCTAGATAAAACGTTACGTTATAGCTTATGTCGGACTGTACGATAGACTACCTCGCGCTCATGGCGATTGGCATCTAGTCACCAACTACATGACTTGGTTCCAGTGACAGTACAAATATATCATGTAACTATTCGTCAGATAGCTAAATTAATGAACCATCAGGATGAACTATAATTATCCATGTGTTCCCAAACCACATGGCTATAATACTCAACATAACAATCTTGCATTATATGTCCTTTTAACAAGGTCTAGAATCTCTTCCCTTTATAACTTGCCTGGGCGGTCCGAGTGGCTGGCACCGACCCTTGGCTAAGGAAGTCGCTACACAATAGAAAGTGGAATGGGTCGTTTCACCAATTATCTCGACCTTTCTAAAAGTTTGAAAGCCTCCCTCTAAGCAGAGAAGATTTACAAGACAAATACTGTGTCCTAACCGACACACATGTTCCCAAAGGATCTTAATTGACTATTATGCCAACAGGTATTGAATGAGCTTTTGTAATTATTCCTACGTCGAGGATAATGATTAATTAATGGCCTCACATGGGTCCATTCAACATGAAGGTTCGGGGTTCGTAATGCATGAGCCTGGCGGTTGACCGATGTCTCAAGTACAATATAGGCGCAGAAAACCACTGTCGCCATGAGTTTTCGCTGCCCACGAGCGTAAATAACTCATCTATAAGTTCTCGGGAAATCATAGAGCTGCGAGGTGTCCTTGTTTCCTCGACTCTTATAAAGATTCCAATCCGGAACACATTCAATCCTTTCTTCAGAGTTAGGGTCCATTCACTAGAACTCTGGAATAAATAATATCTCCAACAATGTCCACGACATAGGAGAATTCATACGTAGAATAGACTATCTGGCCCCTAATGCTCCATGCTACGACACTCCGACCTATAATATTAAGAGAAATCTAACATTTACTCTATAAGCTTCTCAATTAAGCTGCAAATTCAATCCACTAAAAGCTCTTTCATTACTGGTATCATTACTGAATATATACCGGGTGAGTTAGCCGTGGTGGTTACGGCATGACTGATGGCAGTCGCTCACATCCGGGAGGCGAGGAGGTTCGAATCCCCCCGCCGGCAACCTTGAAGATGGTCTTCTGTGGTTTCCCATCTTCCTTCCAGGCAAATGCCGGGGTTGGTCCCTAACTATAGGCCACAGCCGCTACCTTCCAACTCCTCGTCCTTACATTCCAACTTCCCTCCTTCCCTCCCCAACGGTACTTGAAGCTCACCCATTGGGTGTCCGTCTCGAAGCAGCTACAAAACTGGCGAGCCGAACATGTCCTCGGACACTCCCGGCACTAAAAGCCATACGCTAAAAAAAAAAACTGAATATATGCAATATTCTGATATAAAACTTCTTTCCATAATTACTGAAATGTAATCTCACTGTAACATCTTCCTGCTTAGATTGATAAGTCTTGCAATTAGCGTTAATAATTCTCGCTTACAACATTTATTTGTTTCCTGATGTGTTCATTCATACTCTTAATAACCATTATTATTATTATCATCATTTCTCACTGACATAAATGACCAAAATCATTATTTATTATTATTCTCATATAAATTACCAAATTTTCCGACATAGCTAGACGTTTTAAACTCGAACAATCGCGTTCGTTACATTTACATAACTGATTGCCATTCTTAATTCATAGTGGGAAAAATTACTCCACTTAATGATGCAAATTAACATCTCAACTCTATCAAAATCAACTCATTACTGATTAAACATGGAGGATCAGCCTCCTAACTGATTTTTACTGGCATCTATAAGGAATTCACAATATCTTTACGGAATCACAGACATGCATCGGTCCATACTTCTACATAATCAGAACCATAATTTGTGGGGTACTTACATCTCTATAGGCATCTAAGGTGGCTCCGACCAATCATATTCTTCCATGTCGCCCGCCATAATGGGTTTAACGCGACATATTTCTCTTGTTTACACACATTTGATTACACATCATTTCTATCACCAACACGACACGTTGCATACCTTTCAGGAAGTTATCACTCCCCAAACAAGTGAAACACTTCATCAAACACTACTTTAAATGATATTTTTACATATACATTACACTGAACACTCGTCACTTTATACACACTTCAATGCTGAAATTCCCTAGCAGAGATCGAAATTGCAGGTGTCGACGGCATCTTACGTTATCAACTCCTGATTGAAAGTCTGGTTATCTGCTCTCGGAACTCTCCAACAGTTTTATGACGATCATTACTCCTACAGTGAGCGTTAACATCTGGTACTCTCATGGCAATACCAAACACTTAGTAGAGTTTCTTTAGCGCATTCTATCGTAGTTACACATATACGATTAGTTAATACTATACACACTGCGCTTAATAAAGTTCAACACTTTCACAAATAATTATATACAATAATTCTACCGTTAGTCTATACGGTGCTTCGTAACTGAACACGTCATAGTTCGTGCTGCTGATTATGCCTGTATCACGACTATTATTCATACAAGCATATTTACTGTTTCTTTTACACATACCAGTCTTTGTTCGGCGTCTTGATGAATAGAATCGTCATGCGTTTTGCCTTGACGAACTTGCTTCAACCTGGCTGTAGCTGACTGAAGTTTCACTCGAAGCCTGCACGTAACTTATTTGAAGACTTCTGTCTGCGGCTTACACGCTGTCTCGTACTGCTGCATATTTGCTGCATACTGATTGCAACTTATTGCCATTGTGCTACAATTGACAATTGAGTAAGACTGTAACTGGCTGTAACTGCGCTTGGCGGCATGTAGACTGAACTTGGCTGCGTCTCGACTGAGCTTCAAGTGAGTAACAACTGAGTTAGAAGAGAACAGAGAGCTCCTCCTGGGGTCTACTCCCTTATATCGGATTTCCACAGAAAGTAGAGCAACATCTTCCCGCGTAATCTTGGCTCCTCTCACAGCATGATTCAGGTCTTCAAACCATGATCATTGTGTTCCTCTCTCTTCACAGGTCCCAAAACTATCTGTGTGCAAAGGAATCGCTCGTCCAATTAATTAATATTAATTCCTTTCTCCATGGCGTGGGACGCTACCTAATCGGGAAATCCCCGTCAACATCTTCACATCCATCCGCGAACAATGGTCGTTTTACAGTCCTTACGCACATCATTAAATATGCACCAATTTCGCAGGTAAAAGACTCTAAAATTATCTTCTTGCCAAGATATTCACCTGTGTGCAACTCTCATCTCGATTCGTTACTCCAATCACGAGTAATCAATGATTTTTCTGGGCATTTCTCCGCCCCTACTCCAAATCTATTCTCCGTCGGGGAATAACTATGTCATTATTCAGGCCTCTCCCCTGCTCCAGACGACATAATGGGGTGACAGAGATGGACGTGGCTCCACTGGGACCAACCCACAATTCTGGGCCGATTAGTAAATGTCAGCTCTGCCCTCCTCTGTGCTTCAAACCTCCAATAGCTTACACCAAATCGTCTTATAATGATATAATCTGCTCATTATTTCCTACATTATTTTAATAAATAATGCCATTTCATCAAAAATCACACCAGTGATTAAATATACATTTCTTTCGAGGGGTTTTTACCAAGAAACTCCCTGTACAGATCTCTGGTTCACTTCCTGGTGGAACCTTTATACTGAGATCACAGTCTCTGAGAACCATGTTCGATTCCAGTCAGCATAACCCCATCGGGTTCAAAGTGTTGTGAAAATGTGTGAAAGCGTTCCATGTAAAATGTATACAAGTGAAGTGGTGTCAATGTTGTTTTGCTTTAAGTTGAGTTATTAATTGCATTTATTAATTAAGAAATGTGAAGTAAACTGTGTACATTTCGTCCATGTTAAGAGTGATTTTAGGAGTGCAGATTAGATTTGTTTTGAGTGCAGTGAAGGCACCACATATTTAAAGCTCGCAGTATGCGGAAGGCAGAGTGTTGCAGCATGGCTGGTGAGACCATGGTATTGGTCTAAACTAATCGGTGGATTAGTGGGCCAGGACTGCGGAGCACAGATGATTCATATTAGGGTTTTGTGACTGTTTAGAACCATCATCTGTGTGCTCCATATTTGATTTTGATTTTGGGATTTAAATGTAAATGTAATTAAGTTTTTGTTGTTTGATTTTGCCATGATTTTCAAATTAAAATTTTATTATAGGAATATGTTTGTTTTCCATGTAGAGTAGTTACCTGTCAGTCGTCAAATCCTGAATGTGTGTTCGTATTGTAGGGGAACGTAACATACCCCGAAAGACCCTGAGCTATCGGGATACGAAATCATGTTCTCCAGATAACAAATGGGTACAGTACACTCACCCTCGTGAGGCAAAACTGAGAATAGGCAGATTTGAATCTCACCTCAGCAATCCAACAAGTGGAAAATGCTGGGATGGTTCGTAGGTTGACGCCACGGGCACCTGCATCTCAATCTTCCGCTAAAATACAAAAACACTAATATAGACACCACAATAACACAAGTCATCAGACAGATCCTACACACACCCAGGCACACGAGGCTAAATGGTAGAACTTGACAACAGCTACTCAATGGGGAAAAAATACTGAAATTAGCCAAAATACCTGAAGTAATGATCGGAAAACATCTGAACATGATGTACTAATAGATGTTTACTCCACCACTGAATATAACCCGGCACACTAATTATACTGTTCAACCTTTATGCTCCGGCATGTCAGTTATTTTTAAACATTTATTAATAAGAAATCTTTTTAAATTGCTTAACCCTCCAGCTCGTCTTCACCCACGAACTCTGCGAGGGATCATTCCTGAACCCATTTTGTCAAAAGATAAAACTGGAAATGATAACAGGCCGATCGCCCAGGTGACCGCTAACTTGTGTCTAGTAAAGGAAGGGTCAGTGTAGGGAAGTAGGGGGTTAGTAGCGCTTCTAACGCACAAGGTGCTCAAAAAGTTAGTAACCTCGTGGACATTGTCGATATCCCTCGAACCCATGGTCGGATTTTGACGAATGAGGTGTTGTTGGATTTGAGGTGACGTCCACTTTCGTATGGACCACTCGTTATAGTTTTAATGTTTTTTTAATATTTGTTTTTGAAAGTCGGCGATATTTTTTAAACTAATGATCATAGAACGTTGTACAATGGTTCAAACAAATGGTCTTTATGTTCTTTATTTTTACAACAAAACATTTTATTTTTTACATTAAAAATTCGTTGAATTTTGAATTTCCTATGTTTTGGAAACTAGGAGGTTTATAAAAACGTTTGTTTGACGTAAATGTACGGTCCATACCCCCTCTATCCCCAAAATATGGTTTGGGACTTGTTTCTCTTCAAACGTACAATAGAATATACAACATACGTGAAAATGTGGACAATAAGTTTTACTATGATGATTCTGTGCTCACCCTGAACCCTGATGGATATACGATAGATGATATTTATGAATGCATTTATGTGGTGTTGATCAATTGATATGGTTTAAAGTCATCTCTTGATGAGACGCACAAGTTTGAAATTATAGGAAATACTAACACTCATCGCTGCAGTATTTTATTTACGTTTAAGATTGACTTTAAAACACAACCCGATTCCATTGGTCCATTACTAGGATTTAAACCACGCGTGTTGGAGCCCTACAAAAATGAATCAGACGATGAAGTGAAATTGATTGAGGACCATCACGTGTTGGTGACGTGTAATATTATTAGCCAAGTGTACACCAATCAAGAACCATCGCATTCGCTTTATGACTTTATTGTGACATCGCCCAATGGCTATATTATACGTGAAAACCCTCCAGTGGTGCTTTTTCATTCTGTGTCTGTTGATGGTATTAGTAATATAACATTAAGACTGATCAATAGAGTTCAACAACTCATTCAACTAGATTCTACCACACCAGTGACTTACTAGTTGGTTCTAAAGCCACTATGAAGTTGGTGTATAAAGCAACAACACCACCTAGGAATGGTGTTAATGGATTGCCACGTGAATACACGTTAACATCTAAGGACAAGCAGATTTTACAGCATTTGGGTTACCACGTCAACCGCATGATGAATTCTTTCCTAGAAGTAGTGAACCGCATCGAGGAGGAACAAGGGGTGGTAAGAATTGATCCCCATTCCTATCTAGCTCAAACACTTGGACCCAATAACAATGATGAAATTCAATTTGTTATCAACAACCAAGATATTTACAACCTACCGCATGAAAGTGTAATTCAGATTGAAGGGTGGCTCACCAAAGCCGATGGCTCTACACCAACCACATCCAAGTTATCCAACCATGCTTTTGCCTTTCTGTTTTCTGAGGTGCGCTTTGTGATTAACGATATTGTGGTGGATAGCACTCGAAATGTGGGTATTTCAAGTGTCATGAAAGTATACCCCTCTTATGGTGAGGAAGAAGGTAAAACACTTTGCATGGCATGTTGGTGCCCTGACTCGACCAATGAGTGGATGGTATACACCGATGGTACCTTTACTGTATTTTTACCTCTTAAATTCATTTTAGGATTTGCCGAAGATCATCAGCGCATTGTGGTCAACGCAAGGCAAGTGCTTTATCTGGTCAGAGACAGGAGTGATAATAATGCACTCAAGGGAGCCGAAAATGCACCCATAGATTCAAAAATTCAACTACAACGAATGCTGTGGAAAGTACCCCATGTGACTCTTGACGATAGCAAAAAAACTGGACATACTCAAGATTGTAAGAAGAGATATGACTTTACCCATGGAATTTAGAAGCTGGGCACTCCATGAGTTCCCACTATTGCCCACCACCAACACACACAATTGGTCTGTAAAAACAGCCCGCTATACATTATTGTGGGTTTTTTAAACGAATCGCAAGTATCAACAAATCAAAGATGCCACGCAATTTGATCACCTACAATTGAGAAATGCACGTCTTTTCTTCAACGGAGCTGTTTTTCCCTATGAAGGACTGGATTTGGATTTTCAAAAAATAAGTTTGGCCCCCTGTACGACTTGTTTTCTAAATTTAGATGGTCGTATTATCAAAAAGAAAACTGCCCCATTCTTTCACCCCAAGCGTTTAAGGCAAGGGCGCCACTGATTGTCTTTGACTATTCCTAATTGGAAGAGTCTGTCAAGCAATCCAATATTGACATTCGACTAGATTTTGAAACGCATGACAATGTACCAGCCAATACCACGGCCTACTGTTTGATTATTCATCACAAACAAGTCAACTATTATCCACTGTCCAACCAAGTGACGAGTGTATGAATAACAGGTCAACCCACGTCAAGCAGCTCAGTCATGCTTTGCTTTAAAGCCTCAAGAGGTGTCACACTCATGAATTTAAACTCTGAGGAACAACGTTTCAAGACCTTGGCCTGTGCCTTTCATAAACCCTCAAACCTTGGCGGCAGCTGGTTTCTAGTATTTAAACACAAGAGATGAAGTGAAATATGCCATTCGTTCCATCACCATAGATCAATGGGAAGAGAGTGATGAACCCATGCAGGAACTTCAGCGCTTGTCACCCGCCTGCCCCTACCTGTGTAGAATGGAGGTGGGAAATATACCGGCCCGGTGGCCGAGTGATTTCGAAATCTTTTTCTTTGCCCGGTGAAATCTATCTCCACCTTCCGGCGTGTAGAGACGGTTTTTGTGTTTTCAGAACGGGAAAGAAAGGATTTTGGAAGGAAATCGGTCACGGATCTATTGGGAGGAACCATTATGGTATTTGCATGGTGGTGAAAATGGGAAACTATGAAAATCATTTTCAGGACGGCCGAGGTAGTATTCGAACCCAATCTCTTCCGATGCCAGCGAGGCACAAGGAAGCATGCTAGCGCTCTCTGCCAGCATGGACGTTCAAATACCTTGATTATGAAGCTTCGATATCCTTACTTTAACAACCACGCCGGGCGGAGGATACCCTCCCTCCTATATTAAAGTTATACAGTTTGTTACTCAGTGCATATGGCCCGCGACCAATCGCCTAAGTTAATTAGTGGCCCTGCACGTGAAATATTTTGATCGGCCCTGACCTAGTCTTTGCGACATGTTGCCCCGTGGGTGCGTGTGGAATCTCTCTGATAACCTGTATCATTGTGATAACTGTACTAGCGTATGTACGGTATTTGTAATTAGGGTTAGGAGTTGCGCAGGAATCAGCCATGAGCTGAATTCATTTCATTACTATTCTAGCATTTGCCTACAGTAGAAGTGGGAAACCACTGAAAAATATTTCTGGAATTGGTGAGGTAGGAATCAGACTCACGTCTTCTCAGTTCTTTTTCAGGAAGCTGAGTGTACCACGCTTCATCCCTTAGACCAGATTTAAATTCACTGGTAGAAATGGGAATCAAACTAGGACCTCAGCAGTGACAGTCAGTTATGCTAGCCACTACGCCACAAAGTGGAACAGTTGCTAACTAGAGTCGTGTCCCTGTTGATGGCAAAATGCTTGTCTATCCTCGTTGAATCAAAACGGCTGGGAATGTAGAAAATCCGATACGAAAGTGAAGGATCTCCCCTCTCCGATGCCATTGTCCGGATTCATCTGTGTGGACAAAAGATTAGGTCGAGTTATGAGCAGCCCGATATTGCACTGCCCATGACTACTTACGCTCGAATTCATCACATTCAATCATTACACGGACGAGCTTTCTATTCTCAGTTGTAGATCGTGAACTGTGAAGAAAACTTTATCTCCTCGCAGAAGCAATACTGGTAGATTATTTGTAATATCTATTCATATATTAGTTTCCTTGTGCTGTAATTTGAGATTGTGCTGGCATACATTACAACAGTCCTCTCCAACTCGTAGACTTAGGGCTTGAGCTCTCAAAAGGAAAACAATGCCTGGGGCTGGGTTGTCTCCAGCTCTCAATTACTTCATCAGACATTCGTTTCTTAAACACATTCTCTCTCTCGCATTTTCCGATTTGCCACGAGGCTGGACAGCGAATACACTGACAATGTGGCTACGCTTGACGTGTACTTGTGCGCAAGAGGCACCGGGAGTGGGAATTACAATGAATGCGTGGGATTTGAACACATATTTGCAAGAAGACCGTATTTAAAAATTATCTTCGTATCCTCGTAAATTGCCTCGTTTATTCATAGCTGAGCTCCAGAGGCACTAGACAAGGCCTGGCATACTCATATAGACAAGGTAGCATAAAGTAATAAATTCTGAAATTCATTCATTCATTTATTAATTTCCGTGTCCGGTCAACATTTCCAGAACGCAGCAACTCCGATAGCCTTATTATTAGCCTGGATCAAGTCCTGCGTTGTGCAAGGTTGTTCCAGTTGAGGGCATATGAACAAGTGGGTCGGATCTTGTGTTGCTCCGCACTCGCAGGAAACATCTCCGTCAGCTGGAAGGATGCCCCATTTTTGCATGTTGGTCTTGCAACGGGGGACGCCCACGCTAAGACGATTGAGTGATCTCCATACAAGGTAGGGAACATCGTTTCCTGGGGCTAGCTCTTCCTTTGCAGGGATATCCAGCGGCAGCCTACTCTTCCATCTGGTGATGAAACAAGTGTATAGCTACAGTCAACGAGGAAGATATCTGGCGGGAGCTGCCGATCAAGATGTCCAAATACCATAAAATTAATAATTATCGTTATCATCATCATCGTCATCAACAACTGATCTTCGGCGAGGAGTAGTATGTGTGACAAAGAGCGAATACATCCGCAACACTTTATTTTACTTTGCTTTACAGGCGTTATTCTTCATACTGTGCGCCATTTACAATTATGGAGCACAACTGCAATACGGCCTTCTATGAAGGTTGTCTTCATACAATCATTTTTCAAAGAGAAAGGAAATAGGCTATATCAATGGCTAGACTGAACATCTTTTATGCTTACAGCTTTAAACACGGGGTCAAATGAGCACCCAAGCAAGCTGTAGCATACGTGAAATTCTAAGGAGGATGTTGATTCTTTATGATATTTTTGTTAATTAATCAATAATTTTGTAATACATCTTGATAAATGAAGATATGTTTAATAAAAATTAATACACGAATTTCACACGAACGCACGCAAGTGTGCAGCACACGCTAAGTTCAGGTGTGTTTTTAAATTACATCATTTCGTTCAATTACACGTATTTTTACTATTGCGAAGTTTCTTACTTGCGAATTAAACACCGATTAGAACAAAATTTGCTCCGCTATTTAACGAGCAACAAAGCACGACCCTGGGCGAAAATGTTTCAAGTAAAAGGATATGTCTTGACTTGACAGAAAACCAATATTAGGCTATATGAGGAAACATTTAATATCTGTTTTGTACTGCCTGTAATCCCCCAGTCCATAGAGCGAATTCGACAGGAGATGTATCTCAGATCTTGCTCCTTGATGAGAAAACGCTAAATAATTCATAGAAATGACTTCATTGTGTAGCTTTTCTACCAGGGGCGGCTCGTGAGGTAGTACCCGTGTGCCATGGCACCACCAATGTAATGAAGAGAGAATATGTGACTTTTCCCTCTCAAGAACAGTTTATATTACTTATACAATTTGAGAAAATTGTATTGTGCCCGTTTGACGGGAGTCGCCCGTACACACATGCATGAATTTTGAAATCTGCGGTATCAGGAGATCTGAGTCTCAGGGTCTATCTGGGCACCCAAAATATTAACTAACTAGCTGGCTGATTTCAAAATCCACGCATCAATAGGGAAGAAAAGGAAATAAAGAAATGTCACAAATAACACAGTTTTAAAACGATATTTACAATTTATTTTTACCTTCTCAAGCACCCTAAACTAAAATAAATGCCTCCCAGAAAGAAACGAAAACTAAAGCACAAACCTGTAAAATAAAACATCCTGTCTTCCTGGGTCCCTATCTATCATATCAAAAACATTTATGCAATACCCTATTAAAATTTGAAAATATTTCTAAACAAGCATTGATGGTGGTAAAGTGAACAGAAACTATAAGTACATCTGCCACTGAATCATAATAGAATATTTACAAAAGCTTAGATGACGTGTTTACATCTATGTAAACAATTCACGTTGAATAATAGTTCAAACATTGTCCTTCTCATTTTCACAAATCATTTCCAAAAAAGTATCCAATTCATGGCTTAAGTTCCTGTAATATTTATCAAAAATAGCCCGTACAATCTAAGTTTAATACTTTGTATATGGGGAAATTATTTCAAATCTATCTTCCATAAATGCCTTATCATCCCTATAACTGCATGGGTTTTTCAAATTATCTCATGGGTGACAACAGTGAAGTGGGCCTCAAGTGGTCCATGCAGTGGTTCCTTCCTAACAATAACAATGTCACTTGGCATCTGTTCATTCAAATATTTTACCTATTAGAAACAAAATCATATGGATGATGTAAAGCTATTCATAGAAATTAGTAATCAATCGTGCAACAAATCTGAATCATCATTTATCCACCATTATGGGATTTTTTTTATATATAAGGCTGTCTCAACTAATGGGATTTTATCAACATCCTGTTTTGTTTACTCTGAGCGTTACAAATGGTGAATTAAAAGCTTAGCCATTAATTTAGAATTGTACTGACGACAAGATGAGTTTGTTAATGGGGCAATCAAATATCCCTTTTTTTCTACATATAATTACACATGAACACATATGCAATGGGGCGAGCACAACTTCTAACCCTTCTTTCATACTCATTGTTTATAGGGATCCATAGCATTCCCTTAATGATTACATAATTCTAACATATATATTTTTGATAACTCATCACAAGAATACCATTGGCTTCATCTATTGAGCCATGTCATTACACGCTACTCAATCTAAAATTTATTTTATTTATTTTATTTTATTGTTGTTATTATTATTTCTTCTCTCTATATTAAGGCTCGTGACTGTTCATCTGCTCATAAAGTCTCCCTTAATTTATACAAAACATATATTACATTCATTTCACGTTTCATGAACATGACGTCATTAACAAATATTATTCTACACTAATAGATTGATTACTATCATCTTCCAAGGTCATTCGAATCCGTGATACTGAGACGTTCTTTAATAGTTATTTGATATATTATCACTCCTAATCTTATAAAAAAATAATTGTAACTTTATTATTATTATTATTATTATTATTATTATTATTATTATTATTATTATTATTATTATTATTATTACTGATTCATCATAATTGTTATCACACAAATTACCACATTCTTCATTGATCTTTTTTGTTTCATATACTCGAAACAACATTAAGTAATCACAATTAATCATCATTCTTTAGTCATTATCATACATTATAATTAGTTACAATTAATCAGAGTTAATCATGGCTAACCATCATTGATAACCATCAAGTCTCCATAAACTTGTCATTACCATCATCATTAACTGATGTTCACCTCAAAATGCTTACGAATTCATTTCATTCATCGCCGACTGACATTAATCATCGTTAATACATTTTAATGATTCTCAAATTATAATTCAACATTTATTATTTTATATCACAATAAATATAATCATAATCAAGGCCACTTATTTTTATTATTTACAACTATCATTATTTCTCTGGTTATTATTATTATTATCCAAAATTATAATAATTCAAAAAATTATTATTATTATTATTAAGCTTTTAGTATGCTGATTTACAAATATTATTATTATTATTATTATTATTATTATTATTATTATTATTATTATTATTATTATTATGATTATCATAGAAAAATCGGATTCGATAAACCTGGATTTTTATTATTATTACCAATCTACACTTCAACTATTTATTAATCAAACAATTACTCAAGTGCATCCACAACCGGTGTCAAATGGTCCAAAATCCCTAATATAAAAATGTAGCGACCCCATAAAAGCGTCGTTCAAGAAAACAAATGAAGCAGCAGTCTCGTGTTCCTTCGTAAGTCACACATGGGTTAGAATATGGTGTCCTTCACCATGAATAATACAATTGAACCATCAAATTTCTTCAGAATCTGAAGTCGGACAAAATACTGGACTCTGGTCCTAATTTATATAATTACGTTGGCTGATAACACGTAATGAAAACGTGTTTTGAAAAAGTGCGGAGAAATGTTGTGCTGAGAAGGGGTTGAATAAAAGGTCTTGCGAAGTTCATGACAACAAGAAAAATTAATGTGAAGTTCTAGCTTACATATTCATACGATGATCCCGGTTGATGTGGCGGAAAATCCATTTCCGTGTAGATGGTTTAAACACTCCTGGCTTTCGATAATATGTACCCTGATAGGCACACTCATGTGCACAGCACCACGCCAACCAGTCTGGTCCAGCTTTACCAAACATCGGCCTCCATCTCACCCCTGGTCGTTTAATGCACCATAAGTCGATTCGCGTTGTCCTTCGTGGAATTTATACGGTGAACACTAACATACGAAGTACGTCCAGAAAGTACTTCCGTTTGGTAATAACATTAAATTGTGTACAGATACAGAAAAATTATTTATTGCACAAAATTCTACAGCACTTAAACTACTTTTCCACATAACTGCCGAAATGTTGCAGGCATTTGTCGTATCTTGGCACGAGTTTTTGTATACCTTCATCATAGACGTGTGCCGCCTGTGTCTTCAACTAGTTGTACGTTCCGCTGCAGCGCAGTTCCGCATATGCGCGGTAGACGCTCTGTATCAAGGAGAAGAAACGTGCGCCATTTGGAGAGCGCTGTCAGCCACGTACGCGTTGTTGTGCATGTTTTCTCGTACAATGTCGGTGTTGATTGAAAATCTCGCCGCTTGTGAAATCAGATCTGTGATTCATTTTCTGAATGCTAGGAATGTGAAACCAATTGAAATTTATCGGCAAATTTGCGAAGTGTATGGACAAAATGCGATGAGTGATTCAATGGTGAGAAGATGGGTCCGACAGTTCAATGAAGGACGTAGTGAAGTGCACGATGAAGAACGAAGTGGGCGTCCATCTTTGGTTACAGAAGAACTGATTCACGCGATTGATGACAAGATCCGGGAAAACCGCAGGTTTACAATTAGTGCTCTCGCTATGGAATTTCCCCAAATCTCACGATCACTAATTCATGAAATTGTTACCGAAAAACTGAACTTTCGTAAACTTTGCCGACGTTGGGTACCAAAGATTCTTACGGAGCAACACAAAACAAAACGGATGGGTAGTGCACTTCAGGTTTTGACCCGTTACAATGAAGGCGGCGAAGAATTTCTGACACAGATAGTCACAGGAGATGAAACTTGGGTTTCTTACGACACCCCTGAAAGTAAGCGGCAATCAATGGAATGGAGGCACACTTCATCCCCAGCAAAGATTAAGCCGAAACAAATCTTGACACCTCGGAAAATGATGTGCCCAGTGTTCTGGGACTGGAAAGGCAACTTACTCATTGATTTCTTACCGCGTGGTCAAACAATCAACGCAGATGCTTACTGCGAGACACTTAGGAAATTGCGCCGCGCAATACAGAATAAGCGCCGAGGGTTGCTGTCAAAAGGTGTTGTTTTTCTTCACAACAACGCACGACCACACACTGACGAAAAACCTCCTACAGGGATTTGGCTGGGACGTGTTTGACCATTCTCCGTACAACCCTGACCTCGCTCCTAGCGACTTTCATGTGTTCACACATCTCAAGTCTTTCCTTGGCGGTCGACACTTCAACAATGACGACGAGCTGAAAGAAGATGTTTCCAACTGGTTGAAGACACAGGCGGCAAACTTCTATGAAGAAGGTATCCAAAAACTTCTGCCACGCTATGACAAATGCCTGCAAAAGTTCGGCAGTTATGTGGAAAAGTAGTTTAAGAGGTGTAGAATGTTGTGCAATAAATAATTTTTCTGTATCTGTACACAATTTAATTTTATTACCAAACGGAACTTACCTTCTGGACGTGCCTCGTATATGTCCATAATGACAAATTTTGAACACATCACCCTCATGGCTTCTGCCATTCGTGGTCCCGACAACGTACTTTCCGCGTTCTCTCGACAGTCACTCAGGTTTTCAACATATAATGAAACAAAACAGTTCATCAATTGTAATGTGTGATAGCATGTACTGCATATGATTGACTTACACTGCAGCGATCAAATCCTCCATGAACATTTCCTATTCTGCTATCCACTAATCTATTTTCATCGTGGCCTACTGTGGATAATGAGTACTCCTCAAAAATGCCGACTGAATCGACACGCCCCACATCGTTGGCTAATTTTGGGCTAACTACGGGTAATGCGCAGCATATTATATAAAATCACATATCTTCTAAATGCTTCTTCTTATTCCAGTACGACTTTATGCATAAATCACAGGAAATATAGGACTCTTTCTCTTGATGTTCTATCCTGTCTATTCCTTCGTTAATATTGTTCAAAATAGAATATAGCGTCTTAGCGCGTGTTTCAAAACAATGGACTGGCGCGGCCTTCAAATATCGCTAACAGCTCTCGCGGACAAAACCACATATTCCACATAGTGAATTCGGTACAGTATGCATATTCTGCATGTATTTGAACGAGCGCGCAAACTGCCATGCGTTCTGGTGGTGCTTTACTGAATTACTGAGCCAGAGCCAACCGGCACTACCTGCCAACATCAGATCGCATCAGACACTGCACTGAAATAAGGACTAGTTTGGCTTGAGTTTGTGTTGTGTTGAACCGCATATTACCCTGAGGTAGAGCCAATGGCCCCGTGACGCGGAGCTTAAATTCTATCCACTAGATAGCTGCACGTCACTGGTACAAACACACATTACACGCTGAACTGCTGAACTGCTTTATTCAACGACTAGAGTACAGCATATGTCAGCACAGTACAGGCGCCACACCTCCAGAGGTACCAGCTTCACGACATGTCACTCTGTCTGACTATTAAATAAATTCACACCACAATACAGTTTTAGTTCTATTTTGTTTGACATTTAGCAACTTTTTTTAGGTTCATATTGATGACGGGGGTTATTTATTCCCTATTTGTAATGTAAAAATTCGGAATTTTTCAACGAGTTTTACTGTGTTTCGTTAGTTTAATTTGGCGACACAGTTTAACGTCCCAAGCGTAAACACAAATTCTAAAGTTTGTTAACTTTACTGCAAATGTGTGAGAATAATATCCGTCGTTAAATAGCTTTTGTATTCATTTTCCCAATCAATCTGTATGTACGATAAGTAAGGTCGTCTTGGAGGTAGGACATCGTGTTCATTTCATCTCACCTATTTGTTTAGAGACAGCAACTGAAATTGCGACAAAGGGGCTGTGCGCGCATGTGTGTTAGCAATAGTCTTGCTTATTTAATCCTATATAGACTAAGGTAAGCACATGTTACTTAAACTTGCATAGCATTGTGTATCGTGCGGCATTTACCATATAAACGCCGTTTTAATCCAAGTGGGATTTTTGAATCGATATATGCAAGCTAGGTTCCTTAATAAAATTTGATTTGTTTCATGTTTGAAGATCGCATAGCTCGAGCGCGACGTACGAAGCCGTAGGAATATCAACGAGGTCTGTGTCACCTTTCGGAAGTGTAACAATGAATAAAATAAGCGAGTTGTTACAATCTCCATTCAGCAATAGGACCCTCACTGAAAAAATAGACATTAAAAACTGGGTACGCCACTTCCAAATTTCAATCTCCAGCAACAGTCAAAAAATCGATGCCGCAAATTCAATCCGGAGATTTATAGCTAAAACAAATGAATGTGTGGTCCCGAAGAAGAAAATGCATTCTTCTGTTTTCCTTGTGTGTTGTTCGGTGGTGATGGGAGTTGGAGTAAGATTGGTATTAGGCATATAGGGCACATATGGTCTAAAATTATAGTACATGAATCATCAAAGCGACATATGGATAATGTTTTAAGCCTCTCATTTCTGGGCAAAACGAACATTCAGAGCAGGTTGGATAGTCAGTACAGACAAACTATAATCACTCACAACAAACAAGTAGATAAGAATAGGTATGTATTAAATTTAATTATAAACTGTATCCGCTTTTGTGGTGCCTTGGAATTAGCCCTTAGGAGGCATGATGAAACAGAAAATTCCGAAAACAAAGGCGTATTTCGCGTATTGATTCAGTTTAGTGCTGAATTGGATAAGGACTTGAAAGTTCATCTCAGCCAGTCGTCTGTGTTTAAAGGCATCTCCAAGACTATTCAAAACGAACTGAACGAATGCATGCTCCAGGTGTATCACGACGAAGTGTCCAAAGAAATAAAAAAGGTTGACAATATAGCAATAATCGCTGATGAAAGAACTGATGTGTCTTGCAATTTTAAATTGGTTATTGTGTTGAGCTTCATTGTTGAAGGAAGACCAGTAGAAAGATTTTGGAACTTTATTAATCCCGAAGGCCATCGCAGACAGCATTTTAAGTGAAATCTACCCCTTAGTTGGTGATCAAACCAGAAAATTGATTGCCCAAAGTTATGACGGAGCATCCGTTATGAGTGGTGGATTAAATGGTGTGCAAAAGTTAATCAAGGATAAGTACCCTAATGCAAATTTTATTCTTTGCTATGCGCACCAACTTAAACTCATAATGCCCACAGCAGCCTCCGTTAATCCACAGGCTCGTATATTTTTCGCTCATCTCACAGGAATTAGTTGTTGTTTTTTTTTTCGCATTCGCCCGAAAGATAGAAAGTGTTGCGCGAGATCTTAGAGAATAGTTTGCCTCGAGTATCACTCACACGATGGAATTACCATTCGCGTGCTGTGAAAGATATTTATGAAAATAGAAAAGACCTCATCAAAGTAATGGAATGCATCGAAAGCAACGAGTCCATTAAGTTACCTTCCCCCACTGAAAAAGTTGGAGCCTACAAGCAAAGGCTTAATGACAAGAATTTCATTTTATGGCTAACATTTTTCAATAAGATAATGCCTCATGTTGACAAAAATTTTAATCAGCAGCAAAAGAGAATTACTGACCCAATTAAAGTGAAACAAGACAGTCAGCACTTTGAAGGTATCATACAGGCAATCAGGGACAATATTGATGAAATAATGAATGAAACTTTTATCGAAAGAGGCGAATCCTTACGTTCTAAATGACCGCGGATTAGTGAGGACTGTAGAAAACGGGACGCTCTGGAAATATGTGATGCTATCATTTCAGAGATAAAAATCCGCTTTCAGTTCACTGGACACCTCACAGCTACCAACATATTTGCAGTTCAATATTTTGACAATTATATAAAAAGCTTTGCAGACCAGTATCTTGACGAAATGACGATCATATATACATATCTTGATAAAGGAAAGTTGAAGGGTGAGCTGCAAGTATTCTATGCTAGGCCTGAATTGAGAGCGGTCTATGGTGCCGTTCCATTTCTTTTGTTGATTCTGGAAGATGAGCTATGTGATACTTTTGAAGAGACAATCAAAATCTTGAAGTTGCTGATCACAATGCCTCTCTAAGAGCGTGTTTCTCAATGCTCTTTGGAACACAATGAGGGAAGAGAGATTTAATGCCTTAGGAATGTTGTCGTATGAGAAATCATTTGTGAGCAAGATTGATAGCTTCAATTCAAAGGTGATAGACGTATTTGCCAACAAGAAAGAACGAAGAATGGACTTTCAGCACCGCTCTTAGTAATTCAAATAAAGGTGTCGATCGAGGTTTTGGAACAATTTTCTTTAGTGAGTAGGCCTAGCATATGTTGCCTTCTTCAAATTATTTTTTCTGAGAGGTTTGTTCAATTATATTTCTTAAAAATGGTTTTTATTTAAAATGCATGTAGATCAAAATATGTGTATGATTTAATATCGTATGGCCTCGGGTGCCGGGTGCAAGTTTTGTTATTTGGCACACAGAAGGCAGCTTGCATGTCAAATTTTTGTTGTTACTTGGAGCGCTATGAAAGTCAAGGAGGTTAGAAATCTAAGCCCCTTGACACTATAGCGCTTTCTAGTAGAGAAGGAGGAACTTTTGTGTTGGCGGAAAATCCCGAGATTAAAATATTTGTAGTAGTTTCGCAATTTCTAATTTTGCTTCAGCTGACAGTTAAATTAAAAACGTCTTCTAAAATAGCACAGTTAAATAATGTTAAACATATAACTTATTGCATAAAATATGCACTATCCATACCTGCAACTTTTAATGATTTTATTGCAAATTTCGAATTTGCTGACACCGCCACGTGAAAAATCACAAGCCGCCACTGTTCTCTACCAGTGGATTTATTTAGAAGCGTGAGAAATGAAAATTAGACCACTGTCGGGACTCGAAACCAAATCGCCTGCATTCCAGGAAGATGCGCAAATTGATCCCACAATGAAAGGTAGCCAGCCCATGTGTCAAATCTTGATGTAGCGGCTGAAACTATGAACTGCATACGGTCACTGACCGTTCGTGGTAGAGTCGGTTCATGCACCTGTCAGCTTCCAGTCCCTACAGTTATCTCATGTTTAACTCTTAGGGCCATTTTATCATCGTCAACTATCTCTTAATTCATCATTAAAAGTTACTTAACTTTTCACGAGCATTTCTTCAGACAGTTACGTTAAATGACCTCCTCTGATCACTCATCTCCCTAAAGCATTGTTAAAGTGGAGATAAACAACTGAATTCTACCTCTTACTTCTTGCAATGTGGGAAATATTGGTTTGTTTCCGAGTTTCACACGATCTTTCATACATATGAATATATAACATATTATTATGTTTATCTCAATGAAATTATAAAAGATCATACATGTTACTAATACCAAGAAAGAAGAATACGGAAACAAAAAAAAACGCATCTGAAATTAGATTAGAGCTCCCTCTAGTTCTGCACAATGAACTCCGAGTCCGCAACGCAACCACTTACACTATGAAGACTAGGGGGTGAATGTGTCCTTTTTATCTAAACAAGCAATGTGCACATACAACTGTCAGTTCTAAATACTTTGTTCATATCATTTTAAGCTGTTCTGTATTTCCCTTCCTTTATAATCGTGCTCCAGTAATTTTCAAGAAAGCATCAAAACCAACGATCAGTGCTACACGCTTCATGTTTTGGCGGCCATAACTCTCCAGGGTGAAACCGAGTCTACTCGTGCACTGAGCCGTAATAGTACAGTACAGCTGCACAGAAGAAACCCCTTTTGTTTCAAAAACCGTGCTATTGTTGGCTTTTAGTAAGTCGATAGAAAAGCACAAGAACAGCTTAACTCTAAATTTCCGAATAATTTGCACGATCATTTTGTCGGAAAACTTAAAAAAAATGCGTTTTTCTCTGAATCGACGTATTTTAAAGAAACGTTTTTTAAACAAAATATGTAGAGGACATTGTCACCTACAATTTGTCTCATTGAGGTCATATCTTACGATTTGAAATGCAGAAGCTAGGTGGCGCCAAAGTTTCCAAAAAAGTGTTTTTTTCACTTTTTGTCCTAGAAAAAATGTTTTGTTCACAAAATGCGAATCAGAAATTTGTTCCTCTCATAATTGTTTACAACATTTATTGAAACTTTTTTTTCCCTCCGACTTACCGTTCCAATTTTATAGTCTGCCGAAGTGTGAAAATTGTCCGACACCGGTCCCGGTCTAAACTATGCCCACCACTCTCTCCGCAGTAACAATAGTAGCCTTGACTACGCAGCGTTGCATTTGCTGCGCTATAACTTTGGTACAGTAAGTCGGAGGATACAAACGTTTAAATAAATGTTACAGACAATTTTTAGGGGAACAAATTTCTGATTCATTCTTTTGTGGAAAAAAAAACTTTTTTTTTTCTAGGACAAAGGTGGAAAACCACTTTTTTTTGGAAAATTTGGCGCCACCTAGCTTCTGCATGTCAAAACGTATGACATGACCTCAATGAGACAAATTGTAGGTGACAATGTCCTCTACATTTTTTGTTTAAAAACTTTTCTTTAAAATACGTAGATTCAGAAAAAAAACGCTTTTCAATATTTTTTTGAGTTTTCCGACAACATGATACTACAAGTTATTCCTAAATTTAGAGTTAAGCTTTGTTGTGCTTTTCTAACGATTTACAAAAAGCCAACCATAGCACGGTTTTTGGTACAAAACTATTCCAGCTGTACTGTACTATAAAGCTCATTTAGGTAGTTACGAACCCGAATGGCCTCGTGAAATGCATGGACAATAACCACACATTAACACTTGTATTTAAGTTAAATAGGATTTAACTAAATAATCGTTGGTAAAGAGTTGGTGAAAACAGCCCTTACACCTCTAAATCCCAAGTTTGGTTGAAATACTGTACATTTAGCTATTTCACCGTGTTGGGGGATCGAATAGACACTGAAATGCTCTTGGGGTGAACTCAAAGGGTAAAGTAAAGTAATTTATTGTATTTAATCGTATGGTGATAATAACAAGAAATTCATATGTTCAGGTCCAAGTTTTTCAACCACACTGCGGCTCTTTCTGCAAGAAGAAACAGGCCCCTGGGGCTTCCGGAGTAGGCATGAAGAGGACCCCGCACGATGACCTTTGGTCACGTTCGCAGGATCTTACCTATTGATTGCCCTGCGCGTGTCCCCCGGGTGGTGCTAAACGAGCAACAGCGACATAAGGTGATACAAGTAAAGTAATTTGTTGAAGGAATGAATATACAGCCAACATATTTAATTTATTAAGGAAAGCCCAAGTCCAAGCTGTTTGTCATTTCACTCAGCTCAAATTAATACAAGTGCTTGTTACTGTATTGTCTCCACTCCAAGATTCTTCAAGCACCACTGATCAGGAGGATTTAAGATTCATATTTCTATTAGCACTCATTTATTTAAGTGGAATCACTCAACTCAGTTTAATACAACAGCTTGTTAATAATACAAATGTATTGTCCTCAACCCGAAGTTCCTCAAGCGCCACAGTTCATTCGTATCCTTCAAAAGGATTTAATACTCAATAATTGTAAGCAATAATTGGTATTGTCGTTAGACCACACAACCATTTGGAGTATAATTTTAGAGCCAGTATAAATATAAAAACAAGATGTTCAGTTAAGAACATTTTTCCTAAATGCACCGTATGGGTATAGTAATAAGAACCCACTGTCCTTATCGAGGAGTATAATTTGAATGCACTTGTGATCAACGGTAAGTGTAGCCTTCCCGTTACTAAGTTTTGTAGTAATTCTGCATTTTCATCCAGAGCAATCTATTGAAACATTCGAAAAATGCGCCCATCTACCATCTTAAATGTATGGAATTGTTTATCTTGCGCCTTCTGTAAAGGAAGCCTTTAATATAGCACTACATATTTGCTGCGTTTCGTCGTTGTAAATGTAATAAATAGTGGATTGTCGATGTCTTATGTATTCAAAATGGTGGTTACGTGCTATATGCAGTGCGATAGTCGTATGATTGATCAAAGCGAGGTATCTTGTCTGTTACTCCCCTCTTACCAAATTCCATGTTAATTGCGCAATTGGATCCTGACTTATAGTTCTTGAAATTTCAATAATATGCTCAGCCACCATCTTGAATATGTAGCGGGAGTGTTCTTTTGCCATTGGCATACAAAGCCCATATACGATTCCATATTAACACTAATTTGATATATTGCATCTCAAATAAATATATATGTTACGCTCAAAGACCGAATTCGCTCAATGACCGAAATTTTTACCCACGACGCGACATGGGTACGGCAAAATACCCACAACGCGACGTGGGTACCGAAATTCGGTCATTGGCCGAAACGGAATGCCCACGTCGCGTTGTGGGTAATCCTGTTTGCTCAAAGACCGATGTAAACTTCACTTCGGAGATTGAGCAATGAAAAATACCCACGTCGCGTTGTGGACAACGTGGCTTGCCCACAACGCGTTGTGGGTATTTTGCTTTTGCGCAAAGACCGAAATGACATCATATAGTCGTGAGCGTGTACAGACTTGTCTGCGAGTCCGCTCCCCTCCCCTCCACTCCTAGCTGTTACTGCCACTAGTCAACACGAAGCACGCCCAGTGTCAACCCGCTTTGTAGCTGTGCATTTTAGTGAGTTTTTAGCCTACTTTTCACATTTTGCAAAAATGTGGAAAAAGTAGACTTATGAGATCGGGCAAATGTGTGTCTGTGTGTCTGTCTGTCTGGCTGTGTGTGTGTCCCCACCTATGAACTCTTAAACGGCTGGAGCAATCGAAACAAAATTTGGTAGGAGTAAAGATCTATACCTGAATATCTCACGGCCATATTTGAAAATGATGTCAGTGCTACCAACTGCTAAAGAAATCGCAATTGAAATTTGAGCTCCATGTTGGATATCTTGGAAGGTATGAATGGGAGCTATTTCAAAATTGGCACACGTATAGATAATAATATTGCAGTTTAATTTCCAGGAGCCCATACATGGCAGTGTTGCCAAAATGATTATAAGCCTGCTGATAGGTCCAATTTTTAAATGCATATAACTTCTACACTATCAATTGGAATTCAACCAAATTTCGTATGTTGTATGTGTACATAACCAGATATGACTGAGCGTATTCTTAAGACCCACCAGGGCTGACAACTGTTAATAAATGCTCCTAATTTATTTTATCCAAATACCAATATATCAGAAAGTATGCAAGCCGACAGCTGTAAACTATGCACACGTATAGTACCTGACATTCTATATTAATTTGGAGTAACTTATATACGTCAGTGCTACCAACATGATTCTAAGCCTGCTGACAAGTCCAACTTTAAATACATGTAACTTCCATACTATCATTTGGATTTCAACCAAATATTGTATGTGCTATATGTACCATAACAGATATGACTATGCGTATTCTTAAGAGCAACCAGGGCTGCCAACTGTTAATATGTGCTGTCCCTATTTTTGTTACCCTAATATCAATATACAGTATCAGAAAGTATGCATGCCAATAGCTCTAAACTTTGCACACGTATAGTACCTGGCATTCTAGATGAATTTGGAGTAACTAACACACGTCAGTGCTGCCAATATGATTCTAAGCCTGCTGATAGGTCCAATTTTAAAATGCATGTAACTTCTATACTAACTAATGGATTTCATTCAAAATTGGCACAACAATAGATCATATTATTTCAGATTATTTCTGACCAATACAGGCATGACATTGTTGCCAACATGATTTTACGCGCGCTGTTAGATCCAATGTTTAACTGAATGTAACGTCCATGCTATTCATTGGACTTCAACCAAATTTTGTATTCTGTACCTTAAGAGATGGAACTAAGAATATATTCGGTCATCAGGGCTGCCAACTGTAGTGCTCTATTAGGCTACATTATGCCAGGTATACAGTATTTCGAACTAATTAGAAATTTCGATATTAGCAACTTAATTTCGTCATTATTCTAGATAGGTTCATATCATATACTGTAGAATAATCATTGGCATGAAAAATAGGCTCTTTAGTTCGTCACGAAACTTCTTGTTTAGTTAGTGTTTGTGTTAACTAGTTGAGTGAGATGAAAGAAGCATTCTATATCAAGCTGCAGGAGCTATTATGCACGAAGGACCTTGAGTCGGGTCGCACGTTCATCATGGACAGAGCTCGTTACGACGAGATTATCAATCAAGTGAAGGAGGCGAAAGAAAAGAAGAAGTGTGGAGGAACTCTGAGCTCAAAAGAGTATCGTCGCATAAATCGTTTCGACGTTATTCAGATCGGAAGTGTTCAAATGTTGATAGAAAAGTCTGTGGGTGACTTGACTGACATAAAATACTTTTGCCGATACGAAGAAATTTTCGGAGCAATACATGCAGCCCACTTGAATACAGGACATAAAAAAGAAAAAGCCATGGAAGCTGAACTAAAGAAGAAATTCTGCAATATCACCAGAGAAGTTATAAAAATATATTTAGATATGTGTGAGGCCTGCGCTTTGAAGAAAAGATCAATTAAGAAGGGACTTGTTGTTAAAGCAATGGTTATGTCTGCTATGAATTCTCGATGTCAAGTAAGTTTGCATTTTACAAATCTGCATTATTTACACACCTGCCTGATATAGTACCATGAACTGTATGTAAAATCACGTAAGCTACAATATTTAGGTAGTTTACACCTACTATCGGCTGTTTTCATAATAATTGATTCATAAATGCGGCGTACATAATAATAATCGTTGCTGCATTCTTAATACCTTAAAATTATCCTTTAGAAAACTAACTAAATAACTATTTTAATGTGTTTTTTAAAACATAAACAGCGTTTCTGTCAACTAGAGTTCGTTTGGCTAAAATTCGAAGTAGTTTCCGAAGCACTCAAGTGTGAGAAACAAATTAATAACAGGTAAAAGTATACAATTACCTTGTCACCCTTAAAAAATTTACTATTAAGATATGTTATAGGCAATGAACTGAAAATTGTAGATAAACATGATTTAAAGGTCGGAAAATGAAAAAGGGGAGTAAAATGGTGTTTTTTCGTTTTTTGCAATTTTATGCCACTTTTGCGTTTTTAAGCTGATTTTAACGACCTTTTTTTTCTTTCCCATGTTTTACGACGTTGCCAATACGATGGGATACACAAAAAAACTGCCGTGGAACGAGCATTGCTTTTTATTGAAGATTTTTACGCTTTTTGCGATGTTAGGCTAATTTTTGCGTTTTCAATCCGATTTTGACAAAAAAAAAGTGTTTTTTCAACATTTTTGATAAAATGGGACACTAAAAACACTTAACAACGCCACAAACACCGCAATTTGTTATTGTTCTATTTTTTTTATGATAACCTAACTTAACCTAACCGACCACATAACATCGGAGGCCACTCTTCTAAGACTGTTGGCAAGTTACATGCGAGTTATTCAGCTTTAAAAACCATACTTTTATGACTCACAAGCACTATTCGCCAACAGATTTACAAGAGTGGCCGCCGACATGACGTGGTGAGAAAGGTTAGGTTAGGTTATAATATAAAAAAAACTTATTAGTCCGTCCGGCTTTTGATAAAAAAAACAATATTGGTTCCACAGCAGCGTTTTGTTGCGTATTACGTCGTTTTTGGCCTATTTTCAATTTTGAAAAAATAGACTTATGAGATCACCTTTTGTCCGTGTGTGTGCGTGTGTGTGTGTGAGGTGTGTGTGTGTGTCCCCTAATAAAATCTAAACGGCTGGAGCGATTTCAATGAAAGTCGGTAAGTTCATAGCACTATTTCCGGCGACCTCGACCGTGCGCTTCAAATTTTGTCACGTCTCACCAATCCAACATGGCGGCTGTGCGAAATATTTCACTAGCATTCAATATCTCCGAAACTATTACCGATATTGCCCTGAAATTGTGTACGGTGATAAAGGGCACTACTAGAAGTTCACATATGAGACTTTCAAAAGCCTGGTGACTACAAAACCAACATGGCGGTCAAGCGAAATTGAGACTTTCAAATAGACTTTTCTCGCGATTTAACTATCCAAACGTAATGAAACTTGGTACAGCAAATGTTTATACACATTGTAATGTACTGGAGTCTAATTTAGTGCAATTGTTTACATAATCTGAAAATGGCGGCTGTGCGAAATATTTCACTGACATTCTAAGTTATATCTCCGAAACAATTACAGATAGCATCATGCAATTTTGTACGGTGATAAAGGGTACTGATACAAGTTTACCTATGTATATTTCATAAACCTGTAAAGTACAAAACGAACATGGCGACCAAGCGAATTTGAAATATTTTAATAGACTTTTCTCCTGATTTAACTCTCTGAGCGCAGTGAAATGTGGTACAGTAAATGATTTTGCAGATTGTAATGCACTGCAATCTAATTTAATTCAATTGTTTACATAACCTGAAGATGGCGGCTGTGCGAAATTTTAAAATTAAGTTTTTATTCTTGTATCGTAATCATGCGATCGAAGTGAAAGTTTGAATAATGAAGCTAGGCAATAATTGTCCTTGAATGGTACATAACTCTATGGCCTAAACATATAACAATCCTAACTGGCGAGCTTCCGAAATATTTAGACGGTTCTCAATATCTATGAATCTTTTACAGCAACCAAACTGTTTTTTTTTAATGTTCATAGAGACTATGAACATATGTTCACCTATAGGACTTTCAGTAACCTGGTGAGCACAAATCCAACATGGCGGCGACGCGAAGTATAAATATTTAAATGGACGTTTCTCGCGAATTAACTATCCGAGTGCCGTGAAACGTTGCACGTTAAATGCTTACACAAATGTTGATCCACTGGCATGTAATTTATTTCAATTGTTTGCATAATCACAAGATGGCTGGTGTGCGTACTTTTAAAATCTGTTTTTACTTCTTGTGTTCTAATCATGCGATTGAAGTTTGAATACCACACGTACACAATAATCTTAATGTAATAGTACAAAAATAAAAATCCATCCTGGCGACCATATGAAATATTTAGACGTTTCTCAATATCTACGAATCTGTTACAGCAATTAAACTGAAATTTAGTATGTTGATAGAGACAATTAACATGAGCAGGATATATGAAAATAGGCTGTATAGTTCTTCACGGAACTACTTGTTTATTATAACCTAATCTAACCGACCTAACTGAAACGTCGGCGGCCATTCTTCTAAGTCAGTCGGCAAGTTCTTTGCAAGTTAGTCAGCTTGAAAAAACAACACTTTTATGATTTACAAGCACTATTTGCCGACATATTTAGAAGAGTGGCCGCCGACAAGACGTGGTCGAAAAGGTTAGGTTAGGTTAGGTTATAATATAAAAAAACCTTAATAGTCAGTCCGTGTTTTGATAAAAAAAAAACATGTTCGTTCCATGGCAGCGTTTTTTGTGTATCCCATTGTATCAAAAATGTCAAAAAACATGGGAAATAAAAAAAAGTTAAAGTTGGCTTAAAATGCAAAAGTTATGTAAAATCGCAAAAAACGAAAAAAAAACGCCGTTTTACCCCATTTTTTCTCACTTTCCGACCTTTAAAACATGTTTATCAATCATTTTCAGTTCATTGCCTATAACATATCTCAATAATAATTTTTTTAAGGGTGACAAGGTAATTGTATACTTTTACCTAATAACATTGAAATGTAATATAAATTTTAAAACCAAATAAAACTGTTCTTAACAAGCCAAATAATGCCTGCATAAGAAATATTTTTAGAATTATTATTGTCAAAGTTACAACAACTTATGTACAAGGGTTTGTCAAATACCTCGGAAAATCAATGTTTTTAAATACAATAATCGTTTTCAAAACATGAAAAAAATTTAAAACAATAATCCGTTCTAAATGTCTTCATTAATCTAGTATTAACCTGTGGTCATGTTTGTAAAAACTGAAACTTTTTAAACGTATTTATAACGGAGTTATGACTGGGCAAACTGACTATAATAACAAATCTAAAAATAGTTGGGCCGCTAATAATTTTTTATGAAAACTACGCTACTTACTTATTATATTTCCTTAGGTTGATCTTATCGACATGCAGTCTGAAGCAGATGGAGAATACAAGTTCATACTCAACTATCAAGATCACCTGACAAAGTTTGTGATTCTTCGACCACTGAAAAGAAAAACAGCTGATGAAGTGGCAGATGTCCTCCTGGACATATTTTGCATATTTGGTGCACCGAACATTCTCCACAGTGATAATGGAAGGGTGTTTTGTAATAAGGTAAATTTTTATAATCAAATCTCCTTTAAAATAGTTATAAACTCAACCAAGGAATGGTAATCTGGTGTAATCAATCATTTTGGTGTAACTTTCAGATAATCGAGACTTTGGCGACAAAATGGAGTGCTATCAAGCTCGTCCACGGGAAACCACGACACTCGCAAAGCCAAGGATCTGTCGAACGGGCCAACCAAGACGTAAGGGACAGTTTGGTAGCTTGGATGGCTGATAACGACACTTCTAATTGGGAGAACGGTCTAAGAATTGTCCAGAATACCAAAAATAATAGTTACCACTCGGGAATAAAAATGACACCTTATGAAGCTATGTTCGGCGCCCCACAGAAGAATGGCCTACGTAGCTCCATCTTGACTGAGGAGGTTTGCAATCGGATTGTCATTGAAGAAGAGCTGGAGCAGGAACTCACGTTTGTTAAAAATAGCATAAACGAAAACGATATGACACAAGATAATGATGAACTCGTGGACAATGCTATGCTAGATCAAAATGAAGCTGAATTCAATGAAAGAAATATGTTGGTTTGCTCTGTATGCGATCAGACTATTGGTGACGATGAGTATGCTTTGGCAACTGAGAAATGCTTTGAATGTGGGCAAAAATTTCATCTAGGATGCTTTCCAACAACTGAATTCGGTTCTGAATTGCCCCTTTGCTCTCTTTGCTCAAAGAAATCTGCAGTTGAAACCGCCAGGGGAAAGTGCAAATTGGGACTTGGGTCACAGGCTGAGAAAATGTTGAAAATTTTGGGTAAAAAATTATCTTCTGTGTCTGTTGGTGACAATGTAGTTGTTCAGATTCCTGAAGTAGACCGTGGCCGGCTGGCCCCGCGAAATATCATGGCTGTTGTCATGAACGTTGACGAGGATCACCACACACTTGGAACAAAACATGGGACCCTCGACAAACAATTCTCTAGCCTCTTCAGTCCTCATGTATCATATTTGATACATCAGGTCAATATTTTTTTTCTCGCCCTTCTTGAGCCGCAACTCCATGCGGCCTGTTGTATCATTTTCGAATGAGTGCCGCTACGCGTTGCGCACTTGTTCTGACTTCTCCGAACGGCCAGTAGGGTTCAGCAGTGATTTGAATTCGACTGTTGCTCTATGTATGCACCATGGCTCAGTCTTCAAGAGGTACGTAATGTACATTTGAATGTATGTTATTTTATTTATTGTTTTAGCACATCACTGAGTATTTTGATTGTATCCGATTCATATTCATGAAATTAGTTGATCATGGAGGGCCCATTTATAATGTGTATCGTACATGATACAAACGGCATTTAGCACTACATTCCCTGATAGGTCCTCGCTCCTTTGTAGCAGATTTTTTTTATGTGTATAACTTACAGTAATATTATTTAGCTTGTAGCTATTTGAATAATGTTAAAATAGTTAAATACTAATTTCATAATATCTCCTGATGCAGAAGGAAGATTTAAATTCGACATTTTATTACAAATTTTAGGGTACGTGACGCTGAAATAGAAGATATTCTCATAGACCCTCAAAATTCAGATCTTGAAATTGAATTTGAGGATGAGGAAGATGATATAGCAGATCCTATAATTAATGGAGAACCAGATGTCGATGATACAGATTCGACTCCTGATTCAGATGACGATGGACCTCCTACTTCACCCAGAGAATCACGACCAATGTGGCGCCACAAAAATGAGTTAGTATGTTGTTGCCTGTATTGTACCTAACTAAGGCACAGATAGGCCTAATATTCTAATGTAGCAAGCCTGAAATTTAGAATATTAGAATTAATTAGTTGAAGTAAATTTCACTTCATTACTTTAAATTCCTTGATTTTGCATTGAATTATCTAGTTACACAAGCTTCATTTCTCTTCAGGTTTCATCCACCAAATCCGGCAGTTATTCAACCAATGCCAGAGTTCATGGAAGTCAAAAGACCGTTTGTATACTTCAGTAGATATTTAGACCTAGGATTCTTTGAAGACATGGCCATGTATACGAACAGGAAATCAGTGTTAGACACAGGGAAATCATTAGAGACTAATCCTGTGGAATTGTCCAAATTTTTGGGCTGTAGCATTGTAGCTGGATTACTTTCCTTTCCACGCCTACGCATGTGTTGGGAATCAAGAACCCGTTTTCCTCTCATAGATGATAACATATCTCGTGATAGATTTTATCTCATTCGCAAGTCTCTAAAACTTGTTGATGACAACCTGGTAACAAACGAAATGAAAGAACATAATTCCTTCTGGAAAGTTCAACCAATGTTAGCCCATGTTAGGAATGCATGCCTGGAAAACACTCGTCCTAAAGATATATCAGTGGATGAGCAAATGATCCCTTTTCATGGACATGTTAGGATGAGGCAATACGTGAAAGGGAAGCCGCACCCCGTTGGATTGAAGAATTTTGTTTCAACCACTACATTCGGCTTACCACTCGAATTTCACCTCTATGAAGATAAAGGGTCTCAGATTACTTCAGAAAAGATACCTCTTCCTGAGAAACTGGACATTGGAGGGAGAGTGGTCCTTAATCTTTCAGACACGCTCTCTTCTGGTTGCTCTATATTTATGGATAGATATTTCACCTCAGTTACTCTCCTTGAAAATCTGCTTTCACACAGATCTATATTAGCTAGTGGTACCATTATGTCAAGTCGACTGCCAAAGTGCCTAACATTCAAGAAAGACAGTGAGATGAGAAAGCAAAGAGGCTCATTTGACCAGGTTGTTAGAAGTGACAATAGACTAGGGATAGTCAAGTGGTATGATAACAGGCCGATTTTCCTGGCTTCTACAGAATATGGTGTTGAACCTGTGGAAGACCGCAGGATGTGGTCGAAAAATGATCATACCCACATACAAATCCCTAGGCCCAACCTTATCAAACAGTACAACTCAAAGATGGGAGGAGTTGACTTGCTAAACAAAATTACGAGTAAATATCCAATGAGGGGACGAACTAGGAAGTGGACCATAAGGGTCATGCATCATTTTTTTGACTTCGTTACTGCAGCATGTTGGATCGAGTATCGTACAGCAGCAAAAGAACAAGGTATGAAAAAGAAAGATATCATGCCATACTATCAGTTCAAGATGGATGTGGCAGAAAATTTTATATATCCTAATTTTGAAAGAAGACATCAAGACGAAGATGATGATCTGGAGGCAGATGAAAGCGGTGAAGAAGAATCTTGTTCATCAAAGCAAAAGCGACATCCACCAACACCAATTCCACCTGTGGCAAAAAGAATCAGACATGCCATGCATCTTCCACAGATGATGAATAAATTACAGAGTTCTCGTTCCAGATGCAGAGCCACTGGATGTTCAAAACTGACATTTGTGCGTTGTTATGACTGCAAAGTTTTCCTATGTTTTAATTCAGATAGGAACTGTTTCAAGGATTTCCACAAACCTTAAGGCTAGGACAATTGATAGTGATATTTTAAGTCACTTTATATCAATTTTGAACTGTGCTTATGGAATAATGACTACAAAATTTGTATTTTTATCATATATATATTTCCATCAATTTTTGAAAGTACTGGAAAACCTTAATTTTTGTAATTTTTTGGTTTTTGATCCTTTATACATCTTGTAATATGTAAAGTAAGTGTTTATGGTTTGATTGTATGTAAAACAATTACAGTGTGAGGGTAAGATATTTTTTCATGACGTTTGGTTCCACTTTGTTCGGACCTAATGTATCATATATGATACATGCTGTAGCTGATGTTGATTTTGTGATATATTTTTTTTTTACTGAAATGCTGTTTCTTTGCCCCCAAGTTGTCATTCCCATATCAAATAAGTGAATTTTTTAAACTAAATTGGGCTCGGGACTGAAGAGGCTAGGAACCAATTCCAACCAATAAAACCTTTCACCAACGTCAGGCAAGAAGCGGTGGTGTCGTCAGGGTCTAAACAAGGGTTTGTTAAATGTGGATGTAAACAAAGGTGCACAGGAAAATCCTGTAAGTGTTTAAAATCAAATGTAAAATGTAACTCCAAGTGCCATAGCAGCACCACATGCACAAATAAATAAACAGTTCTTACATTGAATGTATCGTGATAAACATAACTTTAAATACGTTTTTCTTACATTATAGTATTTAATTTAAAGTTTTCTTTTGAGTCATATATTTTTAAGGTTTACAATGTCAAATGTGTTATAAAGCAATACATTTCTTTATAATATGTAACATACTTTATAACATTAATTATAACATTTTCTTTAAAACATTAATAAATGTTCATTATTGCGACACCTGGAAGGGACACCGAGATGAGCCTACTTACCGGTTTTAGAGGTCCGGGTCGCTTCCGCAGCAAAATCACCTCCAGATGACATGACATGCCCCAACAGAAGAACCTCAAAAGGAGTGGAAGGAAGATGGAGAAGGGGACAACGCACAGGCTATTCAACAGACACCCCCCACTAACCGACAGAACTGCTGCCGGTGAAATAATGCCACAACAGAAGATTAAAATTTTATGTAAAATTTAATGTTAAAATAAAAGGAACACCTCCACCAGAGAAAGAACATGCATGCATCAGCCAGCATAATTTACAATGAATGCAAGAGACCGCCTAACATGCTTGCTTGCAAGGCCAAGAAAAGAAAAAACTTAAATTAAAATAAAAATGTTAAAGCCCAAAAGTTAAAATAAAAATTACATGCATAACACAATGAGAAAGGGCTTGATAATTTGCAAGAGAATGCAATAGCGATCCGGCATGCGTAGATCCCGGGCACGATGAAACGAGAAATAAAAAAAAAAAATTAACCAAATTAAATAGTATCAGAAAACAATTCATTAATTTGCATGATGGAGGTAAACACAGGAACAATTACTAAAAACACAATGTTAAACCGACAAGGTTAAATAAAAAAAATCTTAAGTTAACACAACACGTTTGAGTTTCGCGGTTGACGCCTAGAGACTGACCTCGAGACCAGAATGCATCTCTTCATAACAAAACAAAAGCATGGCCACAAAAACGGGAGACCGCGTGCCTGATCGAAACTACGGCAAACAATTAATAAAATTAAATTTAAACATCAGCAGAAGGAAATGGACGGGGGAAAACAATTATGTCTAAATACTATTACAACAGTGAAAGGCACCGGATCATGAATAAATTAAATTGAATACTATATCAATCCTAAGATTGGCAAAAGAAAATAAGTAATAATTTAAACGCAAAATAAACTTATAAATGTGTCTCCAGAAGGTACAAGATAATAACAAAATAAATAAATATAAGGAAACGTTATTAAAACAGAAATAAAATTAGGCCTATAAAACAAATAAGGTACAGAATTAAAACAATACTATAAGATGACATCGGAGCTCCATAACAAAAATAAATATGAAGATATAATGAAACGTACCTTACATCCTTCTCAGTGGAGACACACTAATAATAAAATAATTAACACATAATTTTTAAATTCTGTACGGCACTACATGTGCTTCAAAACTGGCTAACCCGGCACATGCGTCGTTTAGATGACAGCACTCGTTCGCATCCAGTTGCGATTCTCCATCACGTTCAGCGTCCAGGCGAAAGGAAGAACTTAAATTCTTATATAGCACAGGCGTTTCTTAGTTGAATATGTATTCAAATTTTCTGTTGAATATATTTACATTTCGTAGAGGATGGGGGCCCAGGCCCCCGTCAGCGGTGACACCTTTCACGACCAGTCGGCTTGATGTTTACTTCACGACAGCTAATGGACTCCACAAAAAAATGGCGGAGAATTTTCGCGTCAAGAACCGAACTGCATTCATGTAAACATTATCGTCCAATCAAGGCTTGACACATCAACCAACAATGTCATAATTTAGCAAATAATTTGGCGGTATCATGCATACACCGGCATTTGTTTCATGACGAAGAATGCAATTGTCTTTCAATCATGTCATGCATATAAGGAGTTTTATAAGGCGCAGCACACACTATCTATCGGAGAGAAACAGGAACTACGTGCAGACTTTCCAAAGTCCGACTGCCGCTACCATCTCGTGGTCACAGGCGGAACTGAGCGACGAAGCGGTCATTTCAAAATTTGTCAAGAATTCCATCCAGGGGTAAATACATGTTTGAAAACTCTTGGGACGGGCACTTGCACGTAACAATTATGTTGAAAGAATGTTTATTTCCAAACCAACTTCTTTTTTACTACAGTTTGCCGATAAGGTATCAAACAACTTAACTACTGACGTTGGGTCATTTCGGACTTTGCGCAAAAGCAAAATACCCACAACGCGTTGTGGGCAAGCCACGTTGTCCACAACGCGACGTGGGTATTTTTGCATTGCTTAATCTCCGAAGTGAAGTTTACATCGGTCTTTGAGCAAACAGGATTACCCACACCGCGACGTGGGCATTCCGTTTCGGCCAATGACCGAATTTCGGTACCCGCGTCGCGTTGTGAGTTTTTTGTCGTACCCACGTCACGTCGTGGGTAAAAATTTCGGTCATTGAGCGAATTCGGTCTTTGAGCGTAACATATATATATATATATATTTATTTGTTTGTATATTCTATAATTTTAAGATGGCCGCTGCACACTATATTCAATGTGACATTCCAATGAATAATGGCAGCGAGGTCTTTTGTATAGACTAGTACTTTTCTTTCACTAATATTCGTGTTAATTGTGCTTTTATATTGTGAGTTAATGATATTGAAGCCTTAAGAATACGCCCAACCGCCATCGTGAAAGTATCGAGTCGCTGTTGTATTGACTTAGACATTGGAAGTCACCAATTAAGTACAACACCACTGCTAAAATCGTTGTTGTATCTAAAAAATAAATTGAGTTACGGTATTCATTATCATAATATATATTTTCAATATGGCCACCGTGCATTATATTCCGTGTATTATACTTACGGATTATATCAGCAAGGTCCCTTACATGGTTATCCTTTCTCACTAAGTGTTGTTTTAATTGTGCAGATACGTTCTGAAAGATTCATTATTACGTTTTAATATTACAATCAGCCGCAATCTTGAAAATGTATGGTCACTGTTATTTTGCTTTATGCATACGATACTCCATATTGGTTTCTACCCTATCGCCAATTTTCGGTGTTATACAGTAGTTCTAAAATATAGAAAGTTTTATTTTTAAATTATAACATTTCAGGACGGCCGCTGCTCGCTATATTTAGTTTGATATGTGTATTACTATCGTCACTGGTGCCTCTTATATAATTCTCCTTTTCTATACCAAGGTATCGCCTTAATTGTACAATAAAGTCCTGAGTAACTAATGTGTATACTTTAATAGTACGCATGTGAGCCTCCGTGGCTTAGGCGGCAGCACGCCGGCCTCTCACCGCTGGGTCCGTGATTCTAATCCCGGTCAGTCCATGTGAGGTTTGTGCTGAACAAATCGGAGGCAGGCAGGTTTTTGTCCGGGTACTCCGGTTTTCCCTGTCACAACTTTCATTCCAGCAACACTCTCCACTATCATTTCATTTCATCGGACATTCATTTAATCATTGCCCCAGGGGAGTGCGGTAGGCTCCGGCAGCCGGCACAGTTCATATCCTTGCCGCTAGATGGGGGCTTCACTCATTCCATTCCATGCTCGTTAAGCTATATATTGCACACGAAACATACCCTTGTCAAGGGCAAGCATAGTAGCACTGTCATGAATGATTTCAGGGTAGTCACAATGGGTTGTTGGTACCCATAACTGTTGTCGTGGATGGCCCCAGTTCCTAGCTATAAGATGGCATATTGCTCAGTGGTTCTTCACACTGTGCATCAACGGTCTAATTTTCTTAGGTTATCATTGGGGGCTTGGGACATCTTGGTCATCAGCTCTGTGTAGTTGGGTGTGTGAACTTGTCTCATAACCTGTAGTCTATTGTGATGACTGTAGTAATGCGTGTAGCTGTATTAGGGACAGGGATGGGGCAGGCACTCCGGAACTTCAAGTGAGGTACTACCCCGGCATTTGTCTGGAGCGAGTGTAGAAAACCCGGGGAAACCACATTCAGGATAGCCACTGCCAGCACCGGAATTCGAACTTGCGACCTCCGGACTTGCTGCAGCTACCCTCACGGCCGTGGTGCATGATTTGACGAGTATGTGTATTCGTGACACAAATTGGCCATTATATAATCGACAGTCAGTTATTGCTGCAGTCTGATTTACCAATAATGAGCGGTGGCAGCTGTCAAAGCTAGCACGTGGGGAAATGCTGCGTTGCCACTGAGGCAGATCATGACTCATAGCATTCCAAGAGGCTTGCAGGAAGACACAAATACTGGCGGTCTAATGACCGTGACGAGTGAAGTCACAGTAGAACACTGAGTCAAACCATGTGCTCACTGCTGTGTCTGCATACTGCTCGCTGTTGCCATGGAGACCGTTACTCCTCTCGTATCCACTCCTCACCTCACCCTTCAAGCGGATGACAGCTTTCACCGTTCATCTTTTGTAAATCAGAGTATACCTACCGCATTGTGCTTGTTGTTCATCCAGCTCTAAGTGTGTAGTCTGTCACTCAAGGCCCCACACTGTGGTGTCTGTAGGAAAGTGTGTGTATTCTTTAGTTAAGGATAGGATTGGTAAGGAGAAGGCCAGGGCCTTATGTTAAGAACCATCCCTGCATTTGCCCAGAGTAGAAGTGGGAAAACCACAGAAAGTCACTTCCAAGATAGTTGCGGAAGGGAATAAAACCCATCTCTTCTAATGCTTGCCTCATGTGGCTGAGTGTACACCATTCCAGCCCTCAGACCAAAATTTAAAATCTTGGCAGAACCAAGAATCAATCCCGTACCTCTGGAGTAGGGTTTCTCAAAGTGCTCCCCTCAGGGAGACGCAGAGAGTGATAAAGGGGGGCGCCGGCTTTGATTGAAATATTTATATTTCATATTCTGTAACAAATATTAATATCTTCATATCCATGAACCTATCATAGGCAGGTAGCTCCCAAGACCATTCAAGAATAATAAACTCGTACCTTTGCTGTCTTATTTCACAAGAACTGACCAGTAGATCCTGCCAGCAGGAATTCTGAGAAAAGGTGGCGAGAAACATTTTCCACACAGCTCCCTTTAACTCGCCACCCGCACTGACATCTCCTTACCAAACACTTAATGATAATACGCCGCTTGGCAATGTGACCGCCACTTCCTTTCAAGAATGGATTCCAAGAATGGATTCTTCTATTTCTGCCGGTGCCGATTCGAATTCAGCTAGGCCTTTCCAGTCAGTTCGAAGGCAGCGAGTATACAGGTGAATTCTAGTGCGTGGTTAGCCAACTTTACAATAAACGGATACGAGTGATGCCATTACCAATTGATAAGTGACTTATTAGAAGTGGTAAAAAGAGACCCCATGAAAGTGATAGTGCTTCCCCTCCTTCGGAAAAAGAACAAGGTTCGAATTTAAACAAAGTCCATTGCTCTTCCGCGTCTACTTCTGCTCCCATCAGGATTATTAATTCTACACACAAAGTGAAAGTGCGTAAATATCAAGACGATTATCTGACATTAGGCTTTACCAGCATTCTTTCGAATAATAATCAGGATCAACCTTAATACGTTCTTTGTTTGGAGATTTTAGCAAACGACAGTTTGAAGCCTGTGAATTTTAAGAGACACTTGCAGACTAAACATCCAGACTGTGTAAGTAAATCTTTAGCATTTTTAAGCGCCACGAGCAACAGCAAAAAGGAAATGTTAGATTCCTCGTAGAGCACGCAACAGTTCCTAAGAAAGCGCTAAGAGCATCCTTGGAGGTATCCTATTTAATTGCAAAATCCAAATCACCACATATTATTGGTGAGAAATTACTTCTTCCTGCAGCCGTGAAAATGTGCGCGATCATGCATGGAGAAAAGTTCGGCGAGTATTTGAAGTCGATACCACTCTCAAATGATACAGTAACTCGTCGTATTGATGTAATAGCCTCTGACATAAGAAATCAATTGCTACCACGTCTTCATGATGGCCCAACATTTGCTCTGCAACTCGATGACAGTACTGATATCGTAAACAGTGCCCAGCTTCTTGTTCTTGTACGCTACTGTCATGAAAATGAAATGCACGATGATTTTCTATTTTGCAAAGCTCTGGAAGGGCGAACTACAGGCTCTTGTGAATTCCTTTTTTATTGACGACAATCTCTCATGGACAAACTGTGTTGGGATATGTACTGATGGGGCGTCGACATTTACTGGAACTAACAAGGGTTTCAGAGCAAGAGTGAGTGCTGTTATTAATTCTGTAAAATTCACACATTGCATGATACACAGCGAGGCATTGGCTTCAAAAGTACTACAACCGGAAGTCAATAAAGTGCTGAACGATGTAATTAGTGTTGTAAATTTTGTGAAAGCTATTTTCCATTCTTTGCGAGGAGATGGGATCTGCACATGATTCGCTTCTATTGCACAAGGAGGTACGTTGATTGTCTCGTGGTCGAGTCCTTCGTCGCGTTGTGGAGTTGAAGAATGAACTTCGTATTTTCCTATTGGACAGCAGTCCTACACTCGCAACGCTGTTTCTGGATGAGAAATGGCTTCTAATACTGTGCTACTTGTCTGACGTACTGTATGTGAAAAACTAAATGAACTTAACGTGTCACTCCTAGGACGAAATAGTAATATTTTCATTCTAAGCGACAAAGTGTTTGCTTTCAAGAGAAAACTTGAACTTTGGAAAACCCAAATGGACAAAGGTAACTGTGAGATGTTTCATTGTCTGAATGAATTCCTGGAAGAAAATGAGTTACATATTTGTCAAATTAGTGGAACTGTCGCAGAACACCTCCAAAACCTTCGTCAAAAATTCGAGGGTAGAGTTCCACAATCTTCAACTGAGAATGACTGGATTCGCAGTCCGTGTGAAATGAACGTAACAGCCCACCTGTCAACGGCAGAACAGGAGGAACTAACAGAACTCTCAAGTGACAGAATATTTCGAAATGAATTTAAGTCGAAGTCTCTTGAAAATTTTTGGGTGAAGATTCGAAATAAATATCCCATTTGATCAAGAAAAGCAGTGGACCTGTTATTACCCTTCGCTTCAACTTACTTGTGTGAGCCAACATTTTCCGCAATGGCATCCGCCAAGACGAAACATCGGTCTCGGCTGCAGCTGGAAGGGGATCTGAGGGTTGCTGTTTCAAACATCCAACGAAGACTGGATTTACTTTCATCTCAAATTCAAGCTCACACATCACACAGTAGGGGAGTAGTGAGAGTTCTGCCCCCCGTCACCACTACTCCCAATGCGAGCCGATAACTCCCGAACCCGTGGTCGGAGATTCACGAATGAGGTGTCGTTGGACTCGAGCTGACGGGGGATTTGCTATGGACCACTCGTTATATTTAAAAAAAAATTGAAAATTTTTGTTTTTGAAAATAGACGATAGTTAAAAAACCAAACATGATAGAACGTTATGAAATAGCTTAAACGAACGATCGTTATATCCTTTATTTTTTATAATAAAACTTTTTAAATTTTATGTTTTTTTTGAAAAAAGTGTTATGTTGAAATTCTTATATTTTGGAAACTAAAGAGTTAACATAAAAAAATAGTTTGACATAAATGAATGGCCCTGACCCCTTCTACCAGCAAAATAAATTTCAAGCCTCTAGGACTAAAACTGTGCAGTAGTGGGGTAAGGCCGGTTCTACCCATAATCGCACGTGTGCTTGAATACGTATGGCTATCATGGAAAACGTTGGTGGTGGGGGAGGACTAGGGTCGAGCGAGGGGTCGTTTAGATGGTATTTTTTCCGCTCTATTTGATGGTGAGGTTATTTTTTACCATGGGTGGAATTTGGAAACGCAATTTGAGGTAAACGTGCGTTTTTGACATTTTGGTGATATTTAATGAGCTTGTAAGGCTAGAACGAAGTGTTGTTTAGGAACGGGGTGACGTCCTCTTGGCTAAGAATGTGTGTTGATTTTTTTTTAAATTTTGAAAATCTTTTTTTTTTTTTTTTTTTTTTTGGATTGGCGCTATTTTGAAAACGGTGAATGTTGGAAAAAAGTTTGTTTGACGTTAATGAAAGGTGGGCATGCCCTCTAGGGTGGCAGCAAGTTTCAAAGGTGTAGGAGGAAACAATGATAGCCTACTTTCTAGAGAACATTGGTGATCATTGGCGAACGGATGGTCTGATTTTAATAAATGAGGTGTCGTTGGGCTCGAGATGACGTCCTCTTTCCTACAGACCACTCGTTATATTTTTCAATTTTTTTGAAACATTTTGTTTTTGAAAGTAGGCGATAGTTTGAAAACAAAACATGATAGAATGTTATGCCATAGTTGAAACGAATGGTCCCAATGACCTTTATATTTTTATAATAAAACTTTTTATATTTTGAGATTTTTTGAAAACACTTAAATTTTGAATGTTTACTATTTTGGAAACTAACACGTTGACAAATACGTTTCTTTGACATAAATGAAAGGCCCCTATCTCTTCGACCACGAAAATAAATGTCAAGTCTCTAGGACAAAAAAAGCTAGGCATTTCTTTTTTTTTTTTTTTATAAAAGAGTGTTTGTAGACAGAGAGCCGGTAGCGCTTGGCGTATGCTACAACGAGGCTATGATTGGCCATGGTGGATACTGGAAATGGCTATTTCGACGGGGGCGATGTAAGGCAAAACGAGGGGTTGCTTTTTGATATTTTTTCCTATGACGAATGAATAAAGGCGAATATTTCGAAATGTGACAAGCATACTAAGATTTTTACCCCTGAAGGGGATCTTTAACGGTTTAGTTAACGGTAATGAGCGAGATCGCTCTCTGACACAACAGACGGTTGTAGGATATGACCAAGTGATTCTTAGACGTTGGCGATCTCGGTGACCGTGCCCGGAAGAAATGAATAGCTATTTTGGTGGGATGGCGGGAGCAGCTTATGACGGTTGGTTTTGTGACATTTCCTATGACGGATAGAGGCGAATATTTGAAAATGTGTTAAGTGTGCTAGGATTTTTTTTTACCCCTGAAGGGGATCATTAACATGCTAGTAAACGGTGATAAGCGAGACTGCTGTCTGGCACAGTAAATGGTTTTAGAATATGGAAACCTATAACATTTGCTCGACCAAGTCATGTGCATGTACGCAAAGAGCCAAAACGGTAAGGTCATTGGCCTGAAATGTTATAAAATAAATATTGAACTGGGTAAAGTCATGTGTTTTAGGATGAAAGTATGTGGTTAACATGATCATGTATTGAGGATGGCCGCTTGCTAGGAATTATTATTATTACAGTAAAAAGTTTAATAATAATAATAATAATAATAATAATAATAATAATAATAATAATAATAATAATAAGACACACATGTTTTGAATGCTAACACGCACACAGTCCAGCTCACTGGTGACTGAATATTGTACCTAGCCACAGGACTCGTGAGAGCTGTTGCTGGTGCTGACGAGGCAGGAATGTCTAGGTCAGCAGGAAGAGTGATATCAGCTTACTTGCCTCGTGGTGGCTAGCAGGTGTGCTGTTTAAGCAGAGACCGCCATTTTGGTTCTGAGACAGTAGGACTACCGATGTATAAGAGGTAGCCATTTTGGTTCCTTTTTAAAAACATGAAACTAGTATAAGGTACACGAATCTTATTCAGATTGAGGAATGTAAAGAGGCGTGGGAACACGTGCGAGAGAGAGAGACAGAGAACCATTCAAGGCCAAAACGCTGAGAAAATACAACTTTTTCTGTTGCTAGGCTAACTGATAACGATTGCGTCAGTCATGCAATTGCCAGTTTAGCACACGGACGTATACAGTAGAGCTGAGGAAGAAAAATCCTTTCATTTTTTGGTAAGTACCTATGAATGATTATTTTAATAATGCCATGCTAATGAACCTTAAATTTGTAGTTATTGATTAGGTAATTATTGATTTTTTAATTTATTTGTTTGCAGATAACCGGTATACCTTACATGTCTGAGATACAAGAAACCAGTTTACTTTTGAGCCCACTAGAAGGAAACAGCAATAAGCCACTGCAAGTGAAGGTGGGATTATTTTTTTAAACTAACTTGTTTCATTTTTTGTTTCATATTTTATTTTATGAAATGCATGAACTAACTTGAATTTAGGTATTTATAACGGTTTATTTTATTTATTTTTAGAAACTTGGAAAGAAAAGCCTTACCGCCGTAGCAGTCGCTGAAAACCCGAGACGCAGTAAAGTGCAACCATTGTTTCCAGGCAGTGAACTATTTAAAACTCAGGTAAGCCTAACATAAAATGCTATTCCATTTTACCACTACTGAAAACTCGTAGACAAAAAATTCATTACCTGTACATGACTAGGACGATGATTGCTTTCTTGATTAATGACTATGTATTGGCAACCGGTACAAGACCATATTGATTGTTTACCGGGAATGTACAAGGCCATATTGGATTTTGTAAAAAACAAAAATTTTAATTTAACTGACATGTCGTTCCCTATAATAATAATAATAATAATAATAATAATAATAATAGTATTAATATCGTATGGCCTCGGGTGCCGGGTGCAAGATTTGTTATTTGACACACAGAGGGTAGCTTGCGTGTCGAATTTAGTTGTTCCTTGACTATGAAAGTCAAGGAGGTTAGATGTTAGATATCTAATCTCCTTAAACTCTATAGCGCTTTCTAGTAGAAAAATGAGGAACTTTGTACCCTATGAACTCAATGAATATTCACAGGTTTGAATAAGATAATCTGAACAAACTGACATGACATTCATTTCTGTTTATATATTGGTTAAATGACTAAAGCTTCATAAAAAGAAAATAAGTGCATGGGTTACCATTAGTGCCAACATACAGTTTATTTTAATGGTGTTTTGATATATTAATGTCAATTAACTTTAAAGTTTAATTACAAGTATTGATTGATTGATTGATTGATTGATTGAGTGATGGGTTATTTTGTTTGTTTTTAGGTGTGGTCATGCGCCATTAACGTAGTGAACAGACAGTGAACAAGCATACATTATGCTTTAAAGTACTCTGTGCTCCTGTGCAACGTTAATAACTTGCAATAAAAAAGTTTTATTATAACACATGGCGTTAGTACCAAATACAACAAGTGAGCAAGTTGGTTTACCACGTGGGTTAAATTTAAAATCAGAACATGACCGATGGTTAACATTTGAATCCTGGCCTGTAGGCTTTTTGTCGACACATGAACTTGCAAAAGCCGTTTTTTTTTTTTTACTTGAACCGAGAAGATGTGGTGCGCTGTGTGTTTTGTCGTATTGAACTTTCACACTGGGAAGAAGGGGATGATCCCTTTAGAGACCATTTGCGGTGGTCTCCTTGTTGTCCTTACATGCTTGGAAAACAAGTGGGTAACATACCCGTGTATCCATTTTACCGAACCATAAGACCATTGGCCGCTACTTACGTTGCTGAATCACAAATTAATAATAATAATAATGATGTATTACCAGCTAACAACGGTAGTGTCGATATATGTGGTCCATATGCCATAGACAGTGTTGAATTGGCATGTGCTTTTGAAAAATTGGGAATTTGCAAGACTTAAGCACTAGCACACCCAGAGTACAGCTCTGTTGAAAAACGTTTAGAATCTTATAAAAATGTTTGGCCATTAATATTAAAACACCTTACCAAACAGCTAAGTGAAGCTGGATTATTTTTATTCTGGTGAAGGGGATAAAACAATATGTTTTTATTGTGGATTTGCTTTAAAGGATTGGCAAATGACTGATGACCCTTTTGTGCAACACGCTCGTTGGTTACCTAACTGTAAGTACATGGTGTTGCTTAAAGGTCAGGAATTTGTGAACACTATTCGTAAAGAAAACGTGATTGCAGCACAAGACATAAAAGTGCCTTTAGACTTAGAACATGTGGAGCAAATACATGAGGCTGAAAAGAAAGACTTGTCTCACGAACAGATACTGTACAACCTGTACACTTAATGTATGATGGTTTCAAAAACAATAGGTGCATGGTTCGTTTTAATTAAATAAAGAAAACAAATGTCAAATAATAATGGAAGATATAAGTCATGACAATGGACTGAAAGAAAAATATGTGTATAGAATAATAATATTTTAGTGTTTAGTATTGCCTTTAAAAATATTATCATGAAACCAAAAAAAATGTATATAAAGTTTGTAAATAAATGAAAATAATGGTACAATGTTGTTTTATTTTCTACAGAAGTCAGAATATTTAACATTGCAGAGTATACATGATTATGACAATAAATGCATACTTAATACAAGTCTTTGCCTTTACGATAGTGTGATATAGTTTTAAAAACAAAACTTGTTGTAGATCTTTTTTCCACGGCGAACAATAGGTATAAAAACGTCATTATCACTATCATAATGATAAGCAGCATTATGACTATCATTATAATGACCATTATTATCCTCAACATAGCTAAAACCAGTCAAATTTTCCTGTTCCTCTTCCTGTTCCTCTTCCTCAACAGTGTCCTCGTATAGAGTCTGAGTAGCTTTTGATAATGTTAAGGGATTTTTGAACATTGAACTATTTTTAGCAGCAATATTATTTTCTTGTACTCGCTTTTTAACATTTTCATGATTCTGTTGACAGCAACAGTGTTTCATGCAGTACACTACATTGATGATCACTGACACTTAAAACCTCACTATTTTTACTTTTTAGCTCACTGCGACATTGTTTTGAACGTTGTTTTGAACAACGCCAAATAACAGTTCCATTTTTATTGGTTCGTTTCACAATATATGAATATTCTTTATAGAATGCATGAGGCTTACCATACCTAGTCACAGATACTTCCATATCAACTGTCAAGCATAGACTAAGCTCTAGTAAAGACAACTTGGTGATAAGAACAATAGTTTAATGTGCGAGCATATATGGGTGCAAATGTGGGAGCAAAAAAGTGGGAGCAAAAAGTGGGAGAAAAAATTGGGAGCAAAAATTGGGAGCAAAAAGTGGGAGCAAAAATTGAGAGCAAAAAGTGGGAGCAAAAGAAAAAGTAGGAGCAAGTATGGGAGCAAATGTGAAAGCAAAAGTGCTAGCAAGTATGGGAGTATATGTGAAAGCAAAAGTGGGAGCAAAAAGTGAGAGAAAAAAAGGTGGGTGCAAAAAGTGTAAGCAAAAGTGGGAGAAAACAGAGTACTTTAAAGCATAATGTATGCTTGTTCACTGTCTGTTCACTACGTTAATGGCGCATGACCACACCTAAAAACAAACAAAATAACCCATCACTCAATCAATCAATCAATCAATCAATCAATACTTGTAATTAAACTGTAATGTTAATTGACATTAATATATCAAAACACCATTAAAATAAACTGTATGTTGGCACTAACAGTAACCCATGCACTTATTTTCTTTTTATAAAGCTTTAGTCATTTAACCAATATATAAACAGAAATGAATGTCATGTCAGTTTGTTCAGATTATCTTGTTCAAACCTGTGAATATTCATTGTGTTCATAGGGTACAAAGTTCCTCATTTTTCTACTAGAAAGCGCTATAGAGTTTAAGGAGATTAGATATCTAACATCTAACCTCCTTGACATTCATAGTCAAGGAACAACTAAATTCGACACGCGCTTGTGTGTCAAATAACAAAGCTTGCACCCGGCACCCGTGGCCATACGATATTAATACTATTATTATTATTATTATTATTATTATTATTATTATTATTATTATTATTATTATAGGGAACGACATGTCAGTTAAATTAAAATTTTAGTTTTTTACAAGATCAAATATGGCCTTGTATTTTCCCGGTAAACAATCAATATGGTCTTGTACCGGTTGCCAATACATAGTCATTAATCAAGAAAGCGATCATCGTCCTAGTCATGTACAGGTAATGAATTTTTTGTCTACGAGTTTTCAGTAGTGGTAAAATGGAATGGCATTTTATGTTAGGCTTACCTTAGTTTTAAATAGTTCACTGCCTAAAAACAATGGTTGCACTTTACTGCGTCTCGGGTTTTCAGCGACTGCTACGTCGGTAAGGCTTTTCTTTCCAAGTTTCTAAAAATAAATAAAATAAACCGTTATAAATACCTAAATTCAAGTTAGTACATGCATTTCATAAAATAAAATATGAAACAAAAAATGAAACAAGTTAGTTTAAAAAAATAATCCCACCTTCACTTGCAGTGGCTTATTGCTGTTTCCTTCTAGTGGGATCAAAAGTAAACTGGTTTCTTGTATCTCAGACATGTAAGGTATACCGGTTATCTGCAAACAAATGAATTAAAAAATCAATAATAACCTAATCAATAACTACAAATTTAAGGTTCATTAGCATGACATTATTAAAATAATCATTCATAGGTACTTACCAAAAAATGAAAGGATTTTTCTTCCTCAGCTCTACTGTATACGTCCGTGTGCTAAACTGGCAAGTGCATGACTAACGCAATCGTTATCAGTTAGCCTAGCAACAGAAAAAGTTGTATTTTCTCAGCGTTTTGGCCTTGAATGGTTCTCTGTCTCTCTCTCTCGCACGTGTTCCCACGCCTCTTTACATTCCTCAATCTGAATAAGATTCGGGTACCTTATACTAGTTTCATGTTTTTAATAAGGAACCAAAATGGCTACCTCTTATACATCGGTAGTCCTACTGTCTCAGAACCAAAATGGCGGTCTCTGCTTAAACAGCACACCTGCTAGCCACCACGAGGCAAGTAAGCTGATATCACTCTTCCTGCTGACCTAGACATTCCTGCCTCGTCAGCACCAGCAACAGCTCTCACGAGTCCTGTGGCTAGGTACAATATTCAGTCACCAGTGAGCTGGACTGTGTGCGTGTTAGCATTCAAAACATGTGTGTGTGTATTATTATTATTTTTATTATTATTATTATTATTATTATTAAACATTTTACTGTAATAATAATTCCTAGCAAGCGGCCATCCTCAATACATGATCATGTTAACCACATACTTTCATCCTAAAACACATGACTTTACCCAGTTCAATATTTAGTTTATAACATTTCAGGCCAATGACCTTACCGTTTTGGCTCTTTGCGTACATGCACATGACTTGGTCGAGCTAATGCTATAGGTTTCCATATTCTAAAACCATTTACTGTGCCAGACAGCAGTCCCGCTTATCACCGTTTACTAGCACGTTAAAGATCCCCTTCAGGGGTAAAAAAATTCCTAGCACACTTAACACATTTTCAAATATTCGCCTCTATCCGTCATAGGAAATGTCACAAAACCAACCGTCATAAGCTGCTCCCGCCATCCCACCAAAATAGCTATTCATTTCTTCCGGGCACGGTCACCGAGATCGCCAACGTCTAAGAATCACTTGGTCATATCCTACAACCGTCTGTTGTGTCAGAGAGCGATCTCGCTCATTACCATTAACTAAACCGTTAATGATCCCCTTCAGGGGTAAAAATCTTAGCATGCTTGTCACATTTCGAAATATTCGCCTTCATTCATTCGTCATAGGAAAAAATATCAAAAAGCAACCCCTCGTTTTGCCATACATCTCCCCCGTCGAAATAGCCATTTCCAGTATCCACCATGGCCAATCGTAGCCTCGTTGTAACATACGCCAAGAGCTACCGGCTCTCTGTCTAAAAACACTTATATAAAAAAAAATGCCTGGCTTTTTTGTCCTAGAGACTTGGCAATTATTTTCATGGTCGAGGAGGTAGGGACCTTTCATTTATGTCAAACAAACTTATTTGTTACGTGTTAGTTTCCAAAATAGTAAACATTCAAAATTTAAGTGTTTTCAAAATCTCAAAATAAAAAAGTTTTATTATAAAAAAATAAAGGTCATAGGGACCATTCGTTTCAACTATGGCATAACATTCTATCATGTTTGGTTTTCAAACTATCGCCTACTTTCGAAAACAAAAATTTAAAAAAAAATGAAAAATATAACGAGTGGTCTCTAGGAAAGAGGACGTCAGCTCGAGTCAAACGACACCTCATTTATTAAAATCCGACCATCCGTTCGCCAATGATCACCAATGTTCTCTAGAAAGTAGGCTATCATTTTTTTCCTCCTACACTTTTGAAACTTGCTGCCACCCTAGAGGGCATGCCCACCTTTCATTAACGTCAAACAAACTTTTTTCCAACATTCACCGTTTTCAAAATAGCGCCAATCCAAAAAAAATGATTTTCAAAATTTAAAAAAAAATCAACACACATTCTTAGCCAAGAGGACGTCACCCCGTTCCTAAACAACACTTCGTTCTAGCCTTACAAGCTCATTAAATATCACCAAAATGTCAAAAACGCACTTTTACCTCAAATTGCGTTTCCAAATTCCACCTATTGTAAAAAAATAACCTCACCATCAAATAGAGCGGAAAACATACCATCTAAACGACCCCTCACTCGACCCTAGTCCTCCCCAACCACCAACTTTTTCCAAGATAGCCATACGTATTCAAGCACACGCGCGATTATGGGTAGAACCGGCCTTACCCCACAACTGCACAGTTTTAGTCCTAGAGGCTTGAAATTTATTTTGCTGGTAGAAGGGGTCAGGGCCATTCATTTATGTCAAACAAATTTGTTTGTTAACTCTTTAGTTTCCAAAATATAAGAATTTCAAAATTACAATTTTTTTATATAAATATAAAAAATTAAAAAGTTTTATTATAAAAAATAAAGGACATAACGATCGTTCGTTTAAGCTATTGCACAACGATCTATCATGTTTGGATTTTTAACTATCGTCTATTTTCTAAAACAAAACATTTTTTTTTAAATATAACGAGTGGTCCATAGCAAAGCCCCCGTCAGCTCGAGTCCAACGACACCTCATTCGTGAATTTCCGACCACGGGTTCGGGAGTCATCGGTTCGCATTTGGAGAAGGGGGGGGGGGGCAGAACTCTCACTACTCCCTTACTTCACACTAACTCCACAAGTGTCTGAGAATTACCGAATTCTGATCCATGTACGTCGCCTCCGTAGCGTAGCGGTCAGCGTGGTTAGCTGCCACCCCGGAGGTCCTGGGTTCGATTCCCGGCTCTGCCAAGAAATTTGAAAAGTGGTATGAGGACTGGAACGGGGTCTACTCAGCCTCGGGTGGTCCAAATGAGTAGAGGGGGTTCGATTCCCACCTCAGCCATCCTCGAAGTGGTTTTCCGTGGTTTCCCACTTTGTCTTCGGGCAAATGCCGGGATGGTACTGTACCCGTAATCCACGTGGTCTTACCTGTTGCAATCCGATGGAAGGCTGGATCGTAGATTCTAGAAGTTCCCGGCTCAAATAACCTCTGAAAAACCTACCAACTAGGATCAACCAGGGATCAGGATACGTCGATATAAAAGAATGCGGTACGAAGATGCCAGTGGTGTATAAAATTACGATGAAACAAAGCTCAAAGGAACTCGAACAAGAGACTCTAAAATAAAATGAAAATATCTCGGGCGTTAAGTTTAAGCAAACTCAAAGAAAACCACCCACTGGTCCTCCTAACGCACTCCCCTTTTCTGATATAAAACACTAGTCGTTCTAATATTCTTTAAAATTAAATTCAATTTATTGACTGATCAATAATGACTGTCCGTCAATTAGACACGAAGTTAAAGAAAAACTTCTTTAAATCAAGTAATAAAGAAATATGGTTTTATATAAATGCCTACAATAAGGCCCCATCTTATTGTTCATATCAATCGCTGAACAAATAACAAGAAAAATATTATATTATATACTAATGTTATACCCTTAAAGATTTATACAAATTTTACACTTTATATACAAGTTTCATCCTCAAATAGGATTTTGTTTTCAACGCTGCCTATCTTCATTTAATTTTACAAGTATGTTTCATGGTTATCATTTCCTTAATTCGATGAATTCAACAATCAATTAAGATAATTAAATTATGTTACATTTTGTGAAAATAGTTCATTAACTATTTATAAGTTTCAAAGAATGCAGTATATTTTTACAAAAATTACTGAAATATTACATGTATTATGTTGCATGAATTAGTTAAGTTGTTTAAGAAGTATGTGTGTTACTTGAATATGGGTGTCATGATATAGACAATTAATCTCCGGCAAATCCTACTAGGCAAGAATAAAACGTAGGGCTACTTGCATAAAACAAGCATATGAAAAACATTCGTGATTCCCAATCACGAGAACTACAACATCAAATCCAAAAAGGTGATAGCTCAAAAGCTAATTTCACTCTTACTAAAACGCAATAACTACGTTAACGTCTTCTCAAAAGACTACAAGAACAATATCCAGCATTAATATTGACCATCCAATGATGTCAAATATTAGCTGCACTAACACAATAAATCGTATGCACAAAATTGCAATACCTCAAATCAGCTTTCCAAAGCTGTCAAAAATTAAACCCAAACGTTATTAAACTTGAAACTTTTCAGATATTGCTCTGAAAATATCATGCCTCCATCATAAACGAATATAGAAATGCCACATATTACTTCCTTCCTAACTTCATTAAACAAGAAGCAACAATTTGTTAGATAAATTGCATTATTCATTTCCACAATAATCGTCTTTAAAGTCTACGATAAATTCTGTTATAACAATGTGAACAGTTAAATTTAATTCACAATTCCAATATATTTAAATATATATTTATTTATAATGACTTATATGTGATAGAAAAATTGTAAATAGACACTATCAAAAATAGTCGTTTCAGTTTCGCCTATCCAAATCCGAAAAATGGCTCAACTACTCAGAAGAAAACACGTGAGACTTACATCATGGAAAGGAGTCTATTATCAAATCAATAGATACACGCAAACCATTAAATCAAACGATGATCTATCCAAGAGTCTTCCCAAAAACGAATTGAAATAATACAAGCAAAAACTGAACAAAAATATTTAAAGAAAAATCTTTAATCAAAAATATATATGAAAGTAGGCTGCAAATGCCTTGGCAATCAATTCACAATTGTTTTCGCCGGTCGATTTCCATAAATCCATAAGCATGGAAAATAACGATGAGAATGCACTATCATTTCTAAAAGAAAGAATTTCTACTAGAATGGCATAAGTTCAATCGAATAGTATCACTGAAATATTTTTGAAAAGTTCAAGTGCACGAGTATGTTGCCATCTTCTTCCTAATTACTATTCTTATACAAAGATATCGTCGTCTTGTTCCTAATTATGCTGCAAATATCTTCCCAACGAAATTGAATGCTTGGTTTTATTTCCAAAATTTGAAAAATAAAAGCAACAAAGTAATGCTCTAAATAGCATCACGTTTACAGTTAACTACTCAAAAAATTACATTCTCCGACAGAAATGGTAAAAAAGAACCAGATCTAGCCTTTGAATGAAATTCATACTAATTAATGAAATATTGGTGAAAAGTATCAAACTAAAAGTGACAAGTTCTACTGTCTACAAGAGAAGAAAAGATTTCCAGCTACCTTGGGCGAAGTTCTAGTTGAAATTGAAGAATATGTATAGGAATATACATTCCTGTCAGGAATCGAACCATCGTCCCTGAGAAGCTCGTGGCTGGATCCGCAAGTTGTTTAACCAACTTCCTCCTAACGCGAAAACTACTGTCCACGAAACGGAGTTTCTGCATAATGCTTGCACAAGGCTCCCTCGACGTTAACAGTAAAGTAGCTTCCTTACTTCGGAGAAGTTTCTTCATTCTTGGCTACTTTAAAGTCACTGGATTAGAACTAATGTTCTCAACATTTTCTTTCTCTTCATTGTAGAGTTCAAAAGGATGTCATTCCAAATGATCAACTCTGCTATTGCATTACATTCCTGAATGATATATTTAGCACATCATTACTCCAATAGTTTGTTTCTCACAAGAATATCCAGTCATAATGTTGTCGATAATAATGCTTTCTTGCATTTCAAACCAATACGTAGCAGATTTCCTCATTGAATTCTGTATTAACAAAGTCCATGTGCTGGCTAAGCTCACTCGTTCGAATCGCGGTGCGTGTAGAAAGCACTCGTATAACGCGTGATACACGGAACTTCCTTATACGAACGATAACATGTTCACTGCATAAACTGCTCTACTCAAGTGTGTGTCGTATCAAAGCTGCTGATCCACGACTCAGCTGGTAGTCTCCCAAGATGCATCACACCTGTATCGAGGTGGACAATCGAACACAATCGATTATCATTTCATATTTCCTTCCACTAGTTGCAATGTCAAGTCCATAAGCATGTGCTGTGCACGTGATCAGGAGTGTGGCGGGGTAGTCTAACCATCTCCTTAGAGCATATGAAACAAACTGTGCCTCAAAGTCCACAGTCAAAATAATGTCAAGCAATAACTTCCAAATACGTCTCGCTGTCATATCAGGGTTCCAATAAATAGCAAAATACTGTCTCAGTACTCTACCCGATTTCAGCAGTGTCGTGAATGCCACAATCCAAGAAAACAGCGGATCAAGTATCAACGGCAGTACCCCGGCTAAAAATACATACCGTAATATCCGGCATCACACACTCTGAAATCGTGGACACATATCAGGTGATATATATATTCAACATGCAATGGAAAATCCTCCACAGGATCAGTGACAACACCACACACACACATGAGCGCGAGATTCTCATTCACTCGGGCGTAACAGGGACAAAGGAATGGATAAAATGGTTCACGCCGCTATAATAATCATGGCATGTTCCTATCCTCCCCACTATCTATAAAAAAAACGCAAGAGTAAATTGAAAATGGTATAAGCATACGCAAATGCGTGCCCAAATTTTATTCAGAAAAGAGAAGACACTGCAAAAATGGATATAATTAAATCGAAAATCCATAACTGAATGTAATTACAATTGATGTCTTATGGCACACACTCTGACATAACGTCCGCTAAAATACAAAAAAATAACGACTTAAAGATCAACAATAGACTGGCAACGTATCGCAATGCCTTTTCTATCAGGATTAATAATAAAAAAAAACTATTTATGAAGAGCGAGAAAATATAACACCCCCTTAATAGAATTAAATAGTGACGGCCTCTCACTATTTACAGTATCAAAATATTACTCTATACATAGATCCTGATTTTTATTCTTCATTGGATTACCGAAATATCTTTTAATTCTAATTACAAAAATTTAAGAAATACCTAATTATAACCATATGTGTCATTCTAGGACAGTATCTACACCAATGTTCCTCCACTAATCTACATAGACCTATTATTCATCAATATTTACTGACGGTGATCAACATCGAGGTTAACGAGCAAACAATGGTGTAGCGTTCCGACCAATAAAGGTGAGAATGCTATCCACTGAGCCCCTGTTCCATCCAGTCTTCAAAACAATAACGATAATCATCTAACTGAATTAGCATCAACGTCTTGAACACCGTACTTATGGAGCCCCCGGTATCGCCAACCCAGCTGATCTACAAGAACGCGACAGTCTACCAGACAAACAACAAACACAACCAAAATGGTCCTACAACACGAATATAAAGAAATACTGTCATCAAACACAGTAAAAGAAATCTAACAGCAGTCGAAATAAACTCCACAAACCATAATAATACGGCGTTCCAACGAACGGCAATCGCAGCTAACAGCTGACTCACTAGACTGCAATCCTAAACATCTACACCATGCAGCTCAAATAACAACAACAACCATTGACCGAGGAAAGGTTCCCAGGACATAACGTCCCTTACAGGGTTCGACCTTCGAAATACCAACAAAAAAGCAATTGGTATTGTCGCACACCTATTGAATGTAAACACCACCATCCCGCACTATGCTATCAAAAAAAAATGACCATCTCTCCCTCAAGTTATGTAATTCAAAGACGTTGATACTAATTTTAAATATGCTTCATAAGCGATAACTGTTACAGATCGAATGACAATCTCTAGTGCGTGTTAACTAAGCACGATGTATTTCTGACTATAATCCGTTCCAAGTTACATTTATAGTGAGTGTCAACTCAAAAACATTTTCCACTTATGTGTGCACTATATTCAGTAAACTTTTAAATAAATAATTATGTATATACACTGTTTCACTCAATAACAACAGTCGAGAATAATACTCGAATCAACATTACATTTTATAATTCAAAATTGTTTTCGAAAGAACTCTTCATCTGAACGATCAGAATTGCAACCAACTTTAAATCAACGAGACATTTTCTAAAAGTCAAAAAACTGAAAATTAATTATACTTTCAAAGAAAGAAAAAAAATTATTGTTGGAAAATCTCAAGTCAGGATTGAAGTCCCAAAATTCTCAAAATCAAAATCGATCGGGATTTTCTGAAAATCCGAGGAAAGGTTTGATTCAAATTCCAATATCTAAATTAAATAAATTTTCAGAGTGAAAATTTCAAAATCCAAAATAATTCAAAATTGAAAATCCCGAAAATAATTCAAATGGTAAAGTCAGATAATTGTGCAACAGCACAATGAGAAAAGAATCATCGAAGATCAAATAGCTGAATCTCAAAATTCAAAATTGAAAATCTAAGTAAATCTAAATTTCGAAAGCAATTTTCAAAAACTAACTCCTCTGAAGCTGCGAAGTGGCAACAGCGCGGAAATAAAAAAAATGCAAAGAAGCAAAGTGCGCAAGAAACAGTTCATCCCGGAACACTCTTAAATCCAAAATAATACAAAGCGAAACCCAAGAGGTCGAAAATTTCAAAACTGAGAAAGAAAATCTTACAATTGAAAAAGCCAGCGATAAACATCGAAACGAGAACTCCACTAACCCAAGCACGGTCAGCAAGCAGATAACTCGCCTGCAAAGATCCCCAGACAGGCTGGAACTGAGGCTCACAAGCCCACTAAAAGCATACCGTAACTTGCTTCGATGAATAAAAAAATACTGACCACAAGATCCAAACCAACTACTTAACAAAAATTTCTACTGAAATAAAATGATCACACAAAGCATCTACGAGAACATAGAACTACGAACTGGGGCTACAAATTTTGAAAGACTGGTCTTACATTCTGCTGAATCGGAGACGAACAATGTGAAGATCCATTCACGTTCAGAACAGGCGCTGGTTTCTATTTCACTCGGCTGACATCTGGGTAGCCTCGCTTCAAACCACGATCCTTCTTCCCTGGTGCGCCTAGAAACTGCTCGTTCCCTGCCATCGGCCATCGGAGTTCTTGAGAAGGGCTGATTGCCACGGCAATCGGATCGCCCGCTGACAGACACCTCGTTCGATCCCTGGTCTTCGTCCTGGCGTTTTCTTCTTCTCGTCCCTCCAGAAAATCGTGTAGTCTCCTTCCATAATTGCGTTGGCCATAATTCATAATGTTCTCTAGTAGATTGTGCAATTTTGAAGTGGCTGCGTGAACTTTGCTTTTCCGTATATCGTTCTAAGTGACTCCACTCGAAGGAATTCTCACTTTCATGATGTAGACCACATTTCCCTCAGCATAATTTAACAAAATACCATGACTTCCTCTGATAAATCACATTCTCCTTCCGGCCACGTGTTCATAATGTTCTCCATTTTATTGTTCACCACTACCTTCTCGAACATATCGCTCCGAAGTAACGTGTCTCAAGGCGTTTCCTTACAAACATACACGTTCATTACTTTTCAAAAAGTACATTCACATTTCCCTATTCTCCACGAATACGTTACACAGTACTGACTGACAACTCATTGTCTCCCCATGCCACCGGTTTTTATCGTGGAATATTCCAAAATTCATTCAAAATCACACAGACTTCCGTGCTTCACAATATACTAGCACATTTAGACACGATGTTTCACACGTTCATATCACTTCCTTAAACATCCCTCACGAACAACCACTGTCGTACTGCCATTCCGCAGCACACTGCTCCCCTCTCTCCAACCAAGTAGACTCTCCCTCACGTCACCTGACACACTCTGACGTCATCCTTCTCTCGCCTTCTCGAAGCACCTGTTCCTTACTCAATGCTGCTTACTCAAACTCGGACATGAATATCCTCAATATACTTCGGGCATTAATATCCACAGAAGACATTTCCTGATTATAACTTAATTAATGTCTTCCATTTATTCCCCAAGGTCAGTTCTTCCAAATGCATTAAATAGCCTACTAGACAAAATAAAACATTCCATTTCTAACTTCGCTCACCGAATCTTCCAATCCCATTCCTTTTCTTCAAGAACCGGCTATGGTCTATCTCGAATGGATGTTCCAATCAAATCCGCCCTTTCTAGGAGGAGATTACATTCAGCCAACAAGCCTCTTGTTGAGCAATACATCATGACATAAAGCTGGTATAATGGACCTATTCCAAAATTCATTCTTCCTTTATTAATTAAATGCTCTCCTTTATTAAGGCTGCCTTTCATATCAATACCTCGTATCTGTTTATACGAATTCGGGGACATTTCCCTCCTAACCAAGGTTGCAAAAGTGTGAAAAATACTTTTCAACATCAGTTTCACTAAACCAACATCTTGGACACGAATTTGTACTTTACTTTATCTTCTTGTAAAATCTCCTGAGGTTCTTTGCATTGAACTTTCCAACTTACTGCTCGTCCTCAATCTTGACAATACGATAACAGTTATTCCCATAGACAAAGTCTACCTTAAATGGGCCTCGAATCAGTCTGCTAAATTTCACATATATTTTCTTGGAAACATTCGCTTTGGTAAGACGTCTTATCAGCACGAGGTCTCCTCTTCTGAGTGGATAACTAAATCGTTTTCCTTTTGTCCTCTTTTTTCTCTTGTCCGCTGCTTTCTGCAGGTTTTCCCTCGCTGTTTCTATCCTGGCGTCTCTCATCGGTTTGGGGTCCTCTTCTGGAATTATTTTCTCTTCCTTCGTTCCGAGCTCTTCAGTATCAGTATTGCCATTGAACTTAATCATCCTGTTCTTCATATCGATGATGGCTCTCACTTTGACTATAAAGTCCATCCCGAGGATTGCGTCGAAATTTATCCTATCCATAATAATGAAGATGTGTTCATATCTACGATCTCCAATCTTAAATTCAATAAGAGCTTGTATTTTGCATCTGACTGATTTATCTTGGAAAATTCCCCTGACTTTCACAGCTGATACAGGCATCGAAGTAACTTCCTCACAATCTTTTATTTGATCATACGTCTGTGTCAACATGACCGAAGCAGACGCTTCCGTGTCCAATAAAGCTTTAAATTTCTTCTCCTCAATATCAATCTCTACTTAGGGTAATATTATAGCCGTTCTCTTCTTACAATTCTCTTCCTCAAACAATAAGTCGTCATCCGTAGTTTGGTAGATTTCATTTATTATGTAGAGGTCAGTTTGTGCAGAATCCATGTCTCCTACTTCTGTCGGTTTATCGGCGTTTTTTTTTCCTTCAGGGTGGCCTTCTCCTCTGCCCCCCTGTTGACTAGTACCAGGTCGCGAATCATCATTTCTGGGTCTATCTTCGTTTACCTTTTTTGTTTCGTTCTTCCCTCGCAAACTCTGTATGTACTCCTTCGATTCTCGATGCCTCTCCTCATAATCTGGTCTATTATAACTCCTATCGTTCCAATTCTTGTAACGATTATATCCCCTATTGTCTCTATTATCGCTCTGGAAATTTCCATTGTTATTCCGTGGATACTGATCGTTTCTGTTGCAACGTCTGCTCTGATACGACTCATTATTGCCTTGGTATCGCCGATATGGTCTATAATCTCTATATCCATTATCGTTTCTGTTGAAGTTTCGACGTTCATAATATCCGTCGCGAATAGGTCCTACATTCCCTTCTCGATGAATTTTCTGTCTGTTGGACTTGATCAATCATGACGGCATTAACCTCTCTGTGTTCTCCGCGAGTGTTTCTTTCTGTCGGATTGATACTGTTACTCGTATGGTCCAGTTTCCTAAGAAGTTCATCCATATCCTTCAAATTACTAACTCCTGACGATGCCAAATATCTACGTATATCGGCCGGAAGTTGTCTTGCTATCGTTTGCGCTAATTCTACCTCTGATAGAGGGGGTTGAAGGTACTGCAATTTTGCGAGCTGTGTCGTGAAGTAAGTCGAGTATCTCGTTGGATGAGTACTTGCATATTTCTTCGAGTACGCCTCTGCCCTAAGACTTTGTTGATCCTCGATTGACCAGTATCGTCTTATCAATGCTTCAGCAAACTCTTCAAATTTTCTGAATGTCCACCTGAATGCACTAAACCATTGTAATCAATCATGGTCCAGACACCTCTCACCTACTCGTAGTTGCCTTTCCTCTCCTATGTGGTTATCCAGAAAGTATTCGGATACGTCGTTGATAAATTCTATGGGCGTGAATTGGTTACTTCCCGAAAAGAGCCTAGGCTTTTGGTCAATATTACGGATGATAGTAACGTTCTGCCTATTGTTTCCTTCTGCTCTAACAAGTGGTCTCCCACTACTTGGAAAGAATTCTGGAGCGTCATATCTCACACGACTAGTCCGATCCTGAAGTATAGTTCGAATTGTTTCGTTTTGGGTATCCTCTTCTGCTCCTATTCCTCCAATAGGTCGAGTTTCTCTCAAGTTATCCCCCGCTTCCAGTCGTTCCAGCGTGGGTCGACATTCGCTCCTCTCCGCGGTAGATATACCGGTTTCGTCCCTCACAATGATTGTGTTCCCAGTTATAGTAACCTCACGCAATTTAGTTTTAATAAGGTCAATCTCTAATTCTATTTACCTTTATCGTTTACCATTTGATCTATTTTCCGTTCTAAACCAGAACTAGATTCGGCTATCTTCACTTGAAGATCTGAATTTAAGTTATTAACCTGCGACTGCAAATCCGATTTAATATTTTCCGTCTTTAAATCGGCTTCCTTAAGTTTGGTTGCGATATCTGACAATTCGGATTCCGTTTTCTCCGTAATTTCCTCAATAACCTTATCATGATATACTTGCATACTTTTAAATTGTTTATCATAGTCCTCTTTAACATTGTTAATGTCTTTATTGAGACGATATTCCGCTAACACTAGCTTATTTGACAATTCTTTTGTAACGGATTCACATTGAGTTTTACCCTCACTAATTAATTCTACCTTTAAAACTTCTATGTTTTCCTTGACAACCTTACCAATTTCTATTTCAATCTCTCCTCTCACCAGCTCAACTTTATTTCTTACCTCTACCTGCAGTGCTTTTACAGTAGCCTTTAACTGTTCCAATCTTTCATCATTGTTTGATTGGTTTGTGTTTAATTGTTGCAATATTTCCTGTCTTAACTTAACAAACTCCTCCCGTGTGGTAGCTGCACTCTCTCGAAGTTCTCTTAAAGTGTGCTGAGTAAGAACATAGTTATCACGTGATGTATCTGCACTGTTTTGAAGTTCACCTATGGAAGCCTGCAATGTAGCAAGAGTATCCTGTGTTACCTTTAAAGTGTTTTGTGTGGTAGCTGAGCTTGTTTGAAATGTAGCAAGAGTGTTTTGTGTTGTCTGCAACGTCTCCTTCATAGCAGCCGAACTCGTTCGTATTTCACCTAAAGTGTTTTGAGTACATATTGAATTATTTTGTAACACACTCAAAGACTTATTTGTGTTATCATTACTATTCTTACAATCTTCCCGAACTTGAGCTATTTCTTTTCTTAATTCATTGGCATTTTTTAAAATTTGTATTTCCAATGTTTTCTGATTTTGATGAGTTCCTTGGTGCAATGCCTCAATATCCTTGTCCATTTTACTCTGTGTCTCCCTCAACACCTTAAACATTGCTTGGATTGATTCCAAGTCAGCAGACATATTCTTCTTTTCTTGATAAATGTGGGGAAATGCAGCACTACATATGTCTATAAGAATACCTTTTGTGATCATTTTATTTCAGAGTGGTTTCCGATGAACAGTTTCATGCTTTATTAACACCCTATACTGGTTTACGAATGCTTATCCATTTTTAAATCTGGTCTAAAAATCCATTTATCCCTACATGAACCGTTACTCTTTACGATAGTGGGTCTATCAAAACTCAACGCCAACGAAACATTTAGTAAACAACACCCTATATTAATGAACGCTCTCCCAAAGTCGTTCAACCGGCTTCTAAACTAAGTTAATCCAGTATCAACCATACGTGGCTACACCTGTACTGGCAAATTATCCTAGTCAGACGTCTCACAGTCAAATGAATCCTTTTCATTATTTTCATTATTCATTTTCTTTATTAGTGTCGGTCGGCTAATCTTACATAATACTTAGCCCTCCTGCACCCACATAATACAATTGTATCTTTGTGTCAACTCCTCTAACTAGAATCTCATCAAAATCAAATCAAACAAAACGACACTACCATATTCGTCAGGCCTCAAATATGGTCGAAGTCGTACTCCTACATAAACATGGCTTGAATACACATTTCCTACATTGGGTATATGTAATATACTCGGGCCCCACTAGTATGGGCTAGACATAAATATCCATCCTATATGTACCCGATTTCAGCAGTGTCGTGAATGCCACAATCCAAGAAACCAGCGGATCAAGTATCAACGGCAGTACCCCGGCTAAAAATACATACCGTAATATCCGGCATCACACACTCTGAAATCGTGGACACATATCAGGTGATATATATATTCAACATGCAATGGAAAATCCTCCACAGGATCAGTGACAACACACACACACACATGAGCGCGAGACTCTCATTCACTCGGGCGTAACAGGGACAAAGGAATGGATAAAATGGTTCAAGCCGCTATAATAATCATGGCATGTTCCTATCCTCCCCACTATCTATAAAAAAACGCAAGAGTAAATTGAAAATGGTATAAGCATACGCAAATGCGTGCCCAAATTTTATTCAGAAAAGAGAAGACACTGCAAAAATGGATATAATTAAATCGAAAATCCATAACTGAATGTAATTACAATTGATGTCTTATGGCACACACTCTGACATAACGTCCGCTAAAATACAAAAAATAACGACTTAAAGATCAACAATAGACTGGCAACGTATCGCAATGCCTTTTCTATCAGGATTAATAATAAAAAAAACTATTTATGAAGAGCGAGAAAAAACAACACCCCCTTAATAGAATTAAATAGTGACGGCCTCTCACTATTTACAGTATCAAAATATTACTCTATACATAGATCCTGATTTTTATTCTTCATTGGATTACCGAAATATCTTTTAATTCTAATTACAAAAATTTAAGAAATACCTAATTATAACCATATATGTGTCATTCTAGGACAGTATCTACACCAATGTTCCTCCACTAATCTACATAGACCTATTATTCATCAATATTTACTGACGGTGATCAACATCGAGGTTAACGAGCAAACAATGGTGTAGCGTTCCGACCAATAAAGGTGAGAATGCTATCCACTGAGCCCCTGTTCCATCCAGTCTTCAAAACAATAACGATAATCATCTAACTGAATTAGCATCAACGTCTTGAACACCGTACTTATGGAGCCCCCGGTATCGCCAACCCAGCTGATCTACAAGAACGCGACAGTCTACCAGACAAACAACAAACACAACCAAAATGGTCCTACAACACGAATATAAAGAAATACTGTCATCAAACACAGTAAAAGAAATCTAACAGCAGTCGAAATAAACTCCACAAACCATAATAATACGGCGTTCCAACGAACGGCAATCGCAGCTAACAGCTGACTCACTAGACTGCAATCCTAAACATCTACACCACGCAGCTCAAATAACAACAACAACCATTGACCGAGGAAAGGTTCCCAGGACATAACGTCCCTTACAGGGTTCGACCTTCGAAATACCAACAAAAAAGCAATTGGTATTGTCGCACACCTCTTGAATGTAAACACCACCATCCCGCACTATGCTATCAAAAAAAATGACCATCTCTCCCTCAAGTTATGTAATTCAAAGACGTTGATACTAATTTTAAATATGCTTCATAAGCGATAACTGTTACAGATCGAATGACAATCTCCCAGTGCGTGTTAACTAAGCACGATGTATTTCTGACTATAATCCGTTCCAAGTTACATTTATAGTGAGTGTCAACTCAAAAACATTTTCCACTTATGTGTGCACTATATTCAGTAAACTTTTAAATAAATAATTATGTATATACACTGTTTCACTCAATAACAACAGTCGAGAATAATACTCGAATCAACATTACATTTTATAATTCAAAATTGTTTTCGAAAGAACTCTTCATCTGAACGATCAGAATTGCAACCAACTTTAAATCAACGAGACATTTTCTAAAAGACAAAAAACTGAAAATTAATTATACTTTCAAAGAAAGAAAAAAAATTCTTGTTGGAAAATCTCAAGTCAGGATTGAAGTCCCAAAATTCTCAAAATCAAAATCGATCGGGATTTTCTGAAAATCCGAGGAAAGGTTTGATTCAAATTCCAATATCTAAATGAAATAAATTTTCAGAGTGAAAATTTCAAAATCCAAAATAATTCAAAATTGAAAATTCTGAAAATAATTCAAATGGTAAAGTCAGATAATTGTGCAACAGCACAATGTGAAAAGAATCATCGAAGATCAAATAGCTAAATCTCAAAATTCAAAATTGAAAATCTAAGAAAATCTAAATTTCGAAAGCAATTTTCAAAAACTAACTCCTCTGAAGCTGCGAAGTGGCAACAGCGCGGAAATAAAGAAAATGCAAAGAAGCAAAGTGCGCAAGAAACAGTTCATCCCTGAACACTCTTAAATCCAAAATAATACAAAGCGAAACCCAAGAGGTCGAAAATTTCAAAACTGAGAAAGAAAATCTTACAATTGAAAAAGCCAGCGATAAACATCGAAACGAGAACTCCACTAACCCAAGCACGGTCAGCAAGCAGATAACTCGCCTGCAAAGATCCCCAGACAGGCTGGAACTGAGGCTCACAAGCCCACTAAAAGCATACCGTAACTTGCTTCGATGATTAAAAAAAATACTGACCACAAGATCCAAACCAACTACTTAACAAAAATTTCTACTGAAATAAAATGATCACACAAAGCATCTACGAGAACATAGAACTACGAACTGGGGCTACAAATATTGAAAGACTGGTCTTACATTCTGCTGAATCGGAGACGAACAATGTGAAGATCCATTCACGTTCAGAACAGGCGCTGGTTTCTATTTCACTCGGCTGACATCTGGGTAGCCTCGCTTCAAACCACGATCCTTCTTCCCTGGTGCGCCTAGAAACTGCTCGTTCCCTGCCATCGGCATTCCGAGTTCTTGAGAAGGGCTGATTGCCACGGCAATCGGATCTCCCCCTGACAGACACCTCACTCGATCCCTGGTCTTCGTCCTGGCGTTTTCTTCTTCTCGTCCCTCCAGAAAATCGTGTAGTCTCCTTCCATAATTGCGTTGGCCATAATTCATAATGTTCTCTAGTAGATTGTGCATTCTTGAAGTTGCTGCGTGAACTTTGCTCTTCCGCATATCGTTCTAAGTGACTCCACTCGAAGGAATTCTCACTTTCATGATGTAGACCACATTTCCCTCAGCATAATTTAACAAAATACCATGACTTCCTCTGAAAAATCACATTCTCCTTCCGGCCACGTGTTCATAATGTTCTCCATTTTATTGTTCACCACTACCTTCTCGAACATATCGCTCGGAAGTAACGTGTCTCAAGGCGTTTCCTTACAAACATACACGTTCATCACTTTTCAAAAAGTACATTCACATTTCCCTATTCTCCACGAATACGTTACACAGTACTGACTGACAATTCATTGTCTCCCCATGCCACCGGTTTTTATCGTGGAATATTCCAAAATTCATTCAAAATCACACAGACTTCCGTGCTTCACAATACACTAGCACATTTAGACACGATGTTTCACACGTTCATATCACTTCCTTAAACATCCCACACGAACAATCACTGTCGTACTGCCATTCCGCAGCACACTGCTCCCCTCTCTCCGACCAAGTAGACTCTCCCTCACGTCACCTGACACATTCTGACGTCATCCTTCTCTCGCCTTCTCGATGCACCTGTTCCTTACTCAATGCTGCTTACCCAAACTCGGACATGAATATCATCAAACATACTTCGGGCATTAATATCCACAGAAGACATTTCCTGATTATAACTTAATTAATGTCTTCCATTTATTTCCCAAGGTCAATTCTTCCAAATACATTAAATAGCCTACTAGACAAAATAAAACATTCCATTTCTAACTTCGCTCACCGAATCTTCCAATCCCATTCCTTTTCTTCAAGAACCGGCTATGGTCTATCTCGAATGGATGATCCAATCAAATCCGCCCTTTCTAGGAGGAGATTACATTCAGCCAACAAGCCTCTTGTTGAGCAATACATCATGACATAAAGCTGGTGTAATGGACTTATTTCAAAATTCATTCTTCCTTTATTAATTAAATGCTCTCCTTTATTAAGGCTGCCTTTCATATCAATACTTCGTATCTCATTATACGAATTCGGGGACAGTACCTACTGTAAGGCCACGGCCGCCTCCTTCCCTCTTCCTAGCCTATCCATCCCAATCTTCCATCCCTTCCCATCCCTCATGAGGCCCCTGTTCGCTTTGCAGGTGGGGCCGCCTGGGCGAAGTGCTGATCACACCTCCCCAGTTGTATCCCTCCCGACCAGATGTTCCAAGCTCCAGGACACTGCCCATAGAGGCGGTAGTGGTGAGTTCCCTCGCTGAGTCCGTGGGTACCACCAACCTAGAGGGTAAATTGACAAAATAAAAAATAAAAAAACTGATCCATGTACACTTTTATTCTCCTGTTTTACTTTTTCATGGGTGAAGATTGTTAACATAACATTTTTCAAATTCACAGTGAAATGTTGAAAATTGTAATATACGTATTATTTCTATTGTCATTTATAAGTCACGAGCTTTCAAATATGAGAAGCATTACTGAACACAGGTGTCACAGCTGAAGAGCTAATTAGTGAAACAACAAAATTTGCTCAATCCCAATAACTGCACGTGCAGCAGTTGTTTTTATTTGTATAAGCAAAAGTAATAGATATGCATTACATTTTTTTTACAAAGCGTTGTTGTACTTTGGTGTGCTCTAAGAATAATGAATTGTGTGTCATTATTATTATTATTATTATTATTATTATTATTATTATTATTATTATTATTATTAATGTAACTGGTAGTTGAAATCCTAATTAGGCAGTAGCATACACAGTAGATCTTGTGTGATCATATTCTTGTGCGAAGTAGCCTATGAGAAGTACTAAGAAGGGAAATGAGAATAGGGGGGGGGGGGGGGCTATATATTTTATGTTTAAGAAGGGGGGCGCGACAGAAAAAGTTTGAAAACCCCTGCTCTAGAGTGACAGCCAGGAATATTAATCAAAGAAACGTTTTTAGAAACACCACTTGCATACGGAATTACCTCATTTGAAACAGCTCGCTCATTCTCTGCCACGTCTGAGGCTGTTTTTGGATGTAAAGCTCTCTGATTTTTGTTTCTTAGAGAGGTCGTATTCTAGGAATATTTCTTATCATATAGACTACTGTATATTCAGAATCAGATGCTCTTTCTGCACGTTGGGCTAGCGACAGCGTGCCTTGAAATTAATGTAAGAAGTAGCTCACTCACCTCTCCCGTAATCCTCGTGAGACATACTGCAATTAACTCCGCTAATAGAGTCCAATACCATGGACAGACCATGTCACAATGTTCAGGTTCTCAAAAATATGAGAAACCCCAAGGAAGTATTAACCACCAAGAAAATAAGAAAAAAAAAGAAGTTCCGTGACGAACTAAAGAGCCTACTTTTCTTAAAATTCAAGATTCATGCCAATGATTAATCTAAATGGATCTATCTACTGTAGAATAATGACGAAATTAAGTTGGTAATATCGAAATTTCTAATTAGCTCGAAATACTGTATACCTGGCATAATGTAGCCTAATAGAGAACTACAGTTGGCAGCCCTGGTGACTGAGTATATTCTTAGTTCCATCTCTTAAGGTACAGAATACAAAATTTGGTTGAAGTCCAATGGATAGCATGGACGTTCCATGCAGTTAAACATTGCATCTAACAGCGCAAGTAAAATCATGTTGGCATCAATGACATACATGTATTGGTCAGAAATAATCTGAAATAATATGATCTATTGTTGTGTCAATTTAGAACGAAATCCATTAGTTAGTAGAGAAGCTACATGCATTTTAAAATTGGACCTATCAGCAGGCTTAGAATCATGTTGGCAGCACTGGCGTAGGCCAGTACACATAACACACACGAAATTTGGTTGAAATCCAAATGATAGTATAGGAGTTACGTGTATTTAAATTTGGACCTCTAAGCAGGCTTAGAATCATGTTGGTAGCACTGACGTATATAAGTTACTCCAAATTAATATAGAATGTCAGGTACTATGCGTGTGCATAGTTTAAAGCTGTCTGCTTACATACTTTCTGATATATTGGTATTTGGATAAAAACAATAAGGAGTGCATTTATTAACAGTTGGCAGCACTGATGGCTCTTAAGAATATGCTCATTCATATCTGTCTATGTACACATAGTACATACGAAATTTGGTTGAATTCCAATTGATAGTATAGAAGTTATATGCATTTAAAAATTGGACCTATCAGCAAGCTTATAATCATTTTGGCAACACTGCCATGTATGGCCTCCTGGAAATTAAACTGCAATATTATTATCTATACGTGTGCCAATTTTGAAATAGCTCCCATTCATACCTTCCAAGATATCCAACATGGAGCTCAAATTTCAATTGCGATTTTTCAGCAGTTGGTAGCACCGATCTTATTTTCAAATATGGCCGTGAGATATTCAGGTATAGATCTTTACTCATACCAAATTTTGTTTCGATTGCTCCAGCCGTTTAGGAGTTAATAGGGGGGGGGCACACACACAGCCAGACAGACAGACATAAGGACAGACAGACAGACAGACAGACACACATTTGCCCGATCTCATAAGTCTACTTTTTCCTCATTTTTGCAAAATGTGAAAAGTAGGCTTAAAAGTACCATCACATGCAGTCTATTCTTCTAGGAAAAATACCAGAGACCACCAAAACGTCCACTGAATTATTCCGAGCTGCAAGTGACAGGAACTGCACAGTCAAGATGGTTGCCAACATCCGGAACGGTTAGGAACCAGAAGATTAAGAAGAAGAAGAATAGAGTCCAAATATAACAAGATACGCCATGAAATATGCGGTGTTTTCCTGTGCACCTCGTTGCGTAGTGGCTAGCATTCTTGGCTGTCACCGAGGAGGCCCGGGTTCAATTCCCGGCTCTGCCAAAGAATGTGATTCTGGTCTGAGGGCCGGAACGTGCCTCGGGAGACAAAACTGAGAAGAGGTGGGTTCGATTCCCATCTCAGCCATTCTGGAAGTGGTTTTCCGTGTTTCCCAATTCTACTTCTGCCGGGATGGTACCTAACTTTCCTCCTATTCAATCCTTTCCTGAATTACTAAAACACACACTGCTACAGACATCAGAATAGCACAGGTTATCAGACAAATTCAATAAATAAATAAATAAATAAATAAATAAATAAATAAATACATATATATATATATATATATATATATACAGTGTGGTCCACCCGCCCCTTATTATTTAGTTTTATGAAACCCAACTAACATCGCATTTCCCCCGATGGTCGATATTGCTCTGCGCTCAGACTGTGTGACAGCAATGTAATTGGGTCATGGGTCTAGCAAAGAAAAACCGACCTTAAACGTTTCCCCGCCAAATACTATGGCCCATTCTTCTAACATATGACTTACTGCTCCTTGAAATAACACACATACACGTAATACGATCGAATTAGTAGCTTACGCCACGTGATCTGTAATAGTAGAAAGTTAAATCAACACCATAAACCGTGATGAAGGCTTTGAGATGGACTTAAACGTTTGAGGTGGGACGGCTACAGTAACTACAGCACGTTTAGCGTGCGGTAACAACCATGTGTTGGTGGCTGAGAGGGCAGTTGGTCACAAGTCGTGGCCGAGTGAGGTACGTGTGTGCGCGCTGTGTGACCGCATTGGAAGAGTTTACGGTTCCTAATACCGGTGCTTCCTTAGTTCCACGTGTGTACTGACCTTCCGTGTGTCATTCGGACAATACTTTTTCAAGTAGTGTTCCAGATAGGACAACAAAACCAGAAACCCAGAAAACCCCGCTGAATATCATGTCCGGCTACCAGAGGAAAAACACCGTACGCTGCCAATGGGACAGGCAGAGTTCTCGCCCCTCACCAGGAGAAATTCACCGCTGGATTGGCGATACCCTCCGGTTGACTGTCGAACAAGTAGAAGCCATCCAGTTAAATGCGCACGAAAAAACCATGTACATCAAGGTAATCAGCATATCTACTTATCAGAAATTGTTAAATACTTTTGCAGATCCTATTAAATTTCAGTATGACTCAGGCGAAATGACAAATGTTAAGCTCTCCACAGCGGATTCCAATTTTACCACAGTGCGTATATTTAATGTCCCACTCGAAGTTCCCCCTGAAATTTTCAAATCCGTCCTGTCGAAATATGGCACTGTGAGTGACGTCAGGAAAGAACAATGGTCTTCTGCTTATCAGTTCCCGGTGTATAATGGAATACGTGCCGTCACTATGGAAATCAAGCAAGATATCCCCTCCACTGAGACTTTTGGTGGCCATTCTGGCTATATAATGTATAATGGACAGAAACAGACCTGTTTAATTTGCAATGCTACCACACATCTACGTATCAACTGCCCAAATAAAATGATTCCCCTCGGTATAACTCCTACACAACAACGACGTGTCCAATACTCGGAGGTTGTGACGCAGCAACCGTCATATGAAAACATGCTTATTGATCAGTCAGCTGGGACAACACCAGAAGTGGCCTCGGATACATATGACGCAGAACTGGTACCTTGCCCTGACCAGAGCAGCGAGCCACAGAGTGCCCCTGTGCTATCGGCAACCTGTATCGCAGCCTTAGAACCAACTATGCCGTCACTACAGGCTGCCACAGAAATTTTGTCTTCACTGCCCCCACCTTCGCTGGTCCCTACCGACCCACTTAAGCAGGTTGATCGGGGATCCGAGAACGTCTCTAAGAAGATTAAAAAATGCCTCGATTGCCGTACCAGCCCCGAAGAATCAAACTGGCTCTACAAACGTTCCCGCAGCTGTGAAAAAGAAACAAAATCTTCATCCTACGTCATCTAGGGACCCACGAACGCTCTCAAACGCTGACAGCCGGCCTATGAATGGCAGTCATAAGGAACTATCTCAACCTAATTTGACATAGTGCACCACTATATTTCTCACCTGTGTCTTTTTTTCTTTTTTCTTTTTTCTCGAGTCCACCTCCAGTATGTCTAGCACAACTTTTATACTTCTCTTAATGGCGCAATTTCTCACTGTGGCCACTGTGAATATCAATGTAATAGAATGCCCTCTAAAATTTCAACTGTTGGAGAGATTCCTTCGAGATGCAGACATTGACATTGCCTTCATTCAAGAAGTTGCTCTACCCTGTTTGCCCATATCTGCCTTCTACAAACAATACATCAATACCGGTAATACGAATAGAGGGACCGGATTCCTCATAAGACATGATATCCCACTCGAAGGTGTGCTATGTCATCCATCAGGACGCATAATATCTGGACACATAAACAATACCACCCTGATAAATGTATATGCCCCATCCGGGTCCAATAAACGTGTGGGACGGAAAATGTTCTTTCAACAGAGTATCCTGCCTCATCTGCACGACGTTAAGGAAAAACGTATTCTTGCAGGGGATTTCAATTGTATTCAACGCCCAGAAGATTCCACTAGCTCATACCAAGGTGTCAACCCGGCTCTCAGGACCCTTCTTACCTCCCTACACCTCATTGATGCTGTGGATAGTTTAAGGGTTCCCCTGCCCCATTACACCTGTATAAGTCACAACTCCTCATCACGACTTGACCGCATCTACTTTTCACAGGAACTTATCCAGCCTAGACGATATGAAGTGATACCTGCCAGTTTCACTAACCATCATGCTGTCGTATGTACAATCGCTTACCCCCATCCCATATTTCACATAGGAAGAGGTTATTGGAAGCTGAATTGCTCGCTGTTACTGGAGGAGGAATGCCAAGATATTTTCAGACAACACTGGCCTCGATGGGTCCAACAAAAATGCAAATTTCGTGACTGCGCAGACTGGTGGGATATTTTAGTTAAACCAGGGATCCGCCGCGTCTTTAAGAACATATCTTACCAACGAGATCGGGAAAGACGGGATACAGTTGAATTTTATTATCGAGTTCTTCGCCAGCTCCAGCAAAGATCTGAAGCTGGGGAGCGTATATATGACCAGATCCGGGAAGTTAAAACCAAGCTCCTGTCTCTACAGCAACGAACGCTCGCTCATATAAACGTGGCTTTAAAAGATCGTACAGTGCTCCCGGACGAAAGTGCAAGTGTATACCACATCGCCAAAGGACAACGTGAGCGGCAACGTAAATATATCCACCGCCTCCGCACCAGTACTGGAAGTGTCGTCACCTCCCCTGACGCTATACGTCGTGAAATATCATTATTTTATCAACGGTTCTACGCTAAGACTCCCATTGATCCACAGCAGGTGACCCTATTGCTGTCATCTTGCAGTACCCAACTATCTCCGGACAACAAAACTCTGCTCAGCGCGGATATTACGGATGAAGAGATTCACTCTGTGGTTAAGCAACTCCCAAACAACCGCTCACCTGGCATTGATGGACTGCCATATGAAATGTATAAACACTTCTGGCCTCTCATTGGCAAAGAATTTTGTCATGTCCTGCGTACCATTCTCCAACGTCGTGCTCTTTGTCAATCACATCACGAGGGTACCATAGTCCTCATACCAAAAACATCCTCTCCCATGGCAGTTGGTGACTTCCGACCAGTTACTCTGCTCTGCAGTGACTATAAAGTCTTTACCAAAGTACTTGCATGCCGATTGAAGACTGTTCTACCTGATATCATTGGTGATGAACAATGTTGCAGTATTCCTGGAAGAACTCTGTCAACAAACTTAGCGATACTACGGGACCTACACCTAAAATCCGAAATGCTCCCCACTGAGCCAATGAGTTTTCTCACCTTAGATCTTGATAAAGCTTTCGACCGCATCAGTCATGAATACTTGTACATGGTCTTGCAACACTTCGAATTTCCTGAAATCCTTATTGACTACATTCGTATGATAAATTGTAACGCTACGTCTCGAGTGCTTGTCAACGGTTTTCTTTCCCCTCTGATTCCATTACAACGATCAGTTAGGCAAGGATGTCCCCTTTCTATGCTACTTTTTGTCATTGGCCTTGAACCGTTCATTCGGACTACCCAGGTGAAGCTACAGGGTTACAAACTGTCCACACATGTTTTTGGAATGAGCGCCTATGCTGATGACGTATCAATATTGATCCGCAATAATGAAGACATCTCCCACATCGATAGCGTCCTTCAGCTCTACCATATCGCCTCTGGAGCACAATCGAACCCCCAGAAAACTGCTTTGCTTCCGCTCAATACTAACTCAGTGATTACCCAACAGCCCTGGTTCCGGATAGTAAATGAGGTGAAAATTCTTGGCATTACCTGGAAACAATCGCTTCTGGACACAGTGCAAGCAAACTGGACTAAGGTCATTGCCAAAGTTAGGGGAGTGCTGATCCAATTTGGTCAAAGAAACCTCAATATAGTGCAACGGGTCATGGTCCTCAACGTGTTTGCGCTCTCTAAAATATGGTATGTCGCACAACTTCTCCAACTTCCCAAAATGTTTGAGAGCCAATTGGCAAAATATACAGGTTGGTTTATATGGCAAGGATTTTTGTTCCGAGTACAACGGGAACAGTTGTATCTCCCATCCCGGCAAGGCGGGCTAGGGCTAACAGCTCATGGCATGAAATGCCGTGCACTCCTCTGCAAAAACGATATCACCATTCTTTCCCAACATGACACTTTTACGAAAGCGCTATACAAAGATATTCGAAACACAGCCCGTGGTTGTGATAGAGCTTTGCCGAAGATATTTAGGGACCATCAACAGCACCTTCTGGAAACTGTTCGCCAAATGCCTTCAGGGACTGTTCCAACGACGAAAAGTATTTATAACATGTTGCGGCAAGTGGTACACTCCAAACCGCGAATAGAGGCCACCACCCTCTACGTCCATTGGCCCACTGTTTGGAAAAATTTTGGGGCTATGACCATTTCTTCTGCTGTACACTCCCAGGTTTTTATCTTCCTCAACGATCTCATCCCAACCGCTCTACGGCGATATACCATCCGTCTTGAAGCTTACCCATGGTGTACTATATGTGGTCAAACTGATACGGCGATACACCGCTTCACATCATGCACGCGAGTTGCCTCCACGTGGCTGTGGTGTAAGGGAAAAGTATGTCAACTATTAAATGTGCCCACGGATGACCTTGATGACAGGAAGTTGGTTCGTTTGTCGGTGACCTCCTTCCCCCAAATTAAACAGACTGCCATTGTGTGGATAATGGGCCAATATGTACACTTCGTGATGGACAATGATCAACATTTCTCGTTCCTGGATCTCAGGTATCACCTGCAAAAAGAGCGTTGGAAGCTTAGTGAAAGTGGACAATTGTACGATAAATATGGACACTATCTGGATTTCTTGTGATGTATTAGTATGGTATTTATCATATCTGAAAATTCTGTAATTCTGTAAAGAGCTAATAAAAAAAAACAAAAAACAAAAAAGTCGGTAGAGCATTAGGCTTTTAACCTAAGGGTCCAGGGTTCGAGTCCCTGTTCGGGCGGTAAAAAAAAAAAGAGGGTTAAAGCCTGACCGTATGAGATGGGCACGAGCGGCTAGAATGCTGCATCGAATCCAGTAGCAGGCATACTTTTTTGAACGAAAGCCCGCATTCCATTTTAGTCGGGATGTAACGATATTGCCACATTTATTGCCTTACGACGTATTTTTGTGAAGAGTACGTTGAATTTTGCTGATTTATAAAGAGAATACGATCGAATTGGTACGTTATGCCACGTGACCTGTAATGGCAGAAAATTAAAAAACTGGCATGAATATTAACATGACATATCGAAGTGTCGCTCCGGAGGTCCGGGTTCGATTCCCAGCTCTGCGAAGAAATGTAATACCTGTCTGAGGGCTGAAATTGGGTACACGTAGCCTCGTGAAGCAAATATGAGAAGAAGTGTGTTCGATTCCCACCTCAGCCACTCTAGAAATGGTTTTCCGTGGTTTCCCACTTCTACTCCGGCCAAATTCCGGGACGGATTCCATCTTATGGTCACGGCCGCCTCCTTCCCTATCCTTAATTGCAAATACACACATAATTACAAGCCAGGAATAACTCAAGTTATCAGACAAATTCTACACAAACACCCAAGTAAGGGCTAAATGACGGCGATGTTCTAGCCCTTCAAATGAAACAAAACAACAACATATCGAAGGATATTCTGATCGCCAGTGCTTGCATCGAAGTAAAGTCTACGTATTCCTTAGAAATTCCCTTGGTATTATTAGCATACTTTCGATTTTTGCAAAAAATGAAAGAAGACTTATGAGATCTACACAGGGCCAAAAATCGTGTGTCTGTCTGTGTGTATGTGACTGTGTGCCTGTGGGTGTGTGAGTGTGTGTACTCTGAATGTCTGTCCCCCCCCCCCCCCCTATCAATTCGAACACGGTGAAACCGAATTGAATGAAAGTTGGTACACAAGTTGAACTAGAAGAGGGCACCTCAGTGTCATGTTTTATATCGCCGCCATCTTGACGGAAACGTAATGGTGGCCACCCAAATGTTCAAAGCTTAAATCAAATTACGAATAACCTAATCATCCGATCTCTACCAAATTTTGCAACAACATATATTTATATGGCGAGCGTCTTTTGAGTAACCTACAAGGTAATCAGCCCAATAGTTTACAGATGGCGGCCATGTATGTGTGAAAATCGATTCCCCTATCAATTCAAACACGGTGAAACCGAATTGAACGATATTTGGTACAGAGGTAGCACTAGCCTAGAACACCTCAGTGTCATGTTTCATATCGCCACCATCTTGACAGAAACGTAATGGTGGCTACCCAAATGTTCAAAGCTTAAATCAAATTACGACCAACCTAATCATCCGATCTCTACCAAATTTCGCAAGAACATATACCTATATGGCGAGCGTCGTTTGACTGAACTACAAGGTCATCAGCCCATTAGTTTGCACATGGGGGCCATGTATGTGTGCAAATTGATTCCCCCTATCAATTCAAACACTGTGAAACCGAATTGAACGAAATTTGGTACAGAGGTAGCACTAGCAAAGGGCACTCCAGTGTCATGTTTTATATCACCGCAAAATGACGAAAACGTAATGGCGGCCATCCTAATGTTAAAAGCTTGAATCACATTACGACCAACCTGATAATCTGATCTCTACCATATTTTGCAACAACATACCTTTATGTATAGAGAATCTTTTGACCACACTACAAGAGTAGTGTATTTGCAGGGGTTCTAATGCCTCCTCCTCCTCAACCCTCCACACAAGATGGCGGCAGCCCGATATCTCTCGAACGCATGGTCGGATTTTGACAAATGAGGTGTCATTGAACTCGGGCTAACACCCCCTTTCCAATGGACAATATATTTCAACCCCAAAAGTAAAACCTACCCCTACTAGGGGGTGAAATTGTAATTTTTTAGAGAATCTCTCTTTCCAATTGCAACATGTGAGAGTTTGAATGCTAATATGGAATGAAACGTTGTTCTACATAAAGTGCATGTGTTCGGTGGATAGCCACTATGAATTAACATGCTTGTTTTTGTTTTTTACGCATGCCCACTCATAGCTTTAGTAAGAGGGTGGGGGAGTGGATCCCTGTGGATGGGTTATTGTTGACAGGTCCTTGTGGACGAGTCCTTGTGGACGGGTCCTTGTTGTCGAGTCCTTGTGGACAGGTCCTTGTGGACGAGTCCTTGTGGATGAGTCCCTTTGGACTGATCCCATTGGACCGGTCCCTTTGGCCTGGTCCCTATGGACTGGCTCATGAACTTATTTAAATTATGTCAAAGGGCCTAACTACATTTGCGTGTGTTGAACTGACGTTGTTCACCAACCCCCACTACTATAATGTGATAACGATATGAAAGGAAAGTGACGAAATACATGTGAACACGTGTGAGATGACCTTATTACCGTCCTCCTTGTGAAACAAGTCACATCCTGTTTTGGTGCATACGTGAGAAAATGCAAGTTCATGTGTAATATGAACTAACACACAAGTGTACACATGTGCACGTGCACGATAAGAGCTAACAAGTCACAACCTGTTTTGACAGTGGTGGGAATAAGGCTAGATACATGTACAAGTAGTCAAATGACTCCGGCAGACAACCCCTTTCCTATGGATAACTTATTTCCACTCAAAAATAAAATCTACCCCTACTAGGGGGTGAAATAATAATTTTTAGGTAAAAGTCGCCTTCCAAGTGCAACATGTGGGAGTTTGTATGCCAATATGAAATTAAACTCGTTCCACATAAAGTGCATGCATACAACTGAATGCCGCTATGATTTATCATTTTTGTTTTTTGTTTTACGAATGCGCAATTGTTTTTTTTTTGTAAGAGGGCGGGCTTTTTGAATAATGATTTATAGATACGTTTTTTTTACAAATCAACCAAAGATCCAAAAACTAATAGGTCATCGGCTTTTAAATATCTTATGAACTAAGAAAGCTAGGGACTTGTATGAGGGGTCGTTGGACTTGGGGTGACGCCCTGTTTTTGAATGTATTGTTCATTTTTGTCAAAAGGGCCTAACTGCAATTTCGTTAATATCTCGCTAACTAATAATCACAGAGGGTCAAGTGAGGTGTCCTAGGACTTAAAATGGCCAACCCCTCTTCATGACCAATGAATTTACCCAAAAAAACAGCAAGGTCATTAACCTAAGATTTTATCAACTAATAATCAGAGAGGGACAAGTGAGGTGTCACAGGACTCAGGATGGCCAACCCTTTTCCATGACCAACGAATTTACCCAAAATACCCAAAACAGCAAGGTCATTGACCTAAGATTTTATAAACTTATCAGTAGAGAGGGTCAAGTGAGGTGTCATAGGACTACGAATGGTTAACCCTTTCCCATGACCAACGAATTTACCTCAAAAATTCAAAACAGCAAGGTCATTGACCTGAGATTTTATAAACTAATAATCGGATATCAACATGTGAGGTGTCATAGGACTTAGAATGGTCAACCCTTTCCCATGGCTAATGAATTTACCCAAAAATACCCAATACATCAAGGTCATCGACCTGAGATTTTATAAACTTATAATCGGATATGGACATGTGAATTGTTTACAGTGAGTGATGAAACATAGCTAGGTAGTGAAAGAATTATTGTAGGCTACATGTATGGTGACTGACAAATCTTTCACCATTGGAACTTGTTTTCAGATCAAACTGCAGTACAGAGAGAGTATAGGTTGTAGGTGTGGGATAATAAATGACAAATGGTGTATACAAAATCTGATTTATCGATTCAAGAAATAAGAGTAGACAATCTTTAATTGATTGGTTAAAGAGGATAGCTAAAATCCAAAATAGTGACTACATTGAACTAAACTGAACCAAGCTGAATCAAACCCAACCAAACCGAACCAAACTTAATCAAAAACAAGCCAATGGTTTAAGTGTAAAACTTGTGGGTGAATGTGGTCATTGGTAATGTCAGAAAGGAAAGGGATAACGCTCTACCTATAGAGGGTAAGGTAAAGCTAGTGCATGATGCTAATGCACACACACACACAAGTACATGAACCACACACAACTATCCTATGCAGTTTTTATGGATTGACTGTTAAAACTTGCTCAGTGGTTACTGGGACAAGATGGTCGCTACACACAACAAGCTTTAAATACCTGAGGCTAATAATCCATACACACACTCACACACACTTGTTCTAAACTAAACTGTCTTGCTGGCAGAGCTCACACAGTAGGTAAATGACAGAAATGCTTGGCTAACAGAAATACAATCATTTTCGGTTGTCTAATGTTACCAACTAAACATTACGTGCTATAGTGGTGAGCACATGAGCCTCTTTCACTGGAGATCTTAACTCGATTTCTAGCTCTAAGGCCTATAACGAATCAAACTAAGAAAAAAGGGTATGGTGACGCAGTGGTTAAACTGTTAGCCTTTCACTAAGGTAGACTAGGGTTTGATTTTAGGTTAATATGCATGTCGTAAACAAACAAATAAAAGCAGAGATAATGTTTAAAACTGATTACACTTGTCTCTTTTCAAATTATTACTTAGATTACAAATACAAACGTGGACTGAGTTTGGCATGCAGTTAATGCTTCCTATCACATACTAGACTGTAAGAAAGCCAAACAAGCAAAAGGCGTAGGTAGAGCAGTGGTAAAATCGCTATGTGTAGAACTGGCAAAGGTATGTCGCATAAACAGTGCAGGATTCAATCCAGCAACCATAATTTTTATCTCGTGGACAAGAGAAAACATATATATATATAGAGAGAGATATAGAAAGCTTGTGTGTGTGTGTGTGGGTAGCATTGGTTGTTTGACCAGAGAAAATACGGTGAGGTAGGGTAGGGAGAGGGAGAATTAGCACTTATATGAAAATGAATGGAAAATAGATTTTTTTCAATCGTTTTGTTTTTCAAATGCAGTGGTAGATAGTCGTTTTTTGTAAAACATTCTTACTTGCAGTAGTAATAAGCCTCTATGGTTCCGCTAACACATAGATAGACTGTATTATTGCCATGGTCAAGCACTCACATTAAGATCATTTACAAAATCATAAAATGAAAAATAAAAAATCTTGTTTTGGAAATATCGTTTTTCAACATACACACAAAATAAATATATAAAAAATTTGTAAACAGCAAAATGGAAAATCCATGTTTCCATATAGACAAAATTTAAAAACCTTAAACGGACATTTAAGAAAATATATGCAAATGGGAAATTGACAAATGTGTAAATATGAAAATGGAAAAATCCATGTTTCCATATCATGAAATTGAAAAACATCAAACTGTCATTTAAAAAAATGCAAATTGAAAATTGACAAATTGCAATGTGTGAAAGGTGAAATTGAACAAATGGCTATCTTTATTTAAAAAAAAAAAAGAACATGGTGCTCTATGGTTGAGGTGTGAATCAAACCCTCTCTACTTATTTGGACCACTCGAGACTGAGTAGACTAGTTTTAGTTGTCATACCACTTTTAAAAGTTTGTGTTAGATCTAGGAATTGAACCCAAGAGCTTGTAGGGTGTGGTAGTTATATAGAGATGAGACGTATCGCTCAGGGCAGGGAGGCATGGAGATCTGCATCAAACCAGTCAAAAGACTGACGACTCAAACAAGCTACATGTAGAGCTCACCAAAATAATGTTGTGTAACAGTAAATGTTAGTCAACGAACAGTAATGCATTACTAAAACCCATGACACGATACCTAAGAGCTTTTCTAAAATTATTTTAAAATGCCTTTAACCCTATATTAAACACCCAGTTCACAAGACTCATAACTGCAATGTTATGGTCAGACAAAACAAAATCTATATTTCAAAACAAACAAGTGGTTTAGTCAATGTATACTGGAAAAGTTTTATAAACACTCAAGTCCACAAAAATAATTAAATTAGTAACTGTCAGGTTGACCGAGTGGTTATAGTGTTTGACTTAAGTTCAAATTTTCTGTACAAGAAAGCAAGGGTTCGAATCCCTTACCTGATATAACTCTTACCTCAACATGGCTTGACCACACTGTATTATTGTGTACTCGGTACACAAACCATAGATAGAGTGTATTGTTTAAGGTCACTCTCTTTGCGAACATAGTCAGAGACTGTTGATGGTTAACAATTGCATTAATAGTGGGACATAGGGATAGCAATTAAGAAAAACAGACAATACCCATACACTACTTTTATTTATTTAATGTAAGTACTTGTACAATAGTTATATACAAACTACAACTCTCTTTTGTCTATTACTATCTAGTCCTTTTCGATCCACTTGCATAACAAGGCAGATGACTTTGTAGTTCAGCCCCTTAAAACAACAACAACACTACCTCTTGCATAGTCTGTGATGTTGATGACTCTTGAGGCGTGGAAGATGGATGCAACATAACTTTTACAACAGGGGTTAAACGTTGCTCAACAAACAATGCACTATTTTGAGTAGCAACATCTTTCTCTTGTACTAACTTATTAGCATTCTGATGATTTTTTGCCAACACCATCAGTGTTTTGTCTGGAGCACTACATTGATGATCACTCACACTTAAAACCACACCATTTCTACTTTTCATATTGCCTCGACATCTTGTTGACCTCTGTTTTGAGCGTCGCCAGAATATTATTCCTTTTACATTTTGTCGTCTATAGTTATAAGAGTAGCCTTTATAGAGTACACGTTGTTTACCTCGGTTAGTTGTAGTAAGTTCCATAGTAGTAACTAACCTGTTAGTATGATTTGCACACTACAAAGGTTATCTCTGTTCTGGTAATAGAATTATTTAGCGTTGGCTTTTATATTAATATGTCCAGTTAAAAGTAATAGAAAAGTGATAGAAACGTGGTAGCAAAGTGGTAGACAAGTGGTAGACAATTGGTAACATAGTGGTAGAAAAGTGGCAGCAAAGTGGTAGCAAAGTGGTAGAAAAGTGGTAGAAAAGTGGCAGAAAAGTAGTAGAAAAGTAGTAGCAAAGTGGTAGAAAAGTGGTAGCAAACTAGAAAAGTGGTAGAAAAGTGGCAGAAAAGTAGTAGAAAAGTGGTAGCAAAGTGGTAGAAAAGTGGTAGCAAACTAGAAAAGTGGTAGCAAAGTGGCAGAAAAGTAGTAGAAAAGTGGTAGCAAAGTGGTAGAAAATATTACATGTATTGTTAAGAAATAGTTTAAGCGGTTACATGGATTCATTACACTATAATTTTAGCATCACGAAGCTCATTTTCTATATCCAAAAGTTCTTCCTCATATTTAGTATGACCAGCCTGTTTACAGGTATGCAAGTACTGAAGCCGCTGGATTAGCTTATTGGGATTGTTCCAGTAAACAAATTTAACAAATGATTTCTTTGGGTGTAAACCATTAACATCATCATCATCATCATCATCATCATGGTTATCATCATCAATATAATTATCATCAATATAATCATCATCACTATTACTATCTAATCCTTTTTGTTCATCTTGCAATGCAACAACCTTTGGCATAGTTTGTGTTGTCTTTGATAGTGTTAGAGGTTTCTTAGACGTTAACGACTGTCCTAACATGTCTTTTTCAGGAGATAATAAATGCTCTTTAACAAACAAAGCACTATCTTGAGCCACACTATTTTTTTCTTGGTCTTGCTTTTTTACCTTGGTTAGAGTATTTTGTCCATTTAAATGAGTATTATTTTGAGATTTACAATGATGATCGATTGAAATAAGTATGTTGGAGCCTTTTGTTTTAATCATTCCTCGACACTTTTTAGATCGTTGTTTCGAACAGCACCAAATAACAGTTCCATTTTTATTAGTTCTTTTTACAATATATGCATATCCTTTATAGTAAGCACATGGCTTACCATAGCTAGTCGTTGATACTTCCATGTCAATTGTTAAGCATAAACTAATCTCTAGTAAAGTTAACTCGATAATAAAAATGATAAATTGTAGTATGTGCAGTTTAAAGTAAGAGCAAAAGTGAGAGTCAAATGGTAGAAAAGTGTTAGCAAAGTGGTGGAAGAGTGGTAGCAGTTTATAGTAGTCATGATCTTTTTACCAGAATGTGATTTGAGTAAATGTAATTTCTAAACCTTAGCAGTGAGTAGTCAGTTAGTCTTGGTTCAGACAAGCGTAAACAGTTCTCCAATGAATCAGAGATCAAGATTTTCATTATGAAACAGTTGTGTAACCAATTAGGTATCGGTACTTGATAGCTTCACACACATGAACAAAAATTCCAACATATCTGACATGAATTACATGATTTGAAAGTTGACAAAGAATATCCAATCAACCATTGTAGTTGCAATGTCAAACACAAAGACAAAATCAGCATGAACTTTTAAGTTA